>CM065716.1:41915748-41953248 GCA_033310375.1 Conus canariensis | reverse complement strand
GAGCCAATGGATTTAGCATCAAATGTGTGTCATGTCTCCTTGGTGGGGATAGGTCCATCCCCAGGCTACTGGGGCCATTGATCCCATACCAACTAACCAGGCCATACAGGTTACTAACCCCCTCCCCCCTCTTAGTCAACTCCCTCCAGCTACCATCGCTCCCCCTCCTCTTCAGATCTCTCTCCCTCTAAAATGGCTTTTTGTCAACCGGCACGGGCAGCACGTGCTGTTTTAGTTCCGACCGGTTTCGTTCTTTGTTAAGCTTTCTCCTGAGCAGAATCCACTCCCTCCTCCCCCTGCTTTGTGATTCATCGTTGATGTTACCTCTCCCGCCCCCCCCCTCCCTCATCTCTCTACCTCCCCCATGCCCCAACTTTCATTTCGCCACAGCCGTCCCCAACCTACCTCCTCATGTTTGGAGCACATGCTTTGCTGCTCAGCATGTAGCACTGCGCTCTTTCAAGACTCACAGCTTCTGTCTTCCTGAATCTTTAACGTTCGTCACGTAATTTTCCATGTGTGTGTGTGTGTGTGTGTGTATGTGTGTTCTGATCTTGAACGTGTTTGTGTGCTTGTTGGCAGTTTTTGATGAGATATTGGATTAGGCATACATGATAGAAAAACAAACTTGGCATTGCCAATGTAAAAGCTTTGGGTCTTAAGTTGACAGTTTCAGATTCTAAATATCGAGAACGATCAAACAAACCGAAACCATTTGATTCAGCGTAAAAATCAACACCATCAGCTACAACAACAATATTCCGTGGCAACGCCATTTGCCAAAATCCCATTGCGTTGGAGAAGATTGTTCCATTTCTCTCCTCTTTTAGGGACTATTTATCTGTAGCCGCCAGCTCTCCTTTTTTTATATGCCATCAGCCTTGTTGGGTTCTGCAGCGTATTGTTTTCCTGTCTGTCCTAAGCTATTACTGCGGGTGTTTTTCTCCACCTAATTATGATTCTGTTGTGTTACTTTTGTCCAGTTTTTGTTTTTGCACCGGCTAATCGCCATCAGGGAACATCACTGGAATGAATTCGTTTTTCCACGTTTTGTCCTTTCTTCTTTTCATCTTCTTTTATTGTCATCTTTTGCATTCAATCTAAAATGTTAATGGAACATTAGAAATTAGCTCTTTCCCCCTTTTTTAAGTGGATGGGAGAGTGAAGTAGGGGGACAAAAAGAGTGAGGGGGGTGGGGGTAGTGGGTGGAGGAAGGGAGTGTAATGAGAAAAGGAGACACAATTTGAGATGTCTTACAGCAAACCTTCATAAAATGTTACACCCTTCTTCATCGATGAGTGTCACGCTTTATCTATTTCTTGTTGAGTTCTTGACCACATTGAGATCGACACTAACTTAGTGAAAAGAAATGTTTAAGTACATCATTTCAAACATTGTTTTTGAGTAAACCTTTTCTTTTAACGATTATCTTTATTGTTGTTATTTTTTGTTCTGCCTTTTTTTTTCTCTTACATTAGGGTGTCCTTGCATGAGGATAGGGCGTATGGTAAAATGCTAGGAGGGGTGAGAGAGACAAATACGTTATGCAGGTGTGTTAAGATGTGTGAGAGAATGGGGGGGGGGGGGGGGGAGCAGGGGTGGGAGAGGGAGGATATGAGAGATCAGAAATGGGGGTAAGGGAGAAAAAAAGGGAAAAAAGGGGTGGGGGGGGGTGTGTGTGGAGGTAGGCAGGCAAGAAGTCAGGAGGGAAGCAAGGGAGTGCACGCCAGGCGTACTTACTTGTTGTAAAAGCATTTTCAGGTGTAAGAAATGTCTATAGAAATGCACCAATTATCATTATGTTTATCGATGCTTTTGTAATCATCATTTGTGTTATACTATCATTACTTTGTAATCATCATTTGTGTTATACTATCATTACTTTGTAATCATCATTTGTGTTATACTATCATACTTTGTAATCATCATTTGGTTATACTATCATTACTTTGTAATCATCATTTGTGTTATACTATCATTACTTTGTAATCATCATTTGTGTTATACTATCATTACTTTGTAATCATCATTTGTGTTATACTATCATTACTTTGTAATCATCATTTGTGTTATACTATCATTACTTTGTAATCATCTCATAGCTACATATATCTTCATCATCATCGTCGTCGTCGTCGTCATCGTCATCATCATTTTTATCGTTATTGTTATCATTATTATGATCATTAGTATCATTATTGTTGTTGTTATTGTTGTCATTGTCAATATTATCGTCATCATTATTATCATAATCATTATGGTGATCATTATTATCATTATATTATTATTATTATTATTATTATTATAAGTATCATCATCATCATCATTATCATTATTATTATTATCAATATTAATAATATTATATCCCACTGGTTGTGTCGGATCAACACGCATGTCAAGCTTACTTTGGAAATTCAGTGTTATGCAACAGAATGGATGAAACACTATTTTTGAATAGTTGTAGAAAACTAATAAAAGTCTGTGAAAATGTCTTTGTGAGCTGGAAGAGTGTTGTAACCAGATGGCGTCCCAATCGGATGGTAGCAGATTCGAGTTAAAAACAACAACAACAACAAAAACATCTGTGGGCTACTTTTCAAGCGCTCAAAGTAGACATGTTGGTTGCTCAGACAGAATGCCAAACTTTGCTACAGAACACCCCACCAGGACCATACAGCCCTGGTAATGTAATTACTTCTCTTGCTACTATGAAAGTGAAAAATAAATATTTTTTTTCCAAGACTGCAATGCGTTTTTCTCTTCCTTTCAGAACCAACTGCACACCTTGTACATCGGCTGTCCGTTAGGTTGGTGGTCAGTATAACATTAGCAAAGTCTCATTGGTTTATAATTATAAATGTAGAGTATTTGTTAAACACACTTACTTACAGCGTTTCACAAGATTACACTATCATATGAGTAATTTGCATAAAATTGTTGTTCAAATGGTTCTAACTCAATTAGTTTATAGTCATGCTAGCATGCAAATATTTCTTGTTATGGATGAATTTTTTTTCAGGCCTGTGTTGAATGTCGTGAGAGAGTATGAGTATCTGAGAGGCAGAGGTAATTTATTCCTTGTAGCTGGAGCTTGGGAGGAGAAAGATGTTTCACTGTTGCCTTTGCTTTCAATGTGGGCAGTCGCGGTGGACGAGTGTTAAAGACAGCTGCTACTTTGGCACAGCATGCATGCATGCTGCGAGAGGTGTATGCAGCAGACTTTGTGTCTCAATGGCAAGGAAGTTTACAAAGTTGAACGAATCGCGCGGACCCTGACATGATATGAGTTTTCATAGAGAAAAATAGGCAGAGATCAAAAATATAAACGACGACGCTTAAACATCTTGTTTCTCGTTCAGCTTTTCACCATTTAAGGGCAACTTAATCTTCCATATAAACGAGACAAATGTCGCCTAAAAGAGCAAAGGGTCAAAAAAGAAATCTTGGATTTATGTTCAGCCATTATTTCTGGCAAAGCACAAAAATATTAACCTAATCTGATCGGCCATAGAGAATATGCAATATTCTCACTCTCGGACGTTGCTGGATCGTTCACAAACCGAGAACAATATTCCAAAGTGTGTGTGGAAGACGGAAGACACCTGACACATTTTCAATGGCTCTACGTCCCAGCTGGCTGCTAAATCTGGCTCACGGATAGGTGGGGAGTAATTGTTGGGTCCTGGGGGGTATTTTTTTTTTAATACAAATGAACACACCATGAGAGGTCATCTGTCATGGGAAATGTGAAACCTGCGTAATTCGATAGTGCAGACACCTGCACAAGAACCACGGAGAATTGAATTACTACAAATCAGATCAACTTGGTCACTGGTGTGTGTGTGTGTGTGTGTGTGTGTGTGTGTGTGTGTGTGTGTGTGAGAGAGAGAGAGAGAGAGAGAGAGAGAGAGAGAGAGGAGAGAGAGAGAGAGAGAAGAAACGCGACGGGCACTTTGAGAAGCACAGTACTCTGCCAGACTCAAACGAACTTTGTATCCGCCCTTTGATCTAGATTCGCACAACGGTTCCATAGAAAAAGGTCATGTTTTGTCCCTGGGCCATGTTCCAACTTTCCAGAAAAGTTTGGTTAAAACTCGTTTCAATAAACAGTAAACAAGTAGGGTAACTTGTTTACTGTGTATTGTTTACTGTTCCCTGCCTCATTTCATTATCAATCTCGTTTCAATAGTTTTTTTTGTGTGTAATTCTGCTGACAGACACAAACCAACAGACGTAAATGAATAAATGCCCTGACGGAAAAATGAAGGAAAAGCGAATCACTGTCAGACAGTGCATCTCTTCTGCCTTCCTTGACCTTTCTGTCTTTTTCCTTTCTATCCTCGTCACCCAAACACCAGACAGAAGCCAAACAAAATAAGGAGATTAATCATCTTTTGCTTTCTCTTCCTTTTCTCACTTCATCCAGCTGCTTCTCTTTGCAAACGTATGATGTTTTCAATTTCGCTTTGTTCTTGTTTCAACGAAAAGGTGTCACATTCAGTCTTCTTTCTTTTTATCTAGCTGTTTAAGCAGCCTGAGTTTTCGGAGTCAGTGCTTGTTATTTTCGAGTTTCTTAAAACCCGCTACATTGGACTCTTTCTCATTTGATACAAGAAACGTGAGGAGTTATCTCAGGTGGCAGGCCAGTGCGTTGGGCTTTATGTTGATTGCCAGGGGAGAATTTCTTTTCACAATTCTCTGATGGTGTACTCTTGTCTGACATGGGTACATACCTGCATGTGACACCCTTTTTTTAAGACCATCTTTAAGGCACATACTGAAAGATTTTCAAACAGGCAGTGTAAAGGCCTGGATAGACTGATATGACATCTCTAGCATGTTAAGCAGGACAGATAACAAAGAACTGCGGAGATCCTTGATGGTCACACTATCTGTCACAACAGCACACTTTACGATGTATGGCACAACAGCTGCTACACAACCCTATATAGTTTCAATTGCAAGTCCGTATGAATCCCTGACCCTCTTCCTCAAACCGTTCCTTCCATCTCTATATCCCCTCTTCCCCACCAAAAAGCAAAACAAAGTAAACGATAAGAAAACACAGAAAGGAAATCAACACACACACACACACACACACACACACACACACACACACACACACACACACACACACACACACACCACACACACACACACACACACACACACACACACACACACATCCACATTTGTTCAACACCCCGAAAGTGAGTTCCTCAGATATTCGCATGTCTCGGACACATGTCTTTCTCAGGATGTTATCATTCGCAGAAAAAAATAAAATCTTCCTATACGTAATTTTAAGACTAAAACTTTAAAATCATCCATGATGTTCTTCCCCTAATCTTTTTCAACTTATTAAAAAAACCATGAGAAACATTGTTTTTCAAAATTATGTAAATTAAACATTTTGAACGTCAGGATATATGAGGGGGAAAAGTGGGTACACACACACACACACACACACACACACACACACACACACACACACACACACACACACAAACCAGGTCTGGTGACAATTCATGAACACACACATGGACACACACACACACGCATGCGCGCACACACACACACACACACACACACACACACACACACACACACACACACACACACACGCACATACACACAGAGACATGAGCGCACACGCCCGCACACACACACACACACACATACACACAGACACGCACGCACGCACGCACCCCACACACACACACACACACACACACACACACACACACACACACACGTACTTAACCGAAAAACAACCTGCGTCGTTCACTCCTCTTAGGCCTGGGTCGATACATTGTGAAAGGTCCTCTGGTTGGTAAGCCTTTACCGTGCCATTTTCACTACCTCTCAATGCTGGGCTATCGCGGCCATTGATGTCAGTTTTACAGCCAATGAAATGTCTGAGGAGAAAAGGACTGGGTTATCTTTCTGCTGGTTTCTCTAACTGCTGACTTAAAATGAGACTCCAGAAATCTCTCATTCCATTTCATCCTCTGTGTGTGTGTGTGTGTGTGTGTGTGTGTGTGTGTGTGTGTGTGTGTGTGTGTGTGTGTGCTAGGGGAAGGAAGGGAACTGAAGTGAGGAAGGAGAACAGGGGACAGTTGAGGTGGGGTGGGGGAAAGGGGGAGGTGTGTCTTTCTGCCTTTCCATTTTCCTCTGTCGCTCCTCTTCCCCTCACTTGCTCTCCTTCTTCATCTGTTCCTCCCTCCCACATTCCTCACTCCACCCTCTCTGTCTTGCTTGCTTTTGCTTGCTTTTGTTTTGTGCATGTATATACATTGTGCGTGCGTGCGTGTGTGTGTGTGTGTGTGTGTGTGTGTGTGTGTGTGTGTGTGTGTGTGTGTGTGTGCGTGCACGCGTGCGTGCGTGCGTGCGTGTGTGTGTGTGTGTGTGTGTGTGTGTGTGTTCTTTCCACATCTGTCCTTTGGTAAGTAAACGTTCAGTTTGATATCAATAATGAACAAACCAGTTAAAAGTGATAGAAAGGGTGGAAGATGAAAACAAGTAAAGAAATGAGTGAATGACTGAATGAAGGAACAGACGAAAGAATGAAGAATTATATTCTTTGGAATTAGCAATGAGTGGCTGCTAACACAGGTTTATTCACATACTTCAAATGGTTTCAGCATCCGATGTGTGTCACGTCTCTTTGTCCCAGATAGGTCAATCCCTTAAACTACTGGGGCCGTCTCTGCCTTTATTACAGTATCACCTCTGGGAGGATGTGGTTGGAAACCACGCACGATCGGTCTTGAAGTGAAAGAGGCTATGCCGAGCCAGGAGACTAATACCGCAAGGATGCCCCGCTGATGTCAGTGCCTGTGCCAGACAACAACTACATACAGCACCACAAGCAAGCACAGCAAAGCAAAGCAGAGCAAGCAAGCGTGGACTACATGCAGCCATCACCACAACATAAAGCAAAGACACAAGGCCCGGGGTGGCACAAGGGGAAGAATCCTATAGATACCTCCACTGCCCGTACCACCATCGCTTTTCACTTCCTGGGATTTTCGTACCTGCAGCGCGAGCCCCTACGCTAAACACGACGGATCTAGAGGAGTCAGCCTTGATAACAACAACAAAAATCTGGCAAACCAAGCTTCAACGGCAGAACAGGCGGATGAGGATGCAATTTTCCAACGGCTGTGAAGGCGGAAGAGAGCGACACCCTAGTTCACAGTAGTGGAGGGTATGAGTATGAGTAAGGGCCTAGGGCCTGCCTGCCTACGCATGGGAAGACTGGACACCGGAGGACTCTGTGGAAGAAACCTTTATGGTTCAACGGAGAGAAAGGCGGTTACAGCAATGCATTGTGGAGTGCACAGAGCTAGATGAGGCACGTAGAACATCTAGGTCATCCACTGCATCCGTCTCCATCTCCAACCGTCTTGACCTTGTCTTGCCATTGGATACAGGTGGTCTCGGACGAGAGAGTGAAGTTGATGACGCGCAACTCTTCCTCACTTTAATCAAAGTCATCGCGCATGTCATCAGTCATCCTTCATCCTATCCCTTATCACCAAGTCCTGTGGCGATGGGCGAGCGACGAAGCGACAGGTGTGGGTACACTGGAAGTCGTAGCCGCAGACCTGCACACAGGCGGCTCAGGCATAAGGTCGAGGCCAGTATCAGTTAACCAGGCCATTCAGATTACTCCCCCTCTCCAACCTTCCCATTCAATCCCTTCGGCTATTGTCATCTCTCCCCTTTCCTAGTCTCCATCCCCTTTTACGGCTTTTTGTCAATCTGCACGGTTAGCACGTGCTCTTTTAGTTCCGACCAGTGTCGTTTTATCTTCTTTCTTCTTTTTCTTCTCTTCTCTCTCTCTCTCTCTCTCTCTCTCTCTCTCTGTAACCAGCTTCTGCGTAATTTCTTCTCTCCGCTGCCCCTCCCTCTTCCGCCTCTACTCGTAACCCCTAGACCCTCCCCACCCTTCCTACAATCATTTTTTAGAGTACGAACTTTTCTAGTCAGGAAATTCAGCACATAATATTTTCTCTCTCTCTCTCTCTCTCTCTCTCTCTCTCTCATCTCTCTCTCTCTCTCTCTCTCTCTTTCTGTGTGTTCTTGATCTTGGAAATGTTTTTGTGGTTACATGTATCTTTCCAATGAGAAATTAACTGAATTGAGCATACAAACGAGGAATACCTTGGCATTGCTGTTGTTGAAGTCTTGGGCCTTAAAATGAAAGATCTAGTTGCAAAGTGAGGCGACAGCAGGCGGAAATCAAACAAATTTTAAATGTAATTAATAGCGCACCGCCAAGAAAACGTAGATAAACGAATCACAAGACAAAACACGACGCGTTTCGACCTCTTAGGTCTTCTTCAGGCAAGATACAAAACACTCAGGACAACGAAAATGAACGAACAATCACTTTTCTTCATTCACTTCAGCGGAAGATGGGCGTTCACTATTAATTAACATTTAAAATTTGCTTAAAATGAAAGTTTAACCCCCAAAATATTGGGAACAGAAGCAGGAAAAAAACATAAGTGTCAGCACCAACCTCAAGACCCAGCAGCTGCAACAACAGCAACAACAACAATATTCAGCAACAAACGCGTTTGCTGAAATCCCATACCAATTGAGAAGACTGTTGCATTTCCCTCCCCCTGTAGAGATTGTTTATTTGTAGCTGCAGGCTCTCTTTTTCCCCCATCTGCTGATATCAGCCTTGTCACGATTCTGCAATGTATTGTTTTTCTGCCTTTCTTCTGCCATTATTGTGGGCGCTCTTCTCCACTCGTTTGTGATTCTGTTGTGCAGCTGTTATCTATTTTTTTACCGGCTAATTGCCGCCAGCGAACAACATCAGAATGAATTCTCTTTTCCTGTCTCGTCCTTTTTTTCCCTTTCGTCTTCCACTATTTAGTATTTTTTCTTCAATTTAGAATACCAATGACGCTTTGAAAAGGGCAATAGGCAGGGGAGAAGGAGGAGGATGGGAAATGGATGAAGTCTTGTCTGTCTGTCTGTCTTTCTGTCTGTCTCTGTCTTTGTATATATATAGAGGAGTCAAGTTACCACTTTCCGCGGTCACTGAGGAGAAACAATCAGGTTTCGAAATACCGGTATCTGACCAGGAGTTATATATTAGTGAGTATCCTCCCCATTGGAGACTGTCTCCCCCTTGGAGACTATAAGCTTGCTGAAGGCTCCTTTTGAGAAGCATTTATTATTCCCCATCCACCCTCTCAAGCACATACTGTTAGTTAGGCAGAATTAACTACCACTGCAGATATGAATGCTTATCTCCCCCTATTTCTTCAATCTAAGACATAAGAGCAAGCTTTGTTTATAATTGAATATTTCTTGCAGTCATTGCAACACCAAGCTGCTCTGTAAGTTGCTGGAATAGTGCTTGGTTATTTATCCTTGGAACTTATTAGTCTAATAATATATATGTACCAATTGCAAGTTCTTGAAAAGCAGTCTTGAAACGCATCTTTACAAACATTCTTGCCTATTCCATGTATCTTGTTGTTTGTATCGCTTTCATCTTTTACATGAGCGCGTTCATGCAAGAAGATGGGGTAAATGGAAGAGGTGGGAGCGGAGAGGGAAAGGTGCACAGCTATGTGATTGTTGGTCTGTTTGTGTGGAGAGGGATGGAGGATGGGGAGTAGGGAGACGAAAAGGGACGGAAGGGGGACAAAGCAAAGGGGGTCGAGGCAGGGAGTAGAGTGGGTAGCAACAGGATTTAGGAGTGTATTGGCTGGGTTCATGTGTGTAAAGCTTACGCTTGATTTCTGTGAAATGCTTCGAGGTGCCGGAAATTACTATAGAAACACTTATTATTATTATCATTATTACTGTTATTATTATTAATGTTATTATCATCATCATCATCATTATTATCATCATTATTATTATCATTATTGTTGTTATTACTGTTATCATTATTATTGCTTTTGTTATTTGTATTATTGTTATAATGATGACGATGATGTCATCATCATCATCATCATCATCATTATCATAATTGTTATTATCATTATTATCATTTTCACTTCTTTTTTCGATTTATAAGTTGGACGAACTCGTCAAAGCAGCTCCTTAGGGGCTTCAGTAGTATTCGACAGACTGTATGGATCATTTCTTTCAAGTCAACTTGTTCAAAGATATGAAGATTTATGGACTTGTCTCTGTGTGGTGTAAGGATGTTGTACTAAGTGGCGTCAGACTGCTCAACTCCCAGTCGGAGGGGTGGGATTGAGTCCATCCTATGCACTCTCTTCTATCAGATTTCATACATCTTTCTGGCAAACTTTAACGAATGTTCTACATGCTTCTCCTAGCTGTTACCAGGTGTCCGTGATCTTTCCTCTAGACGTTATTGGGTGTCTTAATCTTTAGGCCAGCGGTTGTCAGGTGTCTTACATCCTTTTTCTGCCAGTTGTTATGTGTCTCACAGTCGCCTGTTAGCCGTTTCCAGATGTCCTTTGTTTTAGCCGTTATGATGTGTACCGCATCCTTCTTCTAGACATTATTGTGTGTCTTACATCTTTCCTCACACGTTATCAGGCGTCTTACATCCAACTTCCAGACATTATCAGCGCTTCTACATAATTCTTCCAGTCATCGTCAAGAGTTCTTCATCTTCGATCCAGGTTATCAGGTGTCCTAAATCCTTCTGCCAGACGATTTCAGGTGTCCAGCACCTTTCTTCCAAACATTATCAGATGTCCCACATTCTTCTTCCACAAATGATCAGGTATCCTACATCGTTCGTCCAGACATTACCAGATGTCCTTCATCCTCCATCCAAACGCTATCGAGTAATCCTTCTTTCAGACGTTATCAAGTGCGCTACATCATCCTTCTAGGTGATGTAAAGCGTCCTACATTAGGCTTGTCTAGTAAGCTATCCTCTTCTGATCCCGTTCTAGGAATCCAAAATGGTATTACCTATTACTGTAATGAAAACGGGAATTCTGCCAAACTCTACAAAAACTG
Organism: Conus canariensis; assembly: GCA_033310375.1. Lineage (NCBI taxonomy): Eukaryota > Metazoa > Mollusca > Gastropoda > Neogastropoda > Conidae > Conus > Conus canariensis. Next base: position 41,942,268 of record CM065716.1, on the reverse strand, counting down.
GCAATTCTATTGCTCACCGCCATTTCTCAAGAGCCCAGAATTTCCCAACGATAATTTGTTTTACAATCACTCTCTTTAAATGCCTCCACGGATTGCCCAGACAAAAATGCTTTTACAAAAGTTTGCCAAGTGCGCTGTGCGTGTCTAAGTGACGACATTTAGCGGAATGCTTTGAAAGGTAGAACTCGCGTTCTGTCAGCCAGCATTCTTTTCCTTATTGAACGAACTACGACGACAATACCATTGAAATGCACCTTCATATAATAGTTGTGTTATTGCAGGAGAACAAATGAAATCCAAAATACACACGCAAACATTAAAAAAAAAAAAAAAAAAAAAAAAAAAACGGAATCCAATTATAATCGCAGCCATCTTATTTTCCTTTGCAAACAGCCTCCGAGCGCTGCTACAGAATGTTTCAAATTCTCGCGGCAAACGTTTGGTTGCCCAGGCAGAGCACCAAATATGTCAAAGAACGCTCTGCCTGGGCAATGCTACCTTGGTAACTTGGTCACTTCTATGGCAAGGTCTGGCTTCTTTGTGTATAATACAAAGAACAAAATGGATGTGCCTTCAAAGTCTGCTACACCTTCCCGCCTGCTATATTGCTTTAAAGGGCAAAAGGTAAAAACGGAAATCTTTTTGACTTATCTTCAACTATCATTTTGATCTCCAAGCACTAAGAATATGGGAGTCATCTGGTTGGTCACATAGAAAGTGTGACATTTCGACTCGCAGATACAGTTAGATTGCTCGCACAGGTTCAGGCTAGAACAACTTTCCACATTCTGAAGTCACAGGCCCCTGAGGTTAATTACCCCTGGTGCGACTCTTCGGCTCCAACGTATGAAGTGCTAACGACTCTCCGTCCCTGTTAACAGCTAATTCTGGGCGTGGAATGAGTGGGGGAGCATAACTTGCCCCATGGGACGATTTTACACCCCTCATCATGTGAACACATGCAAGGTCCCTCGGCACGGGAAATGCCAGACCATTATCGGACAGAGGCAGACGATTGGACGGAAACGTTGAAAATTAAATTACAACCGAGCCTACGACCTTGGTCAGTGTGTGTGTGTGTGTGTGTGTGTGTGTGTGTGTGTGTGTGTGTGTGTGTGCGTGCGTGCGTGCGTGTGTGTGTGTGTGTGTGGTGTGTGTGTGTGTGTGTGTGTGTGTGGAGAGAGAGAGAGAGAGAGGAAGAAAAGAGAGAGAGCAAACAACAGAAAGGGTAAAAGGGCAGTTGGGAGAGCTCAGACCTCTGCCATGGCTGAACGAATCCTGGATCCACCTTTTGGTATAGATTCGCACCAAGGATCGCTCCCCAAAATTCACTGGCTTTTTCCTTCGCTACTATCCATTTCCACCTAAGCATTACTCAACTCGTTTTAGAAGCGTTCGCCTACTTTTGCCGTCAGACAGACAGACAGACAGACACCGAAGGAAAACAATGGCCTGATGGAGCTAAGAAAGCAAAGCGGATCACTGTCAGACAGTGTCCACGTCCCGCCTTCCTGGACCTTCCTGTTTACCTCCCTTTGTGACCTTGTCACCCGGAAGACAGACTGAAGCCAAACGAGAACGGGAGACTAATCGTCTTTCGCTTCCTCCTTTTTTTTTTTTGTTTTCTCTCTCCACCTCCACATGCTTCCCATCCACTTTTTTTTTATAAAGCCGCAAAAGTATCAACTGTTCTTTGCTCTTGTTTCAACCACAGGGCTGTTGCGTGTGGATCTTTTTTTTTCCCTAGTTGTTTAAGCAGAGTAACTTTCTGGTGTCCATGCTGAATATTTTTGAGGTTTCCTAAACCTGCTTGTACTGGATTGTTTGTCCGTATGGTAATGGAACGTTGGTGGCTAAATCCGGCGGCAAGCCAGTGCGTAATGCTGATATGACCCTCTTTTCACAGTCCACAGCCGCTGTTTGCCTGTCTGGCACGTGCACGTACCCACCTGCGACACCCTAAGACCAGAACAGCGTCGACAAAGGACGTCGCAGAGACAGGCGTAACGATTTCCAAATGTGCAACGGGAAGGACTGGACTGATATAAAAACTCTACCATGTCGCGCAGGATTGCTCACTCAGAGCTGTGGAGGTTCTTGATGACCAAACCATCTGTCGGAGTCAGTAGACTTTACTACTTAATGACACAGCAGTTATACGATCGTTTCCTCCATCCCCCCCCCCCCTCCCATACACACATACACACACCTCTGCTCCTTCCAATTAAAACACACACACACACACACACACACACACACACACACACACACACGCACACGCACGCACACGCACACACACGCACACACACACACACACACACACACACACACCACACACACAATGCAAACGCGCGCACGCATACGCTCATTTTTTCAACACCCTGGTTCCTCAGATGTTCCCATGCCTTTTTGAATACGTAATCATTCTGGAAATAAGCTAAACTTTGTTGATGCAAATTTCAGACTAAAGCTATTTATCTAATTAACTAATCAAAATGCTCTGCGACAGCTTCTCTTTAACCAACCTTGTAAGCCCACTTTGCTCGTATGCAAATATACCTCTCTCTCTCTCTCTCTCTCTCTCTCTCTCTCTCTCTCTCTCTCTCTCTCTCCTCTCTCTCTCTCAAAGGACAGATTGGAAGAATAGGCTCTGCTTAAAATCTCAATCCTTGATCGAATAAACGTTTTCTGAGTTCTGAGTTCTGAGTTCTCTCCTCAGAACCAGCCCGCATTACACCTATCAGGCTTGGGTCAATACATTGTGAAATCAAGGTCCTCTGGTTGGGAAGCCTTCGCCGTGCCATTTTCACTACCTCTCACCACTCGACTGTCGCGGTCGTTAATGTCGGTTTTACAGCCAATGAAATGTCTGAGGAGAAAAGGTCTGGGTTATCTTTCCGCTGGTTTCTCTAACTGCTGAATTAAAGGGTCAGTGCCAACAACAGATTCAGAACACTCTCGCTTCGTTTTACCCTTTCGTTGAGTGTGTATGGGGGTGGGAAGGAGGGGGAATGTTTGTGAAGTATCTCCATGTTTCTATTGCTGTCTGTCTGTCTCTCCCCTTCCCATCTCTCGCTCTCAGTCTTCATTTGTCTCTTCCTCACACTCCCCCCCCCCCCTCCCTCTCCCCTGCCTCTTCAACCCCTTCCCCTCTTCCTCTCTCTCGTTCTGTGTCTGCATGTGTCTGCTTGCACCCACTTCATTCTTTCGTCTACCTCCCATCTGTGCCTGCCGTGAGATGGGTTCAAGGTCTTCCGTGTCCGTGGACTGATGAGAAACATGATAGGAAGAACCCAATGGCGCCATACCCTTCGGAAAGATGGTGGGCGGAGTGGCGAGGTGAAAGGAAGAATGGACGGGAGGGTGGGATGAGTGAGACACAGTGAAGAGGAGGTGAGGACTTGAACACTCAACCTCACTCAATCTTGATGAGCGATGAAGCAATTATTGTTGCCAGGAAGATAGCATGCACTGCCACATGACATCACTGAAGCGATCCTAAGGACGTGGAGAGTCTTCCGTGGTGGGTCTGCTAATGACGCTTCCTTGTGAACCGCTGGCTGGTGGAGTGAGGGCGCCAGTGGGAGTGTGGTAGGGTACGGAAAGTCAGGAATGGGCGGCGTGGTGATGACAGCGCTCAGAACCCACTGACTATGCCTCGTAAATAAGTAAATAAATGAATAAATAAATAGATTAATAAGTAAACCAGTAATAAACCAACAAATAAACAAAGAAATGGATGAATGAATGATAAAGAGAGAAAGAAAGAAAGAAAGAAAGAAAGAAGAAGAAAAAAAAAGACAAAAAGAGGGAAAGAAAGAAAGAATGAAAGTCAAGGGAAAAACTCCTTACCTTCACCCCTCCCCTCCAAGAAACAAAAACAAACAAACAAACTGACTGAAAACCTCTCAAGACTACGATTCCTGTGGGGATGCTGGGTGTATCCCAATAAGAAAATTCTGTGCTAGGTACTTCCCCTTTTCTGTCACTGTCTTTCACTCTATTTCTTTTTTTCTTCTCACTGTCATTACTGCTTCTGCTGTTTTTCAGCTTTTGTGACCCCTTCATTGGTTTTGGTTCTCGAAAGTGTTTACACTTCTTTTCCTTTGAGCCTCCTCATTGCGTAATGTGTTCGTTTGTTTGTTTATTTTCAGTTACTTTGATCTGATGACTCGATAAAATGCGATTGTTGTCGAGAGTGAACACTAGCAGACCGTCTTGCAGTGTTTGTTTGTCTATATGGCTTTCTGTTTCTTGTGTCACACTTTTTTTTTCTTTCCTTTTCATATAGCCTTGTTTTTAATCTAAAGATAAAAAAAAAAAAATCAGGAAGCATGGTTGCGGCCCTCAGCAATATTGAGTTTCTTCCATCTTAAGACTATCAATAGTACCAGCTGTTATGTCATATCTGGTGCACATAATTAGGCATGTGTTGTGTGTGTGTGTGTGTGTGTGTGTGTGTGTGTGTGTGTGTGTGTGTGTGTGTGTGTGTGGTGTGTGTGTGTGTGTGTGTGTGTGTGTGTGGGGGGGTGATTGGCCATTTCTCTTGCTTGATGATTGATGACCGGGAGTCAACAGTGTAATTATACAAACAGCCGCCCTGCCTCCCCTCTCCGTTCCTCTGGTGCCTCGCGCACGCGCGCGCGCGCGTGTGCATGCATGTATGTGTATGTGTGCGCGCGTGTGTGCGTGTGTGCCTGCATATGCAAAAGAGAGAGAGGGGGGGGAGAGGGAGAGACAGAGACAGAGACAGACACAGACACAGACACAGAGACAGACAGCAGAGAGAGAGAGAGAGAGAGAGAGAAGATGATGATGATGATGATGATGATGATGATGATGGATAGTGGTGGTGGTAGTAGGAGGAGGCGTGAGGAAAGCGAAACTGATTATCATTAAACTGTTGATTGCTGGACATCAATCATGGAATAGCAACGGGGTGAGGCGGTTAAAATGTGCTGACAGCAGAGAATCAGCTATCTTTTCAGCAGAGAGAGAGAGAGAGAGAGAGAGAGAGAGAGAGAGAGAGAGAGAGAGAGAGAGAGAGTTGCAGTGCCGATTTTTGCACATCCATCACAGGACAACCTCATTCTTACTGGGATTTCAAAGCGTGAGGGGAGAAAACGAACACATAGCTGTCCACTTCTGCTCCCCTTGGGAGCTAATAATTGTCTATTGAATTAGCTTAAATCACAGCACCCATTTTTGCCCATCTTTGACGGGATAACCTGATCTGACTGCGACCTCCAGGCATAGGGTGAGACAGAGCGAAGACTTGCCTGTCCACTTCTGTTCTCCAGTGGTGCTAATAACTGTCTGTGGAAGCAGCTAGCTATTGGCGCAACTCTTCTATTTGTTTCTTTTATTATTTTGTTGTGCCTGCTCGCTTGTCGCTTATGTTGGCTTCAAGGTCTCACGGGCTGAACTTCTATCAAAAACAAATCTTGTGAAATCTTGTCATGTGTCCAAATCGTTAAACACCAACACCGGCACCGCGGACAAAGAAGCTATTTTACACTTTTCGAATGAAAACAAGCATCCTCATTGCAGATGATGTCGGGTTACCAGCCGCCGTAGTGCGGTGGAAAGAGTCACGGATTTCTGGCTGGGAGGTCGTGGGGTCGATTCCAATCAGAATCATTTATTGGCGGGATTTTTCTGCCCCAGTTGGTTCATACCTTAAGGTGAGTTTGCTGTAGAGTCAACAGGGAAGGCCGGAAGCAAATACTCGAGTTTCATCCACGTAATGGATCCGTCTCCGAGATTGTCGTTAGTGTTCCTGACCAAAACAACAGGTGCCTGAATCTCTCGGGCCTTTTTAGCACCAGAATATCCTATGAAAGAAAGCGAGGAGTACAGTCCGTTCACGCAATCTCAGACCGGAATGAAAGCCAGTATCACCATCCTCCTCCTCATCCTCGTCAATCGGCATTAAAAACAAAAGCCTCAAATTCTGTGGTCCTTCTTGCTCAGCTCTAATGGTGACTTCAGATTTGATTTCCTCTGCATGTCTTGTCCTTGGTGAGTAAATATTGACTCGCCGGAATCAACAAGTTCATGGGGACTGTCGTTGGACAGACGTGGTGGTACCCCCCCCCCCCCCCCCCCAAGAGGGGGACACCCATTCACGTTGGCTCCACGACCAAGTAAAGCTTAGCAGGTGGTATCCTGCCTATGCTGCACCACTGAATACAACCGAAGTGACTCGGCAGCAGCGCTGCATCTGCTCTGGTGGGTTCGCTCAAAAGGACCTGACATCGACAGCTCCGTGTTAAACTGCTGTTACCGGGGCCGCTGCGAGACATGCCATGATGTGGCTATGGACGGGGTTCCAGATTGAGCGGCGTGGGGGCGGGGAAGATGTGATAGTAAAAGGACGGTTTCTGGCTCTGCCAAGTGCAAACTCGTCATTCATTATTCATGATGGTGGGGTGTAGGGATTATCTTGTCGACCACTTGGGACAATCAAGGATCTCTGCAGATTCTGTTCTGAGCCCTGTGCAGCATGATGACAGAGGAATTGTAATCTATTCGGTCTCTTACGTTGCCCCCATTCACGCCTGGCAAGCTTCTGAGTATGCAAATAGCGTGCGAACATTCCATTCCATGGTGAGGGTGTTCACCTTGAGAAGTCTAACGGTCGCTGCCCAGTAATGAACTGTTCATGCTCCATCCCCGCTACAGGAAAGGAAAGCACTGACTTGGGTAATGCGGGACACGACCGATCCGCCACCGTTGCTATGTGGCCATGGCATTTAAGTGGACAATAGCCGGCTACTTGGCGGTAACCTTCCTGTCTAGCCTCAGCAAGTATCCAATCGTCTGCTAGGACCACAAGTCAGAAAGGAAGTCTGTGATAATTATGTGTACTGTTATCACAATCCATGTATTGAAAATAGTAACATCCTCTCGTGGATGAAATGAAAGCAATTCTCACGGGGTTTTTTTAACACACAACGTCCCGTAACTTTTCGAAATTCTGCCCCGACACGAAACACTTTTTCTTGGTGTGATAAACAGGCGATATTTAAAAAAAAAAAGAAGATATTTGTGACACTGAGACAAACTGCTTTTATGCGTTGCACGAACAGCAAAATGATAAAAGCAAATACTGCTTATATTTCCCTCTACTTCCTTTACACCACACACACACACACACACACACACACACACACACACACACACACACACACCACACACACACACACACACACACACACACACACACACACACACACACACACGCACACACACACACATACACACACGCACGCACGCACGTGCACACACACTCACTCAAACACACACACACACACACACACACACACACACACACACACACACACACACACACACACACATACACTACACAACATATGCATGACGGACGTTCTCTTTTGCATTAAAGATCAGATGCGGCAGTTTGTCACATCTCTAAGGTTTTCCGGAATGCATCTATTCTGTTGGATAATCACATCACACGGCGTTCTCGAGCATGTACTGACTGTTAAACGAAGTTTCGGAGAAAGTGAAAAAACAAAAAGTTTGGAAAGAACGTTTGAGAGTCTCAGGAAAGTTTCAGATGAGTTTGAGGGTAGTTTGGAAGAGTCTGGAGGACTTTCAGAATTTCCAGGAATAAACCTGAGCAACAAAAATGTTGATGCTGATGTACGAGTCAGAGATTTCTTTTTCCGCATAACACAGTTTGGGCTGCTCTCTACGGGAATTCTGACGTCATTGTAGGACGCGACCCAATTTTTTCCTTCTTTGTTCTATCGGGGGTTTGTTTTTACCAATCAGACTGGAATTTAATACTCACTTTCACCAAGGACAGCTCCCGTGTTGCCATAGCTTTTCGAATGGATTTAGACCACACCGCAGTCGCGGATTTATTCGAAAGAGTAGCCATTCTAAGAATCTAATGGAAATGGGAATCGTAAAAAGCGGAAGGAGAAGAGAGAGAGAGAGAGAGAGAGAGAGAGAGAGAGAGAGAGAGAGAGAGAGAGAGAGAGGCAGCGGAATAATCGAGAGAAACCGCCACTTTTGTCAAAATTTTGTTTTAATAATCGTTTTGGAGGCTATGATATCCATTAATGTTCCCCTTCTACTTATTCCAAACACATCCCCTCAACTGTCTAAGTGCATCTGGGCAAAGATCTTTTTTTTCTGACTTCTGCTACCTTAAGTGTTTACCGAGTGGAGATAACTTTTTCTCCTGACTTGTATTTTTTCACTTTTATATCAGATCGTAACATTTTTCTGATTTCACATCTGAAACTGAGAATGGAAACTATCCAAAACCGCGGAAAAATATTCACAAAACGAGGGAAGGAATGCATTTGTTGGATAAAGCAAATTTTACGGATACAAAAGTTCTTCACTACGGTGGTGTGCAAGGAAATATTGTCATGTCAGATTCACAACTGAATTAGATAAAGAATTAGATAAAGCAGAAACAGACTATTTCAAGTGTAGAACTATACACCTTGAAGCAATGAACAAAAGAAGCCCTGAGCGGCAGAGTGCTAGAACGATTCAAGTACAAGTGAATACGCAGAACAAGATTCCATTTTAGTGCCGCGCAACACTGGGAGACACAACACAGTCAGCTCGGTCGCCTCTAACCTTATTCAAAGCATCAGTACAGCGTATCCAAAACCAGCAGGATGGCTTTAGCGAAACTATAGGCTTCCCAAGCATCACCAAGTTAACGTCCCTCCTGACACGGTCTGAGTGTGGAGAGAGAGAGAGAGAGAGAAGAGAGAGAGAGAGAGAGAGAGAGGAGGGGGGGATGGGGGAGAATTGGAGGGGTGCTGGAAGGAAAGGGGAGGAAAGGGGAGGGGATTTATGGGGTTGGAAGGGAAAGGTATGGAGAGAGGAGGGACTCTGACTGCATCTTTGTTATAAAATGCACGGGTTTAACAGCCTCAAATGCCCCATGTTAACAATTTTTTTTCGTGAAAACAGAAACTATCTTAAAGAAGACTGTGACAATTATTGTTTGCATCCAGTCACGACTGATGTTGTTCTCCTTAACCGTTCGTTTTCTCGTTTTTTGACCGGACTTGCTGTCACACGTGATCACCATCAAAACAGTAATTTTGAATCAAGAAAACATAATTGACTCATAAAAACAAGTTACAAAGATTTATGTGCACATTAACTGGTGTCATTGCGTGTATTGCTGGTCATTGAAAAAGAAAGACTGTTTAAGAAAGAAACTCTGTTTCTCTGTGCATACACACACACACAAAAAGGAATTAACTACCATAGTTAGCTGTTTTTATTCTTCAAAGTTTGTCAGGGTGGTAAAAGTTCTGTTTGTTTTTTTTCATTCTTTCTTTTCCTTTCTTTCTTTCTTTGTTGTGTTTTTGTTTTCGTCGAACTGACTATTATTTAGCTGTTTTCACCACTCAAAGTTTATCAGGGCTGTATACAGCGTCAAAACCAGTGAACATAATTGTTTTCATGCGAAAATAATAAATTTTTGTTTCCTTGTGAAAAAATTGTTCTCATCTCATATGCACCGTGATTGTACAGTAATCACTTTAAATTCAATAAAAACTGTTATTATCAGTTGTTTTGCTGACACTGTTTTCATTGTGAAAACGGTAACCTTGATTGTTTGAAGCCAACGAGTTTCCATACAACGCGTATTTCAGACAATCTTATTACAGGACTCGTGGTGGATACAGCCCCCTTCACCACCACCTCCCTTGCCCCAACCCTGACCCCCTGCCCCCATCTCTCCCACAACTCTCCCACCAGGCATCTGATGACTGTGATGGAACACGTTCTGTCTTTTAGATGACAAGTAACGAATTGCTCTCTCTGCCAAGTTGCATGACAACTAGTTAAGCCAGATATTGGGTAAAGAATGCGAACACTACGAAACTTTTTTTAAAACCAAACATAAAGAAAACATGAAAAAAGGCTCAAAACTTCGTCTTGTAAAAGGTTAAAACAATTATAGCCAACAGACTCTGTCAAAAGTAGAGTTTTGTGAGAACGTGTTGTCTGAAACTGACCAAAGGACAGCTTACATTTGCAGACTGCACTTCATGCTCTTTCGTGCTGATCAAAAATGGATTGTGTGAAAATACACAACATAAGAGATCCCACCCCCACCCCATCCCAACCTAACCCCCAAGTCGTACTTGACACGTACAGACGGACATAACCAACCATATACGGCCTCAAAGTGGTTGATATGAGAGGAAATCTCTGCAGAGGTGAGGGAAAAGTCGACAGTAAACATGTAGAGTAACCTTTTAATGTCAGTTGGACGTCATGGAGAAGGTATAGAAGTTGAGAACGAAAAACTGAGAGAGAGAGAGAGAGAGAGAGAGAGAGAGAGAGAGAGAGAGAGAGAGAGAGAGAGAGAGAGAGAGAGAGAGAGAGAGAGATTAAACAATGAAAAGAAGAGAAAAAAAACGCACTGAAAGCCATCATTATTTAACAAAAAAAAAAAAAACAAAAACAACCAACAACAACAAAAACCGACAGAAGAAATGGAAAAGAAAAGAAAAATATAGGAAGAAACGAGACTGGAAAAAGTACGGAGAGGAAAGACAAATACAGCGAAAGCCTCTGAAAGCAGTTACCCTTTCTCTGATAGCATCACGTCGTTTTCGCCCCATCTCTTCAGAATTACAGCCAGACAGGGTAATTCAAGGGGAATAAGTAACAATTCAATCCGACGAAAATCAAGAGTCTTTCACACTCTCCGTTTTGTTTCACTTGGAATCAACAAATAAAACGAAAACACAGCAGAACAGTTTAGTTTACAATGTACTTGGCAAATTATACAAAGTAAAGAAAACAACATTTTACACAAATGTCCATATATAGTTCAACTCATACCTATCCTTTTATAATGTAGACACCAAGAATTCTCTTCTCTGCTCTCTCTCTCTCTCTCTCTCTCTCTCTCTCACCACTTACACACACACACACACACACGCACCACACACACACACACACACACACACACACACACACACACACACACACACACACACACACACACACTCACACATACTCACGCACTCACACACACACATCTCTTTTATTTTACCCCTCCTCTCTCTGTTTTATCCACCTCCGTCTGTCTTTCTCTGTGTCTTTCCTTCTGTTTCCCCTTCCCCATCCCCCTTTCTCTGCATACTTTGTCCTTGTCTTTTCTGGTTGCTTCTGCACGCACGCACGCACGCACGCACACACAACACACACACACACACACACACACACACGCACGCACGCACGCACACGCACACACACACACACACACACACACACACACACACACACACACACACACACACACCTCACTGTTCACCTCTGTGTCTTCACTGAACCGTCTCTCTCTATGTCTCTCTCTGTCTCCTTCACTCTTTCCTCTCTCTCCTTCTTTTGCTTCATGTGGGGTAGTCGCAGTGCATCCTGATCCAGCATTTTCGTGCACACTTGTGAAGGAAACTTTTTCATTGCTTCAAGGTTCTCCACCATTTGGACACCCTGATGATCAAATACCTATCTTCTGTGCCGATGAAGCGTATAGCCAAACAACACGCCGCTTTCACCTGTCCTTCACTTGTCTCAACCAGAGACATAGAGCGGCGAGGACAAGCATCTCACGTTGCTTTCCTACTCTTCACTTTAGCTGGAGTATTGTCCGCTCGTGTAGGTCACACTCCTGAGTAGAATAGTGATCACGACCCACTGTTCAATGGCTGGCCTGCCCTCTCAGGTTACTATGTGTGCCAGCTAACTGAAGTCAGCTGCTCGGTGGGGGCGGCCCATTGCCTGCATGTAACCATCGCTCGCGCACGAACCACCGTGTGTGTGCTTAAAAAAATGACAGTTTGACACTATCAGCAGCAAAGAGTGGCGAACAGACAGCCGCCCTGGGAACAGGTGCCAAAGAGAAGAGAGAGTGAGCCTGTTAATGTCAGCAAGGAATGGCGAATGCCTGCGATGTATATAATAGAACCCTGACTAGCGAAAGGCGAAGATATTTATATTTCCCGGTTTATAAGCTACCCTGTGTCCAACGTAAGCCGTTGACCTGAAATTTCGGTTTTGAATAAATGTAATGGACTTGAGGGAGAACTGGCAGAGAATAAGTGCGTTGGGGTGGGGCTGGTGGTGGACGGGTGAGGAAGAGAAGGGAGGTGAAGCAGGGAAGGGGAAAGGAGGGGACAGCAGGATGGGGGTGTGAGAAACGAAGGGGTGAGTGTCGGGATGTAGAGGGTTAAGTCCTTGAGGCAGTTGTAGACCACGCCATGTCAACACTTACTGGATATTATGGTAACAGAGAAGAAGATTATTAGAGAATAAGTGGCTGAGACGATAACACACACATCCTCATAGAATTAAACACATAGAGAAGCGAGGCCTGATTCTGATTTTATTGTGAGACTGCGTGTGCAAAAAATATGAATAATTTGACGCGTGAGAGTTCTGAAATTTAGATCATATCGTTTCTGCGCGCTGACCATTCGCTGCTGGATCAATCATGGCTAAACCAAGAAAATATTATGCAGCCTAGCGATAATAATTCATCGAGCGCGCAAATCACAAATCCTTTAGTGTGTGATGTCTTCAGTTACGGATCGGTTTGAGGTAGATAACATCAGTTTGAATAATTGTAAATACAGTGCAGGTCGCCGCGATCGAACCGGCGAGGTTCCCGGCACAAATTCATCTGTATTTCATTTGTACTATGGACTAAACATTTTTAAAGCTGTCTTAGCCTCGCGGTAATAAAATTCAGTTCCGGCGATATTTTGCCTTGACGTTTTTACGTTTATCTGAGCAGCCTATGTATTTGAAAAAAAAAATTGTTTCTTTTATTGTCAGATGGCCTCGTAAATTTTATTCTTAAGGGAATGGACCCAATTACTTTTCTTAGGGAAGAAAAAGGACACACTTATGAATTTGTAACACAGTATCAGCTGTTGCATGTTCTTTGATAACGTATCACGATATTGGTTGATATTGATAAAGTGAAAAATGAACATGATTTTCTCATGATATTGGCTGATATGTATAAAGTGGAAAATGAACATGATTTAATCATGATATTGGCTGATATTTATAAATTGGAAAATGAACATGATTTTATGTTTATGTTATTTGAAATCCATTGAAAACTGATATCTATCACGAGGTTTTGATCACTGCTGGTGTTTGCAAAAGAAATTACTCACAATTGATTTGTTTTTCGTTAAAACGGTAAACATCGAACAATTAATATACTATGGGCCCTACATACTTTGGTTTGAAAACCAGAGTAGGCTACAGTAGGTCTTGTCATTTCATTTGATTAACACTTTGCTATCCAAATCAGACACTGAAGTGATCGTAGGCCCAAACTATTTCGTTTTCACTTAAGATTTACACAAACAATATATCAAATGATTTGACATGTAGAAGTAGATTCTCATGTCTTCTATGCGCTTAAATCTCATTGAGAAGAACCGAAAAGCACACACAAAGTGTTATGATCAGTCAGGTTGTCATGCTATGGTCAGGGACATGTTCCGTCAAGCGAACGTAGTGAATTTTCTTTTAATGACGTAATGCAAGGAACGCATATGGGTCTAGAAAGGCTGTGCAATGTTCTTCAATATTCGGTTCTTTTGTATGTTCAGAAATTCTGAGGGTGTGGTCTTTGAAAACGACTGTGTTTACACTTTTAAAATTCTTTTAAATAAAGCCTCTGACAATGAAATTTGGGAGACAGAAGATACAAATCCAAGAAAAACGAAATTTCTAATTGTTTTGGGATTTAATATGCACTAAACGAACTTTCTAAAGATTTCGATAATTACCCCGCATTTGGAAATGCAGTTCTATTTCAAGCCCTATCTCCATGCACTATTTGATCTGTCATTTTGCCATTTCACTGTAATTAATGGTGCATAGTTGAACTTTAAAATTAATCTGAACGGCGCATTGACACACGTAACGCAACCTCTCTATGTTGCTCGATGATTAGGTGAACAACGGGAGATAACCTTCTTCGCCAGGAAGAGTTCTTTCCCTTCTTTGTTCATGTTATCATCCGACTCGACTCGGTTATAGATGCAGGACTCGATATGAGTATCGAACTGTTGTGTTGTCTGCCGCTGGCATTTTGTTTACACCATTTGTAGCAGAATGGACGAAAGCCAACGAATAACACCAAGAACAAGAACAAGAATAATAAGAAGAACGAACAAGAACGAGAAGAACAAGAAGCTAATCACCCTGTCGCCCATGGCGATTTTATCTTTCTTTCCCAACAACTTTTTTCTTCCTTATTAGTATCACAGTATTGGGGGATAAAGCCATAAAGCAAAAACCGCCACCCCGGTATAGAAATTCTCTCTCTCTCTCTCTCTCTCCTCTCTCTCTCTCTCTCTCTCTCTCTCTCTCTCTCTCTCTCTCTCTCTCTCCTTACACTTTGGCACCAAGGAATCCCCGAAGAGAAATTACCTTCTCATATCTGCCTGCTCAGGGAAAATGTCCATCACATGTGGAGGATCTTTCGAACGGGACAGCGCGTATGGAATGGGGCTTTTTTTCAAAAGCTTCTCCAAAAGTTTAAAACTTTTGAAAGTAACTTTGCAAAATCCCTATTGCGGTTCCAGTCTGTTCGTACGCGCGCGCGCGCGCGCGCGCGCGTGTTGTGTGTGTGTTGTGTGTGTGAGAGAGAGAGAGAGAGAGAGAGAGAGAGGTGTGTTGTGTGTGTGTGGTGTGTGTGTGTGTGTGTGTGTGTGTGTGTGTTGTGTGTGTGTGTGTGTGAAGGGAAAAAAACGAGAAGAAGAAGAAAAAGAACAAGAACAACTAGAAGAAAAAGAACAAGAAGAAGAGGAAAACAAGATGAACAAAGAGAAGAAGGAAAACAAGATGAACAAAGAGAAGAAGGGAACCTCAAAACGAGAAGATGAAGATGAAGAAGAACAAGAAGACGGAGAAGAAAAAGAAACAAAGCAAGTGAGCAAGCAAGAAAGAAAGTGTGCAAGAAGCAAAGAAGAAGAAGAAAAAAAAGAAAAGAAAAAGGTGAAGAAAATCCAGGAGAAGAAGAAACAGAAAACATGGAAGAGGAAAGAAAGAAGACTCAAACAAAAAAGCATGAAGGAGAGGAAGAATAAGGAGAAAGAGGAAGAGGAAGAAGAAGGAGGAGGAGGAGGAGGAGAAGAAGAAGAAGAAGAGAGGAAGAAGAAGAAGAAGAAGAAGAAGAAGAAGGAGAAGAAGAAGAAGAAGAAGAAGAAGAAGAAGAAGAAGAAGAAGAAGAAGAAGAGAAGAAGAAGAAGAAGAAAGAGAAGAAGAGAGAGGAGGAGGAGGAGGAGGAGGAGGAGGAGGAGGGAGGAGGAGGAGAAGAGGAAGAAGAAGAAGAAGAAGGAAAGAAGAAGAAGAAGAACGGAAAGGAAAAAAGTACACCGAGGGAACATTGCTTAAGCCATAACCGTCCATCTGAACAAACAAACAAACAAAAGACAAAAACAAAAAACAAACAAAAAAGACTCTCTCTCTTTCTCTGTCTCTGTCTGTCGGTCTGTCTGTCTCTGTCTCTGTCTCTGTCTCTCTGTCTCTGTCTCTCTCTCTCTCTCTCTCTCTCTCTCTCTCTCTCTCTCTCTCTCCTCTCTCTCTCTCTCTTCTTAGACACGACAAGGAATCCCCGAAGAGAGATTACCTTCTCGAGTCTGCCTGCTTTAGGAAAATGTCCGTCACTTTCGGATGGTCCTGGGGAATGGAAGTTTTTATATTTTTCAACCTCTCCTCTGGAAAGGTTTTCTTTCTTACTTTTGAAAGTCACTTTGCAACATCCGTAGTGCAGTTACAATTATGTCTGTCTGTCTGTCTGTCTTATGTTTGTCTGTCTGCCTGTCTGTCTCCCTGTCTGTCTGTCTCTCTGTCTTTCTCTATCTATCTATCTATCTATCTATCTATCTATCTATCTATCTAATAAACGCTTTAAAACGTGGAATTAAAAATCACTGACAAGACCAGATAAGATCATGGACAGAATACTTGGCTCCTTTCGAGCATAAGGTCTTTTTCAAACGCTTTGCCACAGAACTTGGACTAAGAGAAATATTTAAACGTCTTTCCAAACTCTCCTGCAATACGTTTTGCACTGTTCAGACCACATACAACACACAGGCAAACCCCCTTCCCGTTAATGTTCTTTGAATTCATTGCATTGTAAAGAACGACACAGCTGGCGAAAAATGTAATTCCAACGAAACTGGATATGAATTTAATTACTTTTTGTTCATTTGCACTTTTTTCAGGAGATGAGAAAGGAAACCGTGCCATTATATTGCTGGAAAAATCGTAATTGCATTCAATTCCAGCTTTTGTTTTTCACTTAATCAGAAAGACTCCGGTAAAAATTGTTCATTTCATAAATTGTTTAAGAAACAGTCTGAAAGAATTTTTAGTTTCTTGATTCAATATGAGTATAACATCGGTGAAAGCAAATGCCACTGAAGAAATGTATCTGCATACATATGGATATGTAGATGTATGTGCACAATCCTACATATTGATTATGAAATTCGTTCATACATATTTATTGAATTTGCCCCATTTTATTGCATTTTCCGCACATGTGTGATGTATATTATACATTTTCTTTAGATCCTTGGAGGTTTGGAATTCAAATAAGAAAACGAATCTGAACTTACAAGACAGTACATAACACACTCAGATTTATCTGAGCATCTATTTCTCGGGGAAGTTTTGTATGCACACACACAAACGCGCGCGCGCGCCGCACGCACGCACGCACGCCACACGCACGCACGCACGCACGCACGCACGCACGCACGCACGCACGCACGCACGACACACACACACACACACACACATTTAGAAAAAGATGCGTCCTAGTGTCGTATTTAGACATCATCCCTTCAAACCGCGTACGGCAACCTTAATATAGGATTTAATGTGGTCACAAAACTCTAAGCAGTAGTCAACATCGTGTTCCGTACGGAGCAATGTAGAAGAAGAAAAAAAATCGAGCAGAAGAAGAAGAAGAAGAAGAAGAAGACGATGATGAAGAGAAGAAGAAGAAGAAGAAGAAGAAGACAGACAGACAGACAGACAGACAGACAGACAGACAGACAGAGAGAAGAAAGAAAGAAGACAATGACAGAGAAGAAGAAGAAGAAGAAGAAGAAGAGAAGAAGAAGAAGAAGGAAGAGGAGGAGAAGGAGAATAAGAAGAAAGAAGAACAAAAACAAGAACAAGAAGAACAAGAAGAATCATTTTGTCTTCCTCGGCGATGAAATCAGAACTTTTTCTTCCATATCATTATTATCACACGTGTGAAGGACATATGCAGTGACTGGCTCGCTGTCTCTGTCTATCTGTCTGTCTGTCTGTCTGTCTGTCTGTCTGTCTCTCTCTCTCTCTCTCTCTCTCTCTCTCTCTCTCTCTCTCTCTCTCTCTCTCTCTCTCTCTCTCTCTCATACCATGACGCGGCAAGAAATCCCCGAAGAGATATTGCCTCCTTACGCCAGCCAGCTTGGGGAAAATGTCCACTACATGTGGAAGATCTTCCGTATGAACCAAGAGATATTGAAGGAAGGGAGTTTTTATTTTTCGTTGAAAAAAAAAGCAAGCCTGTCCAAAGAGTTAAAGTTTTGAGAGAAACTTTTCAACATCTGTTGTGCAGTTCTAATCTCTATGCCTGTCTGATGTCTGTCTGTCTCTCTCACAACCTGCCCCATATCTCTCTTCGCGTGTATCTGTTTATCTGTCTATCTGTCTGTCTACTTATCTTTCATCTGTCCGTCTGTCTGTCTGTGTGTCTGCGTGTGTTGTGTGTGTGTGTGTGTGTGTGTGGTGTGTGTGTGTGTGCGCGCGCCGCGCGCGCGCGCGCGTGCGTACATGCGTGCGTGCGTGTGTGTGTGTGTTTTGTGTGTGTGTGGTGCGTGCGTGCGTGCGTGCGTGCGTGCGTGCGTGCGTCGTGTGTGTGTGTGTGTGTGTGTGTGTGTGTGTGTGTGTGTGTGTGTGTGTGTGTGTGTGTGTGTGGCTCTGCATGTCTGTATGTATTCTTCTATTGATCGATTGATTAATCTATCTATCTATCTACCTATTTATCTGTCTGCCTGTCTATCTATCTATCGATCTATTTATTATCTATCTATCTATTATCTATACATGCATACATCCATCCGTCTATACATACATACTTATTTACATTTATACAGTCATACATACAAACATACATGCAAGCATACATACAACATACATAAGTGTGTGTGTGTGTGTGTGTGTGTGTGTGTGTGTGTGTGTGCGTGTGCTGTGTGTGTGTGTGTGTGTGTGTGTGTGTGTGTGTGCATGTGTGTGTGTGTGTGTGTGTGTGTGTGTGCATGTGTGTGTGTGTGTGTGTGTGTGTGTGTGTGTGTGTGTGTGTGTGTGTGTGTGTGACAGAAATCTCTATAGTTAGAACACTAAATGTCACTAGCCTGAAAGGAACTGAAGGAAGTGTAAGATCCGATGTTCCCAGTTGGCTACACTTTTTACATCTGTTCGTCTTTCTCTCATTTGTACCTAATTTCGTTACCTTTGTCACGTCTTTCCAGACAGAAAGACTAATTACCTGCACTTTTACATCTACTATTCAGTCTTTAGTTCACACACACACACACACACACACACACACACACACACACACACACACACACACACACACACACACACACACGCACGCACGCACGCACGCACGGACGCGCGCGCACGGACGCGCACACACACACGTATACATAGGTATATACTCTTTTTTCCCCTTTTTGGGACACTCTCCTACTTTGCATTTTACCTACGGAACTTTTATCACTGACTATATTTGTCTGCCTATTTCCTTTCCCGTACACCTGTGAACATCTGCTACCTGGTAATCGATATTTGCAACTGAAGTAACTTTAGTGGTTCCAGACTTCTGCGAGAATTCAGTAATCATGAAAGTCTCTGCTCTTGAAGCCTTACTAAGCAAAACATGAATAGCCCCATGCATACTGAATTGACCGAAGTGTCCGCCGGCATTGACCCGTCCTGCTTTGTTCTTGTCTGGCTCTTTCATTTCGTCTTGCCTGTAAACTTTTCCTTCCTAAGGAGTCCAAAGCGTCTTGCCTTGTCTTGTGTTTTGGTCGTTGCGAGCCGGTAACGCTTTTTGTATGTCTCTTTTGAAAACGATGATGATACCATCGTTCTAGCTGAGAGTTCTCCCCACGTTGGTGGACTTACTTAGATTTAGACTCTCCCGCGTCTTGCGACTCATGAGGCAGTCAAGTCGCTCCGCTATGCACGGTCCTCAGCCAGTCTGCTGATGTTACTCCATCCTCTGTCAACGAGTCTGAGGTCTCTCTACACGTCGGCAGGCAGGCTGCTTATTATCCGACATGCTTCCTCGCATGCCACGAAAATAACGGTCTGTTATACTCCGTTATACTTCATCTGTACCTTCAATTGCCACAAAAATGATACTTACCCCACACACCCCTACCCCTTCCTCACACTTTCAGTCAGGACACATCGGATGAGTGTTGTCCCGCTTGTTCTTCCAGATGCCACGAATTTACCACTCCCACTCCCCTCATACTTCAATTCAGAACACAACAGATCGATGTTATCTTGCATATTTCTCCAGTTTCTACGAACATGATAAACCGGACTCCTTCTTTCGCCCTTATAGCTCCATTAAGGATAGAACTGTTGATTATTATTTCAAATGTTCCTCCAAATACCATGGATATAATACTGCCCCCACCCCACCCCTACTCCCTCCCCATCATACTTTTATTCAAGACACAGGGAATGGTTGTTATTGCACATGTTCCTCCACACACCAAAAAAAAAAAACTACTATCCCCTCCATCATCCATTCCTTCATTTAGGACACAGCGGATAGTGGTTTTCCCACGTGTTCCACAAAATTCCACGAAAACAATCAACCTCTCACTATACTTTCTTTTAAAACACGGCGGATCTCAGTGATACTCTCTCTCTCTCTCTCTCTCTCTCTCTCTCTCTCTCTGTATGTGTGCGTGCGTGCGTGCGTGCGTGCGTGTGTGTGTGTGTGTGTGTGTGTGTGTGTGTGTGTGTGTGTGTGTGTGTGTGTGTGTGTGTGTGTGTGTGTGTGTGTTCGTGTGCGTGTGATGAGAGTGAAAGTGCGTGGGTGCATGGACGTCAATATTTTCTTTCTTTTTTTTTTTTTTTTTTTTTGCTGTGCCAACCTCTGCGCCACCTCAGAGGCAGTGCACCCACGCCGCTCATTCCGACACCCCGTCCACAGCCACAGCCCGGTCGGCCCCGCCGCAGCTCCGGCACCGGCAATCCACAGGGAGCAGTCAATGTCAAGTCGTCAAGAGGCAACCCACCGGAGGAGACACTGCATTGCTGCCGAGTCACTTCGGTGGTGTTCAGTGGCGCCTGTTCTGATCTAACATACGCAGGACACCACCTACTAAGCCCCCTACTGACGACAATAATTGCTTAGTCGCGGAGCCGGCGTGAGTGAGCTCTCCCTCCGGAGGGCGCCACCACGTCCGTCCAACGATAGCCCCCATGGACTCGCCGATACCGGTGACCCCGACGGAACCAAACCAAGATCACAGACGTGGAGAGGACATCGAAACTGAGGTCACCATGAGAGCAGGGCATGAAGGGCCACAGAGCTTGAGACCTTTTTTTTAATGCTGATCGATGAGAATGAGGATGATTAAGATGATGCTACGGATTTCCATTTCGGTCTGAGACTACATGACAGGGCTGTACTCTACGCTTCCTTTCATAATATATCCCGGCGTCAACCAGGCCCGAGAGATACAAGCACCTGCAGTGTTGGTCAGGAAATTTGAGCAACACTCTCAGAAACGCATCCATTAAGTGGATGAAACTCGACTGTGTGGTCCCAGTCTTCCCACCTGAGTCCGCAGCAAACTCAACTCTGGGTAGGAGCCGGTCGGGGTAGAAAAACCCTCATGACTCTGATGGGATTCGAACCCACGACCTCCCAGCCGGGAGTTCGCGACGCTAACCACTTCGCCACGGCGGCTGGTACGTCAATATTTTCTGTATAATCATCGTTATAACCACCCTGACCTCAACAGACAGGGCACAAACGAAAAGTTATTTTGTATGGTAGTAGTAGTAATAGTAGTAGACCTACTACTACTACTACTACTACTACTACTACTACTACTACTACTACTACTATCATTATTGGTGTTGTTGTTTTGCTCTTCATCGCTTCTTCTTCTTCTTCTTCTTCTTCTTCTTCTTTTCTTCTCTTCTTCTTCTTCTTACTGTGGGTGACAAACTGCAGCTTTCACCGAAAACAAGGCAAAAAACAAGTATACATACAAAACAAGGATTAAAGTAACCCACACACAATACGAAACAGACAAGTGGATTTTCGACAAATGCATCATCGTCAGACGTCACAAATAACACATAAAAACGCACCAAACAATTCTCTTTAGATGGCTAGAAGCAGCAGCAGCAGCAAACTGACGGCCATTTACGTCGTTCATCTCAAATGGGCGTCGACTATTAACCCTGAATACACCAGCTCACCAACCACCCAACCAACAAACATTATGAGTGTTAACCCGGTCGCTTAGCAACAGAGGGAAAATGGCGCTTAATGTTGCCAATTCTGTTAGATAACAGAACGAGAAATGCAGGCAGTTGACATCAGATAGGCAGTGACAACTGGCAATGATCAGAGAATGGATAAGCAGACTATACTGAGTTGTTGGTCGATAATAGAGCATCCACATTCAACATCCCCATCCTCCACCTCATTCCTTCTACCGCCGCCCCCCCCCCCCCCCCCTCTCCATTTCAACGCTGCCGTCCTGTAAGCAAATGACCCTTTTCTGTTCACAGAAATAAAGAGAATTTGTTTTATTTACCTCTGCTTGTTCAGTGTAAGAAAGATCGGATTTTGTGTGCGGAAGTGAAAAAAATGTGAAGACAAAATCTCATATCAACACCAATGTAAATCACAGCATGTGGTTTGAATGATAACGACGGACCGGTTTATAAATTGCACTGTCAGAGGGTTGAAAAGGAAGACACTCTAGGGAAAGCTTCACAGCAGAAGGTCTTCAGAGAAGAAACCCCCGTCAGACCAGTGTTTCGGCCCTGAACTTACACTCTACACTCGTTATACTCTTGAGTATTGTAATACAGCATGGATGGTAATCAACTACGTATGAAAAACTAAAAAAAATTCTTA
This sequence comes from Conus canariensis, assembly GCA_033310375.1. Taxonomy (NCBI): domain Eukaryota; kingdom Metazoa; phylum Mollusca; class Gastropoda; order Neogastropoda; family Conidae; genus Conus; species Conus canariensis. The sequence goes on along the minus strand of CM065716.1, from coordinate 41,920,022 downwards.
ATCACCACAGATAACAGGTCTAGACGGAAACCTGGTCATCAGCATTCTTCCCCGTCTAGCTAATAACAGATTCATGACATCTTGTTCAGCAATGATGGTATAATACCCCCCCCCCCCCCCCCCTCTCTCTCTCTCTCTTCAGAAATGATTGAGTTCCGGGTAGTAGTAGTCATTTGGGTCGTTTGGGGTTGAAAATTTCAAAATCTATTGCTTCCTTTAATTGCATTGACGTTTTAAAGCGTTCTTCCAACTTCAATCCATCTTTTTCCTCCTTCACTCTCCTTCCCTTCACCCATCCGTCAGGTCCTCACGATTTTTCAGTTCGCCAGTCTGTCTGTCCACGTGTAACCCTTCTCTGCTCAGCATATTGTGTGTCCTGCGCATTAGCGGGATGCTAACTTCCCCTCACTAATTTTTGTCTGTTTTCATCCAGTCTTGTTTTGTCAGTATTATTGTACATATCCCCTGAAGAAGACATCTGTCGAACAAATGTGCTCTTAATAGTTTTTCCTGGTTAGTGTGTTATTGTGTTTGTTTGTCAGTTACTTACGTTGGTAATTTTAAGTTAGTTACCTAGTTACTGAGAGTGTTCATTTCTTACGCAGTTAGTTTGCTAGGAGGTCAGTTTGCGGGCTAGCTGGTCTGTCAGTCAATCAGTCAGTCGGTTAGTTTGTAAGGTTAATTAGTTAAATTAGTTTTTGGGTACTGTTCGGTAGGTTAACTAGTTAGATAAATACAGTTGCTTAGGATACTTGACTGTCTTCCAGCCAGTTAGACCATTGATGGTTAGGTCTCTGGTCAGCTTATGATATAGGTTCTTGGTATAATACCTTATTAGCTTGTTAGATAGGCTAAGTAGTTTATTTAATTTAAGTTGATTTGATGAATTGGAAGTTTACTACTTTCATACCTGAAGGTGTTTGAGTTTGTGCTCGTCTAGGTTTATTTTGGAAGATCATTGGTGAGAAGTGCACGTGTTTCTCCCTCATCTCGTATTTCTCTCATTTTCCTTCCTTTCTTTCTCAACCCCTTTGTGTCGCTGGGCACTTTTATTGCTGCACCTCATGGATGACGTGCTGGTACCAGTTTAATAAACGAACAGACTCGGTCGATGGACCGCAGTCGCTCGCGGAAAATACGGTCCTCCCACAAACTCAGTGTTATAAACCACATTCGCGGTCACTCGACCGTGATTCAATGATCGACGGTCGATGGACGGGCGGTTCTGCCCCCTACTGTCTACTGGTGATGGGATAACTGTGGTATGTCGGCCCAAACCAGCGCGTGTGTCCGTGAGGCTCTGTTTTAGCTAGCTACCCACACTGAGGCAGCTCAGCATGCTTCCTACATAGGGCTTCCACACGTTAAAACAAAGTCCTGTCCTGAAAAGGAAAACCACGAAATTACAAACTCATTTACACCAAAACGACAAGCAAATTACAAGACAAAACACGACGCGTTTCGACCTCTTTGGTCTCATTCAGGCAAGACAAACAACATTCAAGACAATGAAAAAGAACAATCACTTCTCTCCTCAAAATGGGCACAAAATAGTTTGGAGTGAAACCGAGGCTGCTGCACGCGTCGTGTTTTGTCTTGTAATTTGTTTGCCGCTTTTTGTTCGGGAGGAATAGTCATTTTTCTTTCAAGTTTGTTTCAAGGTCCGCCTGCAGTCACCTCCCTTTGAAACTAACCCTCATTTACAAGAGGAATAACTGACTTGCTGGAGTAATGGGCATCGTTAAGGCCGGTCAAACTGCGCTGAACTGACTCTTAGGGCGCCAGCCTTTTCGAGATTGATGAGTTGTACATTGAATACAGGCCGTGTCGACCGCCAGAGAAGAACGTATTGACAGAACCCGTTAGACGTGCATGTGCAATGATGAGAAAGGTTTTATTTTTCATGAAGAAAGGGACAGAATCGGTGTTTTGTTTTTTTTTTTGTCTCAGGAAAGACTTTGAAGCGAATAGTCCAACTGGATGTCGAAAGTGCTTATTGCCTACATTGATGTTGCCCATGGGACTGCGGGGCATCTTGCTTGCCGCAAAATGACTAGCACAAGCTGACGTGTCAGCCATTTCTCTCTCTCTCTCTCTCTCTCTCTCTCTCTCTCTCTCTCTCTCTCTCTCTCTCTCTCTCTCTCTCTCTCTCTCTCAACGTGTGTGTGTGTGTGTGTGTGTGTGTGTGTGTGTGTGTGTGTGTGTGTGTGTGTGTGTGTGTGTGCACGCGCGCGAGAGTGTGTATGAGGGAGAGAGAGACAAAGACAAAGACAAAGTCGTGTTACTCGTAAAGGCCATAGCCCTTTAGAAGGGGGATGTACATAGAACAACGTGACACGATACATTTCTAGTAGATGATGTAAACAACTTTAAGCTAGCATAGAGTTTCGCCGTTTAAAGCCTCTATACAAATAAACAGCAAACTGCTTCACTATTTTATCATTTGTCGATGCCATTAACAAGATTAATTTAAACAAGGATGGATGTCTAAAGTATTTAGGAGGGATATACTGTTGTCTAAGATCCCTTAATTCTGGACATGAAAGAACAAAATGAACTTCATTTTCCTGTGATTCATGACACAATGGACAAAGAATCATACGATCACTTACAACTCTATAACGTTGAGAATGTGCATAAATATCTGAAATACCCAATCTAAACTTTGTCACAGCATGTCTCAAATGTTTATTAATAGCCATTGACAAATAGGTAGGAGTGCAGTGCATAGGATTTAACAGACGGTAAATAGAAAACCTAGGGCTGTCTTCAACATGCGAGTTCCACCTCTGCCAACTACAATCAATCAATCTTTGCCGAAGCACACGAATAAAACCATTTACGTCACCAACACCCTGGTTTTCCCACACAAAACCAAATCCGAATTCATACAATTTTAGTCTTAAATTAGAGGTCCAGTTTTTCTTTTCCCTGTTATCTAACTAAAAGCATAGTGTACGCTTTGTAAGGCAATCTGTGTTGTTCCATTTGTGTTATTCTTAGCCAGTAACGAATACACTTTACCACTGAAATTAAATGTATAGGGTATCTATTGGTCTCTCCATATACCAGATCGTTCGGTGTTTTCAATGAAACACCAATAAATTTCTTTAGAGCACACAAGTGAATGTTCTCAATATGCACGGCGGCAGAATCAAAACCCCATATTTCAGCACCATATTGTAGCATCGGTTGAATCTGAGCGTCAAATAATTTCAAAAATAAAGTCAAAGATTCATTATTTAACATCGTTAATTTTTTCAGTATACACAATAACGCATATTTAGCTCTACTTGCAAGATCTTTACAAGCGAAGGTAAAGCTTAAGCGTGTAGAAAATATATGCCAAGGTATTTGTAAGCATTCCCAACGGGCATATCTGTTCCATTATAAACCCACCTTTCTCTGGCTGTAAAATATCCACCCTTTCTGAACACAATAATATTACTTTTACTCATGTTTATGTTTAATCGAAGTGAAGCGGATGCTCTTTCTAGACTGTTCAACTGGGTTTGTAAACCAACTATCGTTTCAGACATCAATGCAACATCGTCAGCTAAAAGAAGAATGAAAATCTCCGAAAAATCATTTATGAATTTTGCACCATGTCGTCCAGAATTAGTCATCTCTTTCGTTAATTCATTAATGAATAAAGAAAACAAAATGGGACTACAAACATCCCCTTGCTTAACTCCAGTTGTACAGGTTATATAATCAGTCAGAGAACCGCCGCTTCTTACTCTAGCTTTTACAGAGTCGTACATGCTCATGACACGTTGATACAGCTTGCCTCTTATCCCATTTTCAAATAAAATACGCCATAATATACTCCTGTTAACAGAGTCAAAGGCTTTCTCAAAGTCGATAAAAGCAACATATAATTTACGATTCAGACAAAATTGTTTTTGCACAAATGCCATTAAAGTGAACATGTGGTCTATCGTGGAGTAATTTCGTTTAAATCCAGCTTGGCATTCACCTGTGAGGTTCTTTTCCTCTACCCACTCCTGCAGTCTTCCATTGATAACAGTACTGTACAATTTATTACAAACATTACATAAAGAAATTCCTCTATAATTGTTTGGATCATCAACATTACCCTTTTTATATAAGGGAAGGACTATGGATTCTGTCCACAGAACAGGAAAAATACCCCTGTCAAATAGAGTATTGAAATACTTTGTAACAAAATCCAACATCAAAGTAGACTTACATGCTGTTTTCACCATTTAACCAGTTATACTATCAGGGCCGCTAGCTTTATGACTTTTCAG
>CM065716.1:41890748-41913248 GCA_033310375.1 Conus canariensis | reverse complement strand
ACTCTCTCTCTCTCTCTCTCTCTCTCTCTCTCTCTCTCTTCTCTCTCAACCTAAAGGGAGATCATCTCTGCCTCCCTCAGCTATTCTGTCTTCTTTCAGTTCACACCCACCCCTTCATGCCCCACTCCTCTCTATCACCATCCTCCATCCCCCCTCCTCCGCCGCATCCCCTTCCCCATACCATCGCCTATTCTACACTGTTGATGAGAGAAAGACTTTGCGGACTCATGCCCTGTTTGCTTAGGGAAGACGTTCTCCCACTGAAGGTGGAAAGAGTTTACACGCCGACTTCTCTCGTTTATGATTACCTCCAGTGCATGTCCTGCCGCTTTCGCCAAAAGTGATTTAACAAGGTCTGCTTCATTCCGTATGAACTCCACTCTCCCATCCTCTGTCTGTCTGTCTGTCTGTCTGTCTGTCTGTCTGTCTGCGCTGTCTGTCTGTCTATCTCTCGGTCTTTCTGTCTCTGTCTCTCTGTCTTTATCTCTCTCTCTTCTCTCTCTCTCTCTCTCTCTCTCTCTCTCTCTCTCTCTCTCTCTCTCTCTCTCTTATCTGCAATCAGTTAAACGTTGACGTTAAATGCAGGTTTAGCCGTGGTGCTAAACTTACAGATTTTCTTGACCGTACATCTGGTGTAAAGCAAGGTGACGTCTGCAGTCCTGTACTGTTCTCTCTTTTCGTAAACGAACTGGCTGTGGAAGTAATTAACAAAGGTAGACCTGGTCCAACTTTTCTCTGTGATGCTTTTAAACTACTTATTCAAGTTGGCCGATGATGTTGTCTTGTTATCAGAAACTGTTACTGGATTGCAGAACCAAATGAATAATTTACGAAGTGCTGCTGCATCACTTCAACTGAAAAATCAATATGAACAAAAGCAATATCATCGTTTTTTCGTAAAGGTGGATACTAGGCTGCCAGGGAAAGATGGACGTACGACACAGTTACAATGCCAGTGGTCAATGCTTGCAAGTATTTAGGAATAGTTTTTACTACACGTTTGAGTTTTGCTTTTGCTTATAAAGACCTATCTAGCAGAATTAAAAATGCTCTTGTCTATAGTGAAAAGACTGTCATCGTTAAATAGTTATTCGCTGAAATTGTTTTAAAAACATTTGATTAAAAATACAGCTATTATGCTATATGGTTCTGAACTGTGGGGATTAAGCAAAGCAGCCGGTTATTGTGAATGTGTGCATAGAAACAGAGATCACCAAGAGAGCAAGGTGTGATATCTTTTATGCTGATCGATGGAAATGAGGGTTATGAAGATGATTATGGATTTCCATTCTGGTCATGACAGGACAGTACTCTACGCTAACTTTCATAATCTAACTCGGGAGTCAACCAGGCCCGAGAGATACAGCCATCTGCAGTGCTGGTCAGGACAGTTGAGCAACACGTTTAGAGACGCACCCATTAAGTGGATAAAACTCGACTGCGTGGTTCTAATCTTCTCAAATAAGCCCACATCAAACTCATCTCTCGGAAAGACCAGGTCGGGGTAAAAAAATATCACAAATAAATGGCTGTGATGGAAATCGAACCAAAAGAATCTTGATTTATCCCTGAATTCAAGGGTGGATCCAAAATCTGTTTTACTGATGCAGAGGCCTGTGCTCTTCTGTGTGTCATTCTTATCTATCTTTATTTTCTTAGTTGTTATATGGAAAGATGTGACATTGTAATTGGAAACGTTTGTTTGTAGATTTGACACTTCTTCATGTAGGCTGCATTCTGATGTAGAGTTTTATTAGTTTGTGGTCGTGTAGTTATGGAGTAACAGAACATATGAACAGAGGCTTTCAGGTCCAATGCTTTACTGTGGTAAACTATAGAAACCATGGTATTGTTGTTTTCTCTCTCTTTCTCTCTCTCCCCTTCTCTCCCTCCCACTCTCACTCTCTCTGTCTCTCTCTCTATCTCTGTCTGCTGTCTGTCTGTCTGTCTGTCTGTCTGTCTTTTGTCTCTTCTCTGTCTCCTCTCTCTCTCTCTCTCTCTCTCTCTCTCTCTCTCTCTCATTGGTTTGCACTTATTTACATGTTATCTACATTGTATGTTCACCGAAAACAATCCACACCATGACGAATCGATCACTTCAGTCACTTCTATAGTTTTAGGCCTAAAGATCGTCTTCCTCATCAAGTTTTGTTTTTCCTTTCCAGGTTTTGGATAGTCCCCGTTTACTTCCTGATATCCTGGTAGTACAGTGGAACAGGTCCATCATATTATATCATTATGGTGTCATATAAAATCATATGATGTCCATATATCGCATTATACATCATAATAACCATGTATCATATTGTGTATTACATTATATCATGTTCCTCAAGAACGAGGTCATACGCATGCACAGACAGACACCCGAACAACAATACTACATTAAAAATCAATCAATCAGTCAATCAACCAATCAATCAATCAATTAATCAATCAACCAACCAATCATTCAATGAATTAATTATCTTTTTGTGTGTTAATCACACTTCAGTGGGCAGTGACAAATACTTGACGATTGCCATCGCCTATCCAGGTTTCGCGGTGCCTGCTGGGTAATTGTCTTTCCATAACCCCGCAGAACAACACGAGATTTGTTCTTTTCCGCAACGTGAAAACACGTCTCAATTTAAAAGTAGCCCGTGAGGTGCCAAAACGTGCGTTTCTAATTAAGCATCAATATTTACGTTTCTGGCTGATTGGCAATTAAAATCCAGCTTGATCGATGATATGCGAAAGTGAACGGTGGTTTGAGTCGCAATCTTTTCTTTGAGATGAAAGGCCCAGGCCTTCAGGGCGTGGCATGGGGTGCAGGCGATGGAAGCTTTGTGAACGAGGGAGTTTTCGTGGAGAACACTCTGCAGGAAATCATGTTTGACAGGAAAACAAAAACGTGTGTGGGTACAACTAAGAGGAGGGAGATGAGCGGTTCTGTCCTATGGCGACGGGGTCTTCCTGGGGGAAGCCGTCTGCATTTCAGACAGAGAAATCTGATGTGACGATAAAGTTATGAGATATAAATTATAAACGCGATACACTACACTACACTACACGACACACACTACACTACACTACACTACACTACACTACACTACACTACACTACACTACACTACACTACACTACACAGCGATACAATACTTTACAAATACACTAACATTACTCCACAATACAAAACAAATGAAATACAAATGCACTACACGAAGGTGCAGCACAATACACTTACTGGAATGCAAACACACTTCATTAGAGCTAAACACAATGCAGTGAGATAGAATACTGTGAAATATAGTACAACATAGTACAACACAGCAGACCGCAAGGGAATACAGTACAATACAATGCAGTACAGTACATCACACTACATTACATCACCGTATGATATAATGCAGTAAAGTACACAGCATTACACAACAGCACTGTATGATATAATACACTATAGTACACAGCAGCACACTACACAACTATATGATATAATACAATACAGTGCAGTTCAAAACCTTCCAATCCAGGAGAATACAACGCAATACAGAACTGTACTACGAGATACAGAGTATTACATCACATTGTGGTAGAGAAAAGTGTAGAGCAGGGTATAGCTGTTCAGTGCAACGCAATGCAACACCGTTAGACAAAGCACAGAACAGTACTAACATCATACAACACAATACATCACAGTGCACAACAAGACGATACAATGCAATGCAAAAAAGCACGATGCAATACAATACGATGCAAAAAAAATACAATACAATTGGAAGCAATACAATGCATTGCAATACAATGCAATACAATACAACAAATGCAGTGCAAAGCAGTACATACATATCCAAAATGCAGTGCAGTGCAGTATGGCGTGACGCAATAAAAACAAAACGTTATCAGGATGTGGACGAGAGTGTAGAATGCGCATCGGCCCTTTCATTGATCCACATTTGTTTCCTGTTCTCTGCCACCTTGATCAGGTAGGAATAACAAAGAGGGATGTCAGACTTGTTCATAGTCGTCCTGGGACAATTTCCTGTTCAGGGAGAAGGTTCTTACAAATTTAGAATTAAAATCTGAAGTAAATAAAGCGAAAAAGAGGAAAAAAGACAATGTTCATATTTCTAACCAGGATTCAACTGGATCAGATTTTGATAAGAATCTTTGCTTCTATTCCCAGCCCCCCCCTCCCCCCCCCCCCCCCCCCCACGTCTCCCCTTCCCCTCATACCCAATCCTGCTAACCTGTTTTTTTTCTCTCGCTTTCTATCAGTTTAATACCGTCAGGGACCTTCAACTTTCTCTCAAGTGGAAACTGTTATCGAAAGTTATCTCGGAATTTGGCGTTCTGGGCCCTCTCCTGGGTAGCAGCTTTGGCCTGTAGTTTTATTTAAACTTCTGTCCGTGACTGGCATCGTTTAGTTTGTGGTCGGCATCTTCAGTAGATGATTGGGATCTTAAGCCTCTGGGCCAATGGGTGTCCCCGTCAGGGCCTTGGGGCTCTCTACCCTGAGAGAGCAATACTGTAAAATGGATCGGTGCATCTCATGGACATTTCTTTTTACAGCTGTTTTCATCTTTCGTTTTTCTTCCTTTCTTCTTGAAGGAGAGATTCGTGGAGTTACGGAGGAACTGTGAGCGGGACTTTGAGGAAACAGGTCTACTGTTGAATTCCCTACTCCTGATTTTGTCGCCTTTCATTCACGCGGTTAAAATACATAGACACAGATAGAACTGGCAAAGAATAACCGCTTTCACATCCTATACAGTCTTCTTTTTTGTATGCTGCATTAAACCTGATGATTATGCAGAGCAGAATATCAAGCTAGCCACTGATCACCTCGAACTGACTCAGCAGCAGTGCAGTGTCTCCTCTATGTGGTGGCCTGGTGGTAATCTGGTACTGAATCCGTGCAGATCCCAGGAGCTCTATTCCAGGAGCTCTTTTCTGTCAATCTCTTTGTCTGTATTTTTATTCGTCAATTTTCGTCTTTCTTTTCTGTCGTCATCTGCTTTTGCGTGTGTGTCTTTTTCCTTCTTCTTTTTCTTTCTTTCATTTCTTTCTTTCTTCTTTCTTTCTTTCTTTCTTTCTTTCTTTCTTCTTTCTTTCTTTCTTTCTTTCTGTCTTCTTTTTCCTTTCTTTCTTTCTGCTTCTTTTTTACCATTCTTTCTTTTTCTAACTTTCTTTTCTTTCTTTCTTTCTTTCTTTCTTCTTTCTTTCTTTCTTTCTTTCTTTCGTACTTTTTTCTTTTGATGTTGTGGTCCATTCCACAGGGAAGGGCAACGGAGTTGGAAAGGGGATGGAATGATGAAGGTAGAAAGGAGATGAGGTTGAGCGGTGGGGGGTGGGGGGAGGGGGGCGGAGGGCGCGCGGGGGGAGGAGGGGGGGGGGTAGAGGGGGAGCGAGGATCCAGTATGCTTCCATCGGAATGAACGGTGTGATGACATAGCCATTGAGAGGGTGCGGAAGATGTAGTGGATTAAAGAACAAAAAAAAAAAGAAAGAAAGAGAGTTCCTGTCTGTCTTAATGGGATGGGGGTTGGAGTTGGGTGCGCGGTCGGTGGGAATCCTGTCAACAGTGAAGTGCTTTAGAATGGAAACGGCCGATGGCTGCATTAATCAGCACGTTTCCAGAGGAATGCAATACCTAGCACTCTAAACTTTTCAAACTCATTTTAGCAACATTTATATAGCTCAGTTTTAAATGTTTCCACCTCGTCCTCCTCTTCCTTTCACCTCTCTCTCTCTCTCTCTCTCTCTCTCTCTCTCTCTCTCTCTCTCTCTGTCCTACGTCACACACACACACACACACACACACACACACACACACACACACACACACACACATGCACACACACACATTGACGCACTTACGCATGCACGCTCATATGCGAGCACGCACGAACGCATGTGCGGGTACACACACACACACACACACACACACACACACACACACACACACACACATACACACACACACACACACACACACACACACACACACACACACACACACGCACGCACGCTCGCACACACACACGCACGCACGCACGCATGCACACACGCACACACACATCAATAAGATTACTGGCGAAACGACCTGAAATTGAAGAACTCTCTTTCTCACTCCCTTCCTCGCCCCGTCTCTCTCTCTCTCTCTCTCTCTCTCTCTCTCTCTCTCTCTCTCTCTCTCTCTCTCTCTCATATTTGTTCACATTACATTTGCGTTTAAAAAGATATACATACAAATCAATAAAAGAAAAGAAAGATGATTATGTTAAAAAAAAAAAAGAATAAGAAAGAAACAAACAACAACGAAAAGAAAAAAAAAAAAAAAACAGAGACAAAGATTTCAGAACGTTTAATTAAAACTGCCCTGTGGTGAATACAGCATTCACCTAGATTCGGTTCATTTGACTGTATCTTTCATTCGTCATTTCCACGTACAGTATCGGCATCGTATCGTAGGCGATTCGAAATGCCGTGGTTAACATAGTATTTGTTGACTACCCAAAAGATGGAGATGAAGAGAAAAATGCAGCACAGGCTAAAAGACAGTGAGAGGAAAGAACAAGGGAAAAGATAGAAGAATAAAATAAAATCTACGATAATGGTGATGATGATGATGATGATGATGATAAATGGAGATGATGACGTCGACGACGACGACGATGATGATTATGATGATGATGACGATGATGACGATGATGATGATGACGTTGATGATGAGGAAGAAGAAGAAGAAGAAGAAGAAGATGATGATGATGATGATGATGATAAATGATGATGATGATGAATGATGATGATGATGATGACGACGATGATGATGATGACGATGATGATAATGACGGTGACGGTGTGATTGACGACCATAATGATGATGACCATGACAACGGAGAAGAAATTAGTACGGTAAATAAAGAACGACAAGAATCGTCCACTTTGTCTCCAAGCAGATCTGTAACACCAAAAAATTAGGATCTACTAGCTGGTTCAGGAAGCAGTGAATAGTACCGACCTCTGAAGGATTCGACCCCATGACCTAGTCTTCTTATTTCATGACAGTGTTATCTAAATGAACGGTTTGTTCACTGAGCCACCCTTGACTCCATGTCAACGATATAAACCATTTTCGAATTACAAACAATGGCCGAAACAGCAATAATTTTGGAGTAATGTGCATGCGATAAATTGCTTGAAAACTGGACCAGCAGTTACTCCCTGTGTCATTATTTAATGTTGGTGTCTTTTCGACTTTATATCTAAATCTATGCATCAGCTTCTCTCTCTCTCAGTTTGTGTGTGTGTGTGTGTGCGCGGCGCGCGCGCGCGCGCGCGCGCGTGTGTGGTGTGTGTGTGTGTGTGTGCGTGCGTGCGCGGGCGCATGTGCATGTGTATGATGACATTAACAGTTTAAAAAAGATCTTATAAGATCTTGTTACCCTTAAATGGTAATTTAAAAGACCTATAATTATGACAATATAGTGGTGCTTTGTGATTTGTTGCGTTTTTCTTTTTCTGAAACAGCTTCCCTAAGAAGCACAAAACATTTACACAAAGGACTGTTTTGATGTCGTTTTATTGCAAAACCTGTCAGACGGTAAAACATCCTCGGCAAAGTCCCGTTTGATCTAGTCACGGTGCACATCAGTCTGCAGCAGAACGGTTATTACAAGCAAGATCTAGTGACGTCGTTTTCGTGTATGTAACTGTATGTCGCCGCCAAGTGGCCTTGAAACAAATTGATCAGAAACAAAAGATGCCCTCATTTCAGTTCGCCATGGCTAGGCTTTGAAACAATTTCTTTTTTGAAAGAGAAGGGGTCAGTTACCGCCAAGGCCATAGATAAACAAAGTACAGGACAAAACACAGTGCATTTCGACCTCTTGGGTTTTCTTCAGGCAAAAACAAATAACATTTAGGACAGTGAAAACGAAAGAACGAGAAATCACTTATCTTCTCATATTCGGCGCAAGATCAAAATGGCCGCTGCTAGTTGATTTTCATGCGAGGCGGCGTTGCTTGTCAACGAACAGGGCCGACCATTATCTCATGAAGCTAATGTAACAAAACACGTTTTGCCAGTTTTAGAACATGTCGTAAAGTGGAAACACGTGAGAAACCGCCTCGAAACTTATTTCGGACCCAACACTGTCACACGTGAAACAGAAGAAATCAATGTGTTTTTTGACTTGTTTTGGCTCGAAACACTGTTGTGTGATTCCCGTGCAAAATAGGCCTAATAGTTCTAAAAGTGTGATAGTATTATGATGAAAAGCTGTTACACGTATCACAGAGACATGACACTGTAAAGGTTGCATGCCTGTGAAATGTATAACAACTATGCGTTCCAAGGTGTCATAGTGCGTAGTAGACACCGTATGTTAAGCACGAGTCGTGCTGACTGGCACTGTCATTTTTCCCCTCCCCACCCTGTCCAAAGAGTGATTATACAGCACAGTCCATATTGATTTGGGGGGGCCCTTAGACGTCAGGCGACTGAAGTAATTTGATTTATACCTTCCGGTTAATGGGAAGTCCTGACTCAAGACCCGCCGTCTGCACACAGACACACGCACCATCCCCCCCACCCCCACCCCCCACACACACGCACGCACGCACGCGCACGCGCGCGCGCACACACACACACACACACGCGCTCGCGCGCAAGCGCGCATGCACGCACGCATACACGCACGCACGCACGCATACACGCACGCACGCACGCACATTTGTATACTTAGAGAGCGAGCGAGCGAGCTAGCGAGTTAGGGAAGAGAGAGAGAGAGGGAGAGAGAGAGAAAACAGACAGACAGACAGACAGACAGACAGACAGACAGACAACAAGAAACACAGACAGACAGAAACACAGACACATAGACAGACGCACAGATAGACACATAGCCAGGCAGCGAGAGAGAGAGAGAGAGAGAGAGAGAGAGAGAGAGAGAGAGACACACACACACACACACACACACACACACACACACACACACACACACACACACACACACACACACACACACACACACACACACACACACACACACACACACACACACACACACACACGTTGAGAGAGAGAGAGAGAGAGAGAGAGAGAGAGAGAGAGAGAGAGAGAGAGAGAGAGAGAGATCGTGTGGCTGCATTCTAATCGGTAATGTTAAAACTCTCACACCAGCAAAACGGCAGTTAATTAACATTGTACTTTGTACTGGGGCTTACACAGTATTGATATAACGCAAAATGTCACAGTCTCCAACAACAAAGATAAATATGCAGCAGTCTGGACGAAAATGATAAATAATGATACAGTTAGTGCCGTTTTTGTAAAGACGGCTGAATCGTTACATTCTGAATGGAGATTGATACATTGTTACATTTCACTTCATTTGAACGAACGATGAGATACTAAGACTTAAGTCGGCTGCGAATTCTATGCCAGCCGGTCCAATAGTATTGTTCTTTACACATTTGGAGAACACAAATACGTAGAAAACTCGCTTGGGAAACCCAGCCGCCTAATCAAAGTAACAGTAACACCAAGAAACGAAAGGAAAAATTAATCGGAGATGGTCATCCCAAATCAACCATACTTTCCATTGTAAGGTTTCTGTAATTCCTACAGACAGCAAAAAGTACAAGGCAATAGAAGGAATTGATACAACTTGCTACCTTACAACAGCAACACATTTCAGTCTAGTGTTCCTCTGGATTTAGAAGCCATCTAAGACATTGAGACGTCCGTTTTGTACTTAAAGACCTAGAAACGTTAGTTTTACACCTGGAGACCTGACACACTGGCCTTTAGAAATTTACAAAGCTCAGATCTGCGAACAGAAACCTAGAAATGTCAGTTTGTACCTTGGAAACCAGAGACGACAGCTTTGCACCTATAGAAGAAGAGGTATAGCTTTAAACTCCGAGGTCTACTGATGTCAGTTTGCACCTGAAGGCCCAGAAAAGTTACATTTTCGTCCAGAGACCTGGAGATGTTAATTTCGCACCTACAGGCTCCATGTTCTCATCTAGAAGTTTAGAGGTGTCATTTGTTTACATAAAGTTAGTTTCAAAGTGAAGTGACCACAGATGACTGCAGGCAGAAATTGAGACAAATGTAAAAGTAAAATTCCTGTACCGCCGAACGAAAGAGACAAACAAATTACAAGACTAAACCATATCCATTTCGCCCCTAGTCTGAGGAGACAAATGATTGTTCGTTCTTCGTTTTCATTGTCTTCTATGCTGTTTGTCTTGCCTGAAGAAAAACCAACAGGTCGAAACGCGTCGTGTTTTGTCTTGTGATTTATTTGTCTCTTTCGTTCGTCGACATTGTAATTTTTCTTTTCAGTCTGCGTACATAAAGACGTCAGCTTTATTTTCATCCAGAGCCCCAGAGACGTCAGTTCTGCACCCAGTGACGTCAGTTCTGCACCCAGTGACGTAAGTTCCACATCTTGACACGTCACGTTTGCACCCAGAGAATCCAGTGGTGCATCTACAGACCTCTAAATTGAATCCTTTTCAGACAACAAAAACATGCAAGATTTGATGCCGATCCACCTGACTGTTTCTATTCGTTTGTTTTAACTCTTTGGTAGCCGGCTGGCAGACAAAACAATCAGCAGACAGGCACGAGCAAGAGCTATTCTGCACGCGAATTAAAGAGTGACATTTCCTGACCCCAGTCTTTAACGTTCACTCCATCCCCCCACACTCCCCGCTGTCTCTACTCACCACCCCTTCCCTCTTCTGCAGTCAAAAAGACAACTCCAAATCTATTTCGAGTCCTGTCCAAGCTGTCATGGCTCTGATTGAAATGCCGTTAAGCGAAAGACCACTGGGTGTGGTTGTGACATCACTGACATTTAAAAAAAAAAAATTTTTTCTTTCTTTTTTCATAATTTTTCTTTGTTTCTCTTTTCTTCGGTTTTGTGGTCTTTGCTGCGTCAGTGCCATTGCTTTCACACGCATCGTCCTGGCTGCCTGAAACTGAGCTCCTTCTTGATTCCATCGGTCACTGTCACAGTGCCAAAAGGACACTCCCATGTGGAGATCCTTTTGCCGACTTTCTTCTCACGTTCTCTGAAATTTCTCTTGCTCCAGCTTTCGCTTTTCAGTTTTCAGCTTTATAAGATCTAAACGATCACTCTGGGCAGTCGTAGGGCTGTAGAAAGAGAGTCTGTCACAATAGTGTTGTGTGTGTGTGTGTGTGTGTGTGTGTGTGTGTGTGTGTGTGTGTGTGTGTGTGTGTGTGTGTGTGTGCGCGCGCGCGCGCGCGCGCTTGTGTATACATATTTGTCTGTCTGCCTGCCTGTCTGTCTGTCTGTCTGTCTGTCTGTCTCTCTCGCTCTCTCTTTCTAACTGTATGTATGTATGCATATATGTATGTATGTATCTATCTATACATTATTATATATAAATGTGTATATGTCTATCTACCTATATTTTTATCTATCTATCTATCTATGAAAAGAGAGAGAGAGAGAGAGAGAGAGAGAGAGAGAGAGAGAGAGAGAGAGAGAGAGAGAGAGAGAGAGAGAGAACGAATGAGACTGAATAGAAACAGTCAGACAGACTGACAGACAGAGATTTGCACATATAATACATGCTCATCACTAACAATACGTATAAATATACTGAAAATATTGAAATTCTTAAACAAAACAAAAAAGAAGAAAAAAACTGACATTCTGAGACTGTTTGTCACTCTGCTTGAAATTTTATTCGCAGATTGTTAAAAAAAAAAAAAAAAGAAAAAAAAAAAAAAAGAAAAATCAGATACACACAGGTGCCATTAAAACGAACAAAAAACAAAAAGAGCACAATCATAGTTACACTGACACTGCCGAATGGACAGTTAGTTTTCACTCTGGACATTGTGGACTGTGTTTTATAATCCAGTCGCCAGACAGCAACAGAAATGCTGGTAAGGTATAAATCTGCACACCTATTTTAACTCCGCATTTCAGACTTCTATGCAATTGATTACGGATGAAACATTACCAAAATACGAAGTTTATTTGCTATGGCAATGTTACCCTCCAGTATATCATAATTTTTGACTATGTTTTAATGAGGACTTTCTTACAAGATGTGCCATCTACAGACGCTAGGAATATTGATCCTTTTGATTTTTTTTTCTTTCCTGTTCTTCTCTTTTTTTTTTTTTTTTTTTGATTGCTGTCACTGGAATCTCTTGTTGAATTAATGGTTAACCTTTAGCAAAGTCAATAAAGCAGTATTCTTTAATTTTACGGCTGATCACCTCAAATGTTCGTTTTTTCCATTTCCATTATCTATCTCCCCCCTCCCTCTCTCCCCCCCCCCCTCACACGCACACATACATTATCCAGCTCCTCTTATACCCTTATTTCTCACACTTTTTTCTAAACAACATTCCACAAATTAAAAATAAATCTCAATTAGATGGCTGCAAGAACCTAAATGTGTGACGGGACAATAACACAATCTTCCTTGCTATAATTGAAACAAGAAGAAACATTGTTATTACTTTCCAGAGCTATAAATGGAATCTGGGTAACAAAGACAAAGCAATAGTGGATGACAGTAAAGAATACATAAAAGCCGAGAGAGAGAGAGAGAGAGAGAGAGAGAGAGAGAGAGAGAGAGAGAGACAGAGACAGAGACAGAGACAGAGACAGAAAGACAGACAGACAGACAGACAGAGACAGAGATCTGGAATTTTGGTAGAAGGTGCGGATGAGATTGCTGAGTAACTTCCTGTTGGTTTGTCACGTGACACCTACCTCTTCTTCAGCGCCCTCTGAGTTGCATTAGTTTCACGTTACTCACTCCTACTCTCTCGGACACAGACACACCGATTACTTTACTGTCACAGTCCCAGCGTTAGCAATAAATAGGGAATCAATAGTATCAAACAGTGATAATGGCATTACCGTTCAGAGAAGATATTTGCAGTGCTGCTGAGTCGATTTGGTGATGTTCGATGATGCCTGCTCTGATCCCGCACGAGACGCTGTTTAGCTGCTGAGCCAGTGTGTTGTGCAAGCGTCTCTTTCTGGAACAGTCCTGTCTCTTTTAGTTCAACATGTGGAGGACTTCCAGAAAGCCTGCAAATGACCATGACTTACTGGCCGCTGCAGTGTGACCAGTGTACATTTTTGTACCGGAATGTCAATAACCAGATGGGACCTAGGCACAGACTAGCAACCACAAGACCATTCAAACGAGTGTTCCGGTATAGCCACATTTATAATGTTTTATGGTATATGATATTCTGTTACAACAATTGTCTAAATTGCCTCAATTGTCAGAACATTAAACAAAGCTCTTGTGAATGCTATGATCTTCTCAACAACCAAGTTTGAACCCTACGCTACCTCCGTAAAAGACATGCAATTGTCAAACATGGTATGGATAAAAAGAATAATGATAAAGTTATTTTTTTCAGTAGTTTTATTCATACGTGAACACAAGATGAGTCTGTGTAATCACCTATCTTAGTTCTCTCTCTCTCTCTCTCTCTCTCTCTCTCTCTCTCTCTCTCTCTCTCTCTCTCTCTCTCTCTCTCTCTCTCTCTCTCTCTTGTACATTCCTCTTCGCTACCTCCCTCCTCTTCTTCGTGTTTTTTTTTTTACAACCCTTATTCGACCATGTCCAAGCCAGAACCGAAATAGGTAAATCAGACTTAATTACAGCCCACCAGGCTGCCAACTTGGCCTGATACCAGCCTCGTCGAAGTTGCGGTCTCGTCTGCAGTCGATAAACGACCTTCACCCTCCCGTGCCCTTCCCCTTACCTCCCACTGAAATCAACTTCCTCTCTTAGCATCGTACCCCCCCCCCCCCCCCCCTTCCCATGTCGTCTTCCCCGTCTTCTCTCCCTCCTCTCCTCACTCCATTGAGGCAATCATGACTGAGCCATAAACTGAAACGTCACAGCGCAGAAGCCCATTTTCCATGCATCTTCAGTCTTTTCCTGTCTTCCTGTCTGTCTTTTTCTCTGTGCCCGTCTTTCCTGTGTGTCTGTCTGTCTGTCTGTCTGTCCTCCCCCACCCTGCACGCTTCTCACTTCCCCCAACTCCCGTAGTTTACCCTCTTCTTCCCTCTCAACCATCTGTGTTGCGAACGTCACAAGGAATTGAGAGCACACCTCTCTCCTTGTGCATTTTAAACCTAGAAGTAAACCAGTCAGAAGAGAGAGTGTGTCCATGCGTAAGGTATGTACCTGACGGGATTATTTTTTATTTTATTTATTTATTTTTTTAATTTTTTTTATTTTTATTTTTTTTGCTGTCCCAACCTCTGTGCCACCTCAGAGGCAGTGCACCCACGCCGCTCATTCCGACACCCCGTCCACAGCCACAGCCCGGTCGACTCCACCGCAGCCTCGGCACCGGCAATCCACAGGGAGCAGTCAATGTCAAGTCGTCAAGAGGCAACCCACCGGAGGAGACACTGCGCTGCTGCCGAGTCACTTCGGTGGTGTTCAGTGGCGCCTGTTCTGATCCAACATACGCAGGACACCATTTACTAAGCCCCTTACTGACGACAATAATTGCTTAGCCGCGGAGCCGGCGTGAGTGAGCTCTCCCTCCGGAGGGCGCCACCACGTCCGTCCAACGATAGCCCCCATGGACTCGCCGATACCGGTGACCCCGACGGAACCAAACCAAGACCACAGACGTGGAGAGGACATCGAAACTGAGGTCACCATGAGAGCAGAGCATGAAGGGCCACAGAATTTGAGACCTTTTTTATGCTGATCGATGAGAATGAGGATGATTAAGATGATGCTACGGATTTCCATTTCGGTCTGAGACTACATGACAGGGCTGTACTCTACGCTTCCTTTCATAATATATCCTGGTGTCAACCAGGCCCGAGAGACACAGGCACCTGCAGTGTTGGTCAGGAAATTTGAGCAACACTGTCAGAGACGCATCCATTAAGTGGATGAAACTCGACTGTGTGGTCCCAGTCTCCCCGACTGAGTCCGCAGCAAACTCAACTTTGGGTAGGAGCCGGTCGGGGCAGAAAAATCCCACATGACTTTGATGGGAATCGAACCCGCGACCTCGCAGCCGGGAGTCCGCGACGCTAACTATTTCGCCACGGCGGCTGGTACCTGATGGGATTATTGTACATCTGGGTTTTGAAGTCATCTAGGTTATTGGTTATATATGTTTGTAGTCCTTTATGATTTTACAAAAAAACATGACTGCAACTGCACGCAACATTATGTCTATAAAAGTATGCAAGTCCTGATATGGACTCTCATGGTCGGCAGGGATATAACTAATGATAACAACGAAAATAACATTTTTTACAACAACAACAACAACAATAGTAATAATAATGATGATGATGAGGAGGAGGAGGAGGAGGAGGAGGAGGATACTGATAATGATGATGATGAAGAGGATGAGGATAAGGATGATGATAATATAGCGGTACCTGTTTTTAAAAAGTACTCTTCAAAGCGCTTGCACATATTATTCGTAGACATGCATACCGTAAGTTAAACAACAGTCGCTGGAACACGCTCAAACCAGGAGGAGATATAGTGTACAGAAGGGTAGGGTGGGACGGGGGCGGGGTGGGCGCGGGATCAGATAGGAAAAAGGAATATGATCTGAACTTTACTGTTAACCTAAAACAGCAGCTTTCCCGCAAAGTTGTAGCTTCATTGAAAATATTGGACTTTTGAATTCAAAACTGGAAGAAAAAACATGACCTTAACTAAACGAAAGTCCTGCTGATGTCTATGCCGTTTGGCTGGACTACAAGACATCCGTTTCCATTCATTATGTTTATTACATGTGACTCGTGCTTTGTCATGATTGCGGATTCAAATGTTAATAAAAGATGTTCCATCAGATGCACCAAACCCTTTGTTTGCTGCGGATGTAAACTATATTTCTTTCCAATTGTTTTTCTTTAATGTACCAGATGTAAAATCATAATTTGCATAAATACATTCCTCAGCTTGTTCATAACCAGCCTATTCTGTCTGTCTGCCGACCTCTTGTAGTTGTGTTCTCTCTCTCTCTCTCTCTCTCTCTCTCTCTCTCTCTCTCTCTTCTCTCTCTCTCTCTCTGTGTGTGTGTGTGTGTGTGTGTGTGTGTGTGTGTGTGTGTGTGTGTGTGTGTGTGTGTGTGTGTGTGTGTGTGTGTGTTGTGATACCTAATTTTTATCTGTGTACATGATTCTTCTCCCAACGGTATCAAAGTTTACTATAGAGTATCATATTCTATTACTTACATTAACATGTATCGCTATGTGTGCATGTATGTACAAAGTAGTGTACGGCTATGTCAGCCTTTTTCTAACATTGATGTGTAGGTTTTCGTTTTTGTTTGTTTGTTTGCTTGCTTTTGGAGAGGGGTGTTAAAGAAAATAAAAGACTTTGACTCAGAGAGCTATTACACAAGACAAGACAAGACAAGACAAGACAATACAACACAAACACAACACAACACAACACAACACACACACACACACACACACACACACACACACACACTCACACACACACACACACACACACACACACACACACACACACACACACACACACACATACACACTCATACACACACATTAAGAGAGAGAGGAGAGAGAGAGAGACAGACAGACAGACAGAAGACAGACAAACAGACAGACAGACAGACAGGCGGACAGACAGACAGACAGAAAAGGAATCAGAGAAATACACCACAAAAGACACAACTAATGCATGTGGATTTTGAAAATTGAGGAATACAAATAAGTAATATCAGACACATACACATGCGCCCGCGCGGACGCGCGCGCGCGCGCGCACACACACACACACACACACACACACACACACACACACACACACACACACACACACACACACACACACACACACACAACACACACACAGATAGACAGACAGACAGAGACAGAGACGGAGAGAGAGCAAAACGAAAAAAGAAAAAAAAAGAAACAAACTCGGAAGACAATCATGTCTAATACAATCTGACGTGAATATTGGAAAGTGAGGAAGATAAAGGTAACTGAATGAAAAGCATTCAAAAGAGCAGCGACAAAGATGAAAAAAAAAAAAAAGATTCGCACGTGATTTAATCCAGTGTAAAAGAATAAGAAGAAAAACTAAAAGGGAACATTCATCATAGTGTTCCCTCCCCCCCCCCTCTCTCTCTCTCTCTCTCTCTCTCTCTCTCTCTCTCTCTCTCTCTCTCTCTCTCTCTCTCTCACCGTGCGCCCCCTCACCTCATCATGACTTCTCCTTCCCCCTACAAGAGAGAGAGAGAGAGAGAGAGAGAGAGAGAGAGAAGAGAGAGAGAGAGAGAGATGAAAATGATTTTATTTTTGTTCTTTCCTTTACCTAATCACAAACTGTTAGACACCAGTTTATTCCACCTAAGTACTGTACACATTCTGGTTTCTTTTGTTAAGTTAATGGCACTGTCACAAGGAAAGAAAAAGCTGTAGAGTCCGCTGTGCCTGTTGGCCCATAGAATTCAGGACTCCCTGCTTTTCTAGCAGCTTGTCTTCTTCTTTATCTGGCCTGGCTCTACATCTGATCTGGCTCTGTCCGTTTCTCTCTCTCTCGGTCTGTTTGTCTGTATCTCAATCTGTCTTTCTGTTCATTTCTCTCACTGTCTCTCTGTCTCTTTCTGTCTCTCTCTCTCTCTCTTTCGTTGTCTCTGTCTTCTCTGTCTCTCTCTGTCTCTTTCTGTCTCTGTCTCTGTCTCTGTCTCTCTCTCTCTCTCTCTCTTTCGTTGTCTCTGTCTGTCTCTGTCTCTGCCTCGTGTGTCTGTGTGCCTGTGCGTCTGTCTCTGTCTGTCTGTCTGTCTCTGTCTGTCTGTCTGTCTCTCTCTCTCTCTGATTCTATGGCCAAGGGACAGGGATCTACAGCTTTTCTTCCCTTGTGACGTGCCATTAACTTAACAAGAAACCAGAATGTGTCAGTACTTAGTGGAATAAACGGGTGTCTAACGTTTGTGATTGTAAGGAAAGAACAAAAATAAATCATTTTCATCTCTCTCTCTCTCTCCTCTCTCTCTCTCTCTCTCTCTCTCTCTCTATCTCTCTCTCTAAGTTTTTAAATTACTTCTCTAGAATAATTCATCCCACTGCATGGATTCCAGTCATGTTGGATTAGTTTTTGACGTCAACAAGAAATGAACTGACTACACCTTTCTGTTAATTTGCCATGAATATTCAAGGCCGGCTGAATCCCCCTTTCAGCTCGGCCAAATGTTTAGGCGCCATACACCTCAAGACTTTCCTTCCTCAGGATTCTACAGATAGTTGAAGACAAAGTTAATCGACATGTTTAACGTCAGTCAATTGATAAATCAAAGAGACAAATGCGAAATTGGACAGATACAGGAACACTTGGATAGGTAGACAAACAGGATGACTAACAGACATATTAGTCTATTTGTTTACAAAATATGGCAATCCCCACAACCTTTACGAACGGGTATTTTATTTTTATAAGTACAACCGATAGATTATATATGCAATTATTGTCATCTCCAGTTCAGGTCGTATGTATTTCTTAATGGTCATTGTGCAGTGTCCAATTATCGGGAACCTGACATTCAGTCCGTATTCATTTTGTTGACTTCTGTGATAAAAGTTCTATCGTTATTCATAAACTCCTAAAAAAAACCCGAGGGATTTGTTCGGAATGTGTAGATTTACTAAAGATTTAATACTGAGGTTTGCAGATCCCAAACTGAATGAAAAATCGAAAGAGTAACCGTTTGTAACTGATTAAAACATTGTGATTGAAGATTATATCCATATATTATGGCGACGAGAGTTTATCTCTTTTTAAGACACCTGTTGCAATTATTATAGCTACTGTTATTATTTTTACTTGTACTTTAACTATACTACTACTACTACTACTACTACTACTATACTACGACGACGACGACGACGACGACGACGACGACGACGACGTCGACGACGGCGACGACGACGACGACGACGACGGCGACTACTACTACTACTACTACTACTACTACTGTTGTGTTCATATATCATTATCATTGTCAGCAGCAATAGCAGTAGTAGAAGCAGCACCAGCAGCAGTGGTAGTATTAGTAGCAGTAGTAGTAGTAGAGGTAGTGGTAGAGGTGGGGACAGTGGTGGTGGTGGTAGCGATAGTAGTAGTAGTAGTAGCAGTAACGGTAGTAATCGAAATAGTATGTAGTAGTAGCAGTAGTAGTAGTAGTGGTGGTGGTCGTGGTGGTGATAGTGATGCTAGCAGCAGCAGCAGCAGCAGCAGCAGCAGTAGTAGTAGTCATTGTTGTTTGTTGTTGTTCCTGTTGTTGTTGTTGTTGTAAGTTATCATCTAGAAAATGAAGGAACATTAAAGATGCAGGCAAACAGATTTTTTTCTTCTGTTAACGAAAACAGATCTGTTCAAATACTGTGGATACGCACTGATATAGGCGCTTTTCCTAGGAAAATCCGAAAATTTGGTCCATCAATTATTGTAAAGTATCAATTCAAAACGTTACCTCAATGTACGTCAGTTAGCTGACAATGCACATTTTCAATCTATAGGTGAAAGAAACTGAGACTAAAGCGCCATATAGAAACAGAATTCTGGTACGAATATTGCATCACGAGAAGCCTGCAGGTGGCCGTTCCATAACTGCCAGAGAGAGCAGCTTTCATCTGGGTCAGGACGCTTTAGACTGCACCTGTTCAGAGCAAAGAAGAGAGAGAGAGAGAGAGAGAGAGAGAGAGGAGAAGGGGTGGGGAAATGACTGACAAGTGGGAAAGTCAGTCAAGTGAGGGGAGAGGCGGAGGGGGGTGGAAGGAGAGGGGGAGTGAGGGAACAGAGAAGGAGAGTGGTGGGTAGAAAGCGCCATGTAAAGAAATAACAAGTCAAAATTGCATTCCCAGAAGACAGAATTTGCTTTATCGTCTGCCACTGCTCGTGCTGACAAAGACGCTCACGTTTAATGCTTTGATTGTGGGTGTTGCTGTTAGATTTGTACGTATGTGACTCTTCCTTCTCCAACCACCTTAAGTCCTCCTCTGTTGCATGGAGTCATGACATGTGAGACAAATAGGTAAATTGCTTCTCTGTAGCTGTTTTCTTCTTCTTCTTCTTCTTCCTCCTCCTCCTCCTCTGATAATGATGATGATGATGATAATGACTATCCTATTACCACCATGTTCATATTTTATCATCATCATTGTCTTTTTCTTTAGCTGAAATCCCACAGTCTCTAGACTCACTGCAGCCTGGGAACGGCTTATCCCCAAAATGCTGTGGACATAGGGACGTTAACCTCACCATTTGTAGCAAGGATCGCGTGACGGTTTCCCACTCCCCCTCCGGGCATGGGAAGCGAAAGACAATTATGCTTCCGTGGATCGCTGTCTGACTGCCTGCCTGTCTGTCTATCTGTCTGTCTGTCTGTCTGTCTGTCTGTCTGTCTGTTCTCTCGCCTGTTTCAGTCTCTCTCCCTCTGTCTCAGTCTCTCTCTCTCTCTCTCTCTCTCTCTCTCTCTCTCTCTCTCATTCTTTCTTTGTCTCTGTCTGTCTGTCTGCCTGCCTGTTTCAGTCTCTCTGTCCATCTCTCTCTCTCTCTCTCTCTCTTTTTCTAGTCTGTCTGTCTGTCTGTAGGTATGTCCCTGTCTCTGCCTCTGTCTTTATCTCTCTCTCTCTCTCTCTCTCTCTCTCTCTCTCTCTCTCTCTCTCTCTCTCTCTCTCTCTCTCTCTCTCTCGGCAAAAGCTGAAAGAGAAAATATTTTAGACCTGGCCGCCAGGGTCGGCTGGCAAAGAAGGATTGGAGGAGAGGGGAGAGAAGGGGTGGGAACAAGGGGGAAAGGGAAGATTCCGGAGGCCGTTCCGATGCCAGAATCCCTGTTTATGGAATATAAAATCTAATGCCAGATATACAATCCCGCGCAAAACCCTTTTGCTGAGCTGCAGGCGAGAAAAGTGTCAAGGTACCAATTCTGTCTGTCTGTGGCTGTCTCGCTGGTGCTTGAGTCGTTCTTCATTTCATCAAGTTCATTAAGAAATAGTGTTGTTGTCATTTTATAAACTGGTTTATGATAGTTTGGTTTCCCCCCAAGCTTACATGTTTCTCCATTCCTCTCTTCCTCCCTTCTTCCTTTTCATCTTCCCTCTATTCCTTTTCTCCTTCTTTTCTTCCATCCTACTTTCCCGTGTTCACTCCCTCACCCACCCTTTCCCTTTCCCATTCCTTTTTTATGTTTCCCTCCTTCCTCCCTTCTTTTCCTTTACTCTTCTTTCCATTCTTCCTTTCCTCCATGTGTTATATATATATATATATATATATATATATTATGTATATATATATATATATATGTGTGTGTGGTGTGTGTGTGTGTGTGTGTGTGTGTGTGTGTGTTGTACCTTTCTTCACCCCCCCCCCTTTGTTCATCCCTTCTCTTCCTTCCTTCGATTTTTCATCTTTCTTTAGTCCCTCACTTTTTCTTCCTTCCTTTCGTCCCGTCCTCATTTCCTTTGTTCCTGTCTTTGCCCCTTTCTTCCTTCCTTTCGTCCCGTCCTCATTTCCTTTGTTCCTGTCTTTGCCCCTTTCTTCCTTCCTTCCTTCATCCCCCCCCTCCCTCCCCTCTTTCTTCCATCTCTGCTACTGTCCTTTCTCGTTTCCTTCTTTGCTCCCTTGCTTCCTTTATCGCTCACCTTATCCTTTTCTTCTTTGTTTCTTTTCTTTTTTACTCTCGTCCTTCATTCCTTTCTCTCTCTTTTTTTTTTATTGATTCTCACTCTATTAATTTTTTACTTTTTGTTGAAAATCTAAATCCTATCCATATAATCTACAAACAATCACAAAAGTTTGCAAAAGTTTGAATCTATCTATCAACCACAAGTCTATCCATGCGCATATGTATTTATGTATCTATCCATCAATTTATCAGTCTATTCAAAATTTTGTGATTGTTGCTGTAATGTAGATGGATTGATACAGAGATAGACAGACAGACGGATAGACAGACAGGTAGGCAGGCAGACAGACAGACAGATAAATGAATAGACAGATAGAGAATTAGAGAGATAGATAGATAGATAGACAGATATATATTATCCGTGTAAGGTCAGCTGCAGAGAGAGAGAGAGAGAGAGAGAGAGAGAGAGAGAGAGAGAGGAGAGAGAGAGAGAGAGAGAGAGAGAGAGAGAGAGAGATTCATCTTCCGTGTAAGATCAGTAGCACAACTCCAACTTCGCTTCTTTCAACTTCGTTCACACACGGCCATTCCAAGGCCAATTCCATCGGGTCGTGCTCAGGCGACCCGCCAGAAGAGACTCTTTGTTGCTGCTGAGTCAGTTCGGAACGTTCGCTTCGGAACCTGTCCTACTCTCACATGCGCAAGATACTACCTACTCACTTCTCCATCGACAGCAATGATAACTTAGTCAAGATGCCAGCGCCGGTGAGTCTTCCCCTCCCTGGGTCGCCATTTTCTTTTCATTTCATGTTGTTTATAGCTCAGCCGACATCAAGGGAAAGGGTG
>CM065716.1:41875748-41888248 GCA_033310375.1 Conus canariensis | reverse complement strand
ACATCACACACATGAAGGGAGAGAGAGAGAGGAGGGGGGGGAGGAGGTTCTGACATATGCAACACTGAAAATACATATTGACACATAGGCTACAACATAGATATACCAAAAAGTTAAAACATACATACTGACTTCAGCATCTTAACACATACCGACTTAAGTAACACAGATATTAGGGGTCATGTACCAATATTGGGTCTCTTACGCAATTAAGCCACCCCACCTATGGGGTATTTTATGGGTAGGAAAATATTGAACATGCTACGGTTAGTTTTCCGCACTAGAGAAAATCGCTGTTCAGATCTGAGAAGACTGTGACAGCGGCGAGTTGAAATATTTGATATTACACTGTTTGGTAGTTTCCTGTTTATTCTGACTGATGGTATAAACGATCTTGTGAAAAATGAGAGGGATTTTCTTTATTGATCTAAGGTTTTCTCACCTAAATTATACAGCCACTTCCAGATGCGTTGAAAGCGGATTCACAAATCCATGTGCATTCATTTGAAAACGGTGCTTGTTTATTTCAAACACCCCTTTTTGCTGATATCATGGCAGTGGAATATTCTTATAAAGGGTATAGTTGGCTCATTATTAGAATAAGGATCGCCTAACACAGGGAATGATTTACATGTTGACGTTGATCAAGTTATTGATCCATTCAGAAAAAATGGGAGTCTCACCAGGATAAGAGCTTTCATGTTTTCATCTTCCGCTACAATAACAGCAGGGATGTGGAAAAAGGTGGTGGACAAAGGATAGGAGTGGGGGTGGGGTGGGGGATAAACGATCGAGCAGGTTTTTTTTTTTTTTTTTTTTCTGGTTTCAGATTTTCAGACTCTCTTTCATGGAACTGGATACAATTTGGTTTGGACATTTTACTGGTCATTACTTTGGTCGAGTTAAAAAAAATATTCCCAAGGATTTTTCTTCTTTTTTGGGGGGAGTATGAAGAGTTAAAGATACAGACCGTATATGTCGTGCACTCTAAAAGAGACATAAGAACTGTAAACTGTCCAGAGAAGAGGAGCTTGGTTTGTCTCGGGCGATTACAAAAGAACAGCCAGAGGCAACATCATGCTGACGTAAATGAAATTGCCAATACTGCAGAACAGGAGATATGTGGCCCACCTGTCAATGCTGCGCGAATTACTCCGCTAAGAGACAGAGGCAAGTTGTCAGCGTCTGTAGGCTCTCCAAACAAGACCTGGTAAGGCCCGTGATCAACAGCCCACCAGAATTCATTGTCTGTGAGACCAGCGCAGTATATGCTGGATTGGAACTCTGTCTTTGGGATATCTGTGACGGTGCCTGTACTATGTCCTTGGGACATAGTACAGGCACCGTCAACAGATATCTTGCCTGCGAAAACATCGAACGACCCGTGACCTGGTGCCCGTCTCACGTCATGTTCTTCAATCCGCTGTTGTAACTATGACTTTGTGTTTACTACTAAAAACAAAACAACAACAAACAAACAAAAACCCCTACATTCTCTGATGATTTAAAACAAAAACATTTCAGTGTTCTAATCAAATGACTTTAAAATATTTTCATTCGGCCGAGATGTGCCCTTTGTTTCTGTTTCATGTTTATGGAGTCAAAGCAGGCATTAATGAAGCATGATTTATCATACATTGATCATTAAAAAGAATTAAGCCGTTTCCTTTCTCTTATATGAATGCAAGTACACTTCTATGGATAATGATTTTGACAATTCGAATCTGTGTTAAGGTATACATCTTCTGCGTCTGTGGCTACATTTCATAACTGCCATTCTAGTATGTCTAAAGTGTCCTTTTTAGTGCGAAAAAAAAAGACTGACTATAATAAGGGTGTGTCAGATGTCAGCCAAGTTGGTTCGATTTTGGATGAGTTTTCCAATACTAGGCCGCATATTGAAAAATCGATTTCGTTTAGAGAGAGAGAGAGAGAGAGAGAGAGAGAGAGAGAGAGAGAGAGAGAGAGAGAGA
The DNA here is from genome assembly GCA_033310375.1 of Conus canariensis. Classification (NCBI taxonomy): domain Eukaryota; kingdom Metazoa; phylum Mollusca; class Gastropoda; order Neogastropoda; family Conidae; genus Conus; species Conus canariensis. The sequence goes on along the minus strand of CM065716.1, from coordinate 41,886,275 downwards.
GAGAGAGAATTGCTAACATTTGGTGTGTGCAAAACGTGTAACAATAGTGTATAAAACCGCCTAACAACTTCTGTCTTGCAATATAATCATTACCTAGCACACCGTGGCTACTGAAGAAAAAGGGGGCCCACCATTGACACATCTCCCCTGTACGGACCTAAACACCACAAACATTATACTGACGTTAGCTGCAAAAAAGTACACAGACATACGTGGTGACATGCTGTCTACAACGAAGGTCTATCCAAATCCATATTGTAAAGGTTATGTTCTTGATATCTTGAATATGACAAGAGAAGAACGGATTCATATCACTTACGGTTCCAACAAAACCATGATCTGTCTCATTACATTTGTTATTATATTGTTGTGTCTCTTGACTCGTGACAATTAAAGTCAATACCAACATGCACTGTTCACGCATCGTAATTTGTTAATGTGTGCAACGCATCCGTGCTGGCCACAGGTGTGACAAGCGTTTAACATCTACCTGCTTTCTCTGTCCCTGTCTCTGTCTCTGTCTTTGTCTCTCTCTTTCTGTCTCTCTATCTGTCTCTGTCTCTCTGTATCTCTGTCTCTATCTCTGTCACTCTCTCTCTCTCTTTCTCTCTCTGATTGACAGTCTATGGGTGTGTGTATGTGTGTGTGCGTGTATGCGCGCACGCGCGCGCGCGCGTGTGTGTATGTGTATGGTGTGTGTGTGTTTGTGCGCGTGCTGGCTGTACGCCTGATCGCGTGTGTGGTGTGTGTATATTGTGTAGAGTGTATATGTGTGTATGCTGTATGTATGTGTGTGTGTGTGTGTTGTGTGTGTGTGTGTGTGTGTGTGTGTGTGTGTGTGTGTGTGTTGTGTGTGTGTGTGTGTCGTGTTGTGTTAGTGTTGTGTGTGTTGTTGTATGTGGTGAGCGTGTGTGTGTGTGTGTGTGTGTGTGTGTGTGTGTGTGTGTGTGTGTGTTCGGTGTGTATTGTGTGTGTATGTGTTTGTGGTACGTATGTGTTCGCGTGCCTGTGTGCGTGCATTGTGAGTGTGTGTGTGTGTGCTGTGTGTGTGTGTGTGTGTGTGTGTGTGTGTGTGTGTGTGTGTGTGTGTGTGTCTTGCTTTTGTCATATCTGTGCCACTGGCGCTGGCTATAATTACGGGAAGGTATGTCATTTCAGAAGCGAAGCTTAAAGGGCAGAAAAAAAAGGCCCACGTAAAGCGACTGTCGTTAGCATTACGTTTAGCAGCCGGCAGCTGGCATACAGGTACCGTGAGAACGGGTCAGGTGTGACTATTTGTTCTACCTCTTTTGCCTTCAGGGGAGAGAGCACTCCGCTATCTCTAAAAATACAAGATCGGCATTTTGTTTAGCTGGTAATCTTTCTTTATTTCTTTTCTTTCTAAACACGCTGATCCATGACTTCTGCTCTTTTGCAGTTCGTTTGTTTAAAGTGTCTTTTTCCGTTTTCTCCCGTTCTCTATGTTTCTCTCTCTGTCTCTCTCTCTCTCTGTCTATTTCTCAGTCTCTCTCTCTCTGACGCAAACGCGAAATTTAGAGGGGTACATCTACAGAGACTGGCGTTTGTATCTTTCTATTGTGGGCCCCTGTGACACTAATCCTGACCAACCTTAAATGAATTTGATTGTCTGTGGTCTTTTTCCCAATACGTCTGAAACATGCGAAAAAAAACAATTTGTCTATGGTCTCTTTCCTGGACATGTGAAACAGTGTGAGGTAGCGGTTAACAAACAGAATTTGTTAAGAATATTAAGGCTTAGAGAGTACATAGATGTATGCATTACGATGTGTGTTATTGCTAAGCACAAAAACACTGGAATGATGGAGTTCTTATGTCTAACAACATTATTTCGTTGGTTTTGTTTCTGAACCACAAGTCGACTGATGTGCACTCGACCCCTATTGAAAAACTGACACAAATGGGTTTCCTTGCTTTTAATATTGTGAAAAGTATTTTACAGATTAATTGAAAATCGCATCATCTATAAAGAAAATGAATTCAATACAAATGCCATATAGATAACGAGTTTTAATGCAAAGTTTTGCGCCAAAACGGATTTTAACTATAAAGTCAAAACATTTGCTTTCAACTACACGACTTTTTCTTCTATTGATCGCAGTCGCGCATTTTTGTCATTCTGTTTTTGTCCTATTTCTATCGGCCTCGAACAGATGCATCATGAAAAGAGAAAGCAGATTTCTGAAACACTAATTCAGCTGTCTTTTCTTACCCCCAAACCCCTCCTCTTCTCCTCGTCCAATCCTGTAAAGAATGCTTGCTTATGCATTTGCAAATTCCTGATTTATCATTGGCGATTGCACTGTCTTCTACGTGACCAGTTTTCATATGTTTGGAATGATAGCAGCCCTGACACCTCATGTCTCTGGGTGGAGGTGGACGCAAGAAGTCTAGCTCCTTGTGTCAGGATTAGTGTGTTCAAAATCTACAATCGACAGGCCCTGTCAAATTTTCAGTTCTGTGTGTACGTCTCACCTCAGTTTAACTACTGGTCGACTTCCGTTCTAGACAGTACACAAATTATCAGTTCTTATTCATGTCGAAAGTGTACAGGAGAAAACATTGTCATTCAAATAAACTCTCTGGTTGTTCCTGATGCTATGTATGGTTATGATTTGTTTCTTCGTTTCCTTGTTTTGTTTTGCTGTTGCTTTCTTTCCACATTTTATTTTTAAAAATCATCCAAAAGTTGTACGGATCTGCCGACAATTCATATGAATATTACTTAAGATTGTTGGCCCCATCGGATCATAATTTTTTTAATTAAGAAAGAAAGAAAAAAGACGAAAAAATAACAAAAAAGGCAGGATTTGAGGTATGAAACAGCTTGCATTGATATGTAAGAGCCATCTTAAATAGAGTTCAGCTTTAAGAATCATAAAACTCAACAAGGACAGTAATAACATTCCGGGTTTGTTGTTACTGTTGTTGGTTTTCCAACACTGGGAAAGAACAGGTGAGCAGGGATGCTAAGCTAAGGCTGCTGCTGAGGAAGGTGACGACGACGACGACGACGAATGATGATGATTGATGTTGACGATGGTGGTGGTGGTGGTTGTTGTAATGATGATGATGTGTTGATGATGATGATGAAACCATATACCCTAACTTCAGCCCTTTTCAGGATAACACATCCTTCTGATTAGTACACAGCTGATTGCAATAAGTTGAATAACATAATAATGTTTATCAAGCACCTCGTTTCTTTGTGTTTCGTTTCAGAGCGAAGACAAGCACAGCACACAAATCACATCACACAGTTTAAGTTTATTATTCATGCAGTTTAGTTTCTATTTTACTGAGAATAAGGAAAAGTCTGACCTGATGGTTTATATCCTAACCCAGTTTACATTCGGTGCAGAAGACAAACAACGTGGATAAAAGGGATGGCAGAGGCACAAGGCAGTCTATGCGCACATGGTAAAACTTTGATTGAACACGACAAGAAGGAAAGGGCACAGGTAGCCAGAGACTTTCTTTTCCTTTTCTCTAAACAAAATTCCTACCATACACACACACACACACACACACACACCACACCACACACACACACACACACACACACACACACACACACACTGATTTTATACAAACATTGGACAGTGTTAGCCAATGAAAGGATCATAAGACTCTGTGGACAGTTGGACATCATCACTGGGCAGGATAACAAGACTTTGTGGGTGAACTGGCATGGTCAATCAACAGGTTAATAAGACTGTAAGGGTAATTTGACATAGTCAACAGGACAATTGTCAGTGAACAGGTTAACAAGAAGTTAAGGATCATTTGATACTGCCATTCATCAGGCTCACAAGACTTCACAGGCAGTCTGGCATTGTAAGTAGACAGGGCAGAAAGATTATGTGCAAAATTTGACAGAGTGGACAGGATCACAAGACTTTATGGGCAATCTGACAATGTCAGGAAGTAGCAACACCAGTCTTTTATCTTTTGGAATTAAACATTGTCACCGAACAATCACAAGATTCTGTGGGCAAGCTGACATTGTCTGTAGCAGATTTACAAGTCATTGGACAATCTGAAATTTCAGCAATACAGGATCACTGGAGTTTGTGGGAAATCTGACACTGTCTCTGGACAGGATCATAAAATTGTGGGACGTTTGACATGTAGATCAGGCAGGATCCTAAACTCTATGAGCAATTTGATATTTCTGAAAAACATAATGGGCACCTGACATTGCCACTGGATATGCTCACTAAACTCTTTAGCTGACTTGGACCTCAGTGGACCAGATCATAAGACTGTAGGCAGTCTGACATTGTCAGTGGACAGGATCGTAAGACTGTGTGCAATCTGACGTCGTCAGTGGACAGACTACTAAGACTGTTGGCAATGTGACTTTGTCAGTGGACAGGATCATAAGACACAGTGGGCAATTTGACATCGTCAGTGAATAGGATCATAAGACACAGTGGGCAATTTGACATCCTCAGTGGACAGGATCATAAGACACAGTGGGCAATTTGACATCATCAGTGGGCAGGCTTATAAAACACAGTGGACAGGATCATAAAACTGAGGACAATTTGACATCGTCAGTGGACAGGGTCATAAGACACTGTGGGCAATTGACATCGTCAGTGGACAGGATCATAAGACACTGCGGGCAATTTGACATCGTCAGTGGACAGGATTATAAGACACTGCGGGCAATCTGACATCGTCAGTGGACAGGATCATAAGACACTGCGGGCAATCTGACATCGTCAGTGGACAGGATCATAAGACACTGCGGGCAATCTGACATCGTCAGTGGACAGGATTATAAGACACTGCGGGCAATCTGACATCGTCAGTGGACAGGATCATAAGACACTGCGGGCAATTTGACATCGTCAGTGGACAGGATCATAAGACACTGCGTCAATCTGACATCGTCAGTGGACAGGATCATAAGACACAGTGGGCAATTTGACATCCTCAGTGGACAGGATCATAAGACACTGCGGGCAATCTGACATCGTCAGTGGACACACACACACACACACACACACACACACACACACACACACACACACACACACACACACACACACACACACACAGCGTGTGCACCACGCAAGCATGCACACACACTCACAAAGATGTGCACACACCACACACACACTGACAGAGAGAGAGAGAGAGAGAGAGAGAGAGAGACAGACAGACAGACAGACAGACAGACAGACAGACAGAGACAGACAGACAGACAGACAGACAGAGAGAGAGACGCATTGTAAATCTTATATTCGTACCAAAAACACAGTGGGCAATTTGACATCCTCAGTGGACAGGATCATAAGACACAGTGGGCAATTTGACATCCTCAGTGGGCAGGCTCATTAAACACAGTGGACAGGATCATAAAACTGAGGGCAATTTGACATCGTCATTGGACAGGATCATAAGACACAGTGGGCAATTTTATATCGTCAGTGGACAGGATCATAAGACACAGTGGGCAATCATATCGTCAGTGGACAGGATCATAAGACACAGTGGGCAATCTTATATCGTCTGTGGACAGGATCATAAGACACAGTGGGCAATTGAATCTCAGTGGCAGGTCATAAAACACAGTGGGCAATTTATATCGTCAGTGGGACAGGATCATAAAACCGAGGCAACTGACTTCGTCAGTGGACAGATCATAAACACTGTGGACATCTTATATCGTCAGTGGACAGTCATAATACACTGTGGCATCTTAATCGTCAGTGGACAGCATCATAATACACTGTGGACAGTCTTACATCGTCAGTGGATAGCATCATACAACTCTTTGGGAATTTGATCGTCGGACGATCATAAACACTGTGGGCAATTTAACATTGTTACGGACGGATTACAAGACTGTATGATTAATTTAAATTTTCACGGAAAAGTCAGATGACTGTGGTCATTGAACACAACAGTGGAAGGTTCCACTTGCAATACCATCAAGAGTAGAAAATCACAATGTCAGATCAAAATGCTCATCCCAGATCAGAGAAAATTCAGGTCGCTCCCTTTCAGAATTCAAAAATACAATACCATTAAGTTAAACCGTGATCCCAACTTTCACGCTTTTCACGCGTGTGCACAGGTTCAATCGTCTCTTCTCTTAACTCTCCAACTCTTCTCATCCTTTCTCACCGTGTGCACTCTCTCTCTCTCTCTCTCTCTTACTCTCTCTCTACGTCTCTCTCTCTCTCCTCTCTTCTTCTACTAGAGCATGTGTGTATGAGTGCATGTATTGAGGTGTCTTGTCTCAATGAGAGTGTGTGTGGGTGCACGTATTTGTGCTCTCTTTGTTGTGTTGTTGTGTTGTGTGTGTGTGTGTGTGTGTGTGTGTGTGTGTGTGTGTGTGTGTGTGTGTGTGTGTGTGCGGATATGTGAGACACATTGGGTATGATTTCATTCAGCTCAGTGTATTAAAACACGCAGCAATGCAATTAAGCAAACTTTCTCCCGTTGTGCACCAGGCCCACAGAAAAATAACACTGAATAATTGATTGTTTTCACATTTCGCAGGGAATAAATTCTGCACAAAAAGATGTGGGATGTTTCCCCCTCAGGGGAGGGAAGGGAAAGAGAAGGAGCGTCCTCGGATTTCTGTGTTTACCAATTGAAACTGGAGACAGCATGATTCGATTTTGAGCGGGGTTTTTTTTTTCTTTCTTTCCTTTTTTTTTTTCTTTTTTGTTTTATATCGCTCCCTCCCCCCTCCCCCTCCCCCCTCCCCTTTTTGTTTTAACATCGCAACACTTCGTAATTTGCATTTCACTACAGGCAGAAAATCTTCAGCATTGCTTGTTTACTGTTGTTGTCTGTCACCTTTGTTCAGTTTCTCTTCTCTCTTCTCCTACAGACAGAAATATTCTCTGTTACTCTGCTGCTGCTGCTGCTGTTATAGATTAGTCCTGCTGTTTGCTGATGCTGCCATCCAAGTTGTAGCTTCTACCGCCTCGTTTCTTCTCCAATCAACACATGTATATGAGATTGCACACACACACACACACACACACACACACACACACACACACACACACACACACACACACACACACAACGCACGCACGCACACACGCACGCACTCAGGCACGCACGCACGCATGCACGCACAGGCAGACAGACTGATAGACAAACAGACAGACCCACTTTGTACGCGCACGCGTGCGCACACACGCGGGCGCGCGCGCGCAAACACACACATAGATACACGGGCGCACTCTCACGCACACACACACACACACACACACACACACACACACACACACACACACACCACACACACACACAAACTCACACAAATACACACACACACACACACATACACACTTACACAAATGCGCGCACGCATGCACATAAACATAAACACACACATACACACACACAACGCGTGCGCCCACGCAAGCATGCACACACATACACGCACGCACGCACGCACACACACATACACACACACACACATATACACACACGTGCGCACACACACACATACACTCACATACTCGCACGCGCTCTCATGCACACACACACACAACGCGCGCGCGCCGTGCACATACACACATACACATACGTGCGCGTGCGCATGCACACACACACAAATGCGCGCGCACGCATGCACATAAACATACACACTTACACACACACACACACACACACACACACACACACACACACACACACACACAAACACAGCGTGTGCACCCACGCAAGCATGCACACACACTCACACAGATGTGCACACACTACACCACACACTGACAGAGAGAGAGAGAGAGAGAGAGAGAGAGAGAGAGAGAGAGAGAGAGAGAGAGAGAGAGAGAAGAGAGAGAGAGAGACGCATTGTAAATCTTATATTCAGTAGGCACTTTTCATTGAAAAATCTGAATTTGGTCTGTCAGCTATTGTAAAGCATCATGTTTGTAAAATCAAAGCGTTCCGTCAGTGGGCGGCAGTTTCCTGACGATGCACATTTTGGATTGATATGTGAAAGAAACTGAAACTAAAGTGCTTGTTAGAAATAGATCTCTGATGTAAACGTTTCATCACGCAAATTGTGCAGGTGGCCGTTACGCGGTTGCCAGCGAGGGCTGTTTTCAACAGGGTCAGTTCACTTGAGACTGCAGCTGAAAAGAGCAAAGAAAAGAGAGAAAGGAGAAGGGTGGGAAAGTGACTGACAAGTAGGAAAGTCAATTGAGGAGAGGGGGTAGTGGAAGAGGGGGCAGGATGAAAAGGTACATAGAAAGCGCCACAGAACACTTAAGAAATAACAAGTTAAAACTGTATTCACAGAAGAGACAACTTGCTTTTGCGTCTGCGACTACTAGTGCTGACAAACACGCATGCATTGTCCCGCTCGTTGGCAGGTGTTTTTCATTAGATTTGTTTGTACATGACTCTTTTTTTTTTCTCCCAGGTACCTTGAACCTTTCACCATTCTGTTGCGTGTTTTCCCAGCATGTGAGACAAATAGGCACATAACTTATTGGGTGCTGTTGTGATGATGATGATGATGATGATGATGATGTTTGACAGCATGTGAGACAAATAGGCACATTACTCATTGGCTGCTGTTGTGATGATGATGACGACGGCTACGACGACGACGACGACGATGATGGTGGTGGTGGCGGTGATGATGATGATGATGATGACTGTCCTATCATCGTCATATTCATTGTTACTTTAATCTAATTATCTTCTTCTTTAGCTGAGTTCCCACAACCACCCTACACACCACGGTCTGTGAACATCTTGTCCCTAACATGGATATGGGGACGTTACCTTCTCCATTTGTAGCTAGGATCGTGTGACAGCCCCCCCCCCCCCCCCGGGCATGGGGGAGGAAAAAGATAATTATGCCTCCGTGGATCACCGTCTGTCCGTCCGTCTGTCTGTTGTCTGTCTGTCTGTGTGTCTGTCTGTCTTTTGCTCTAGTCTATTTGTCTGTCTATCTATCTGTCTGTCCCCCTCTCTCTTTCTCTTGCTCGCTCGCTCTTTCTCTGCGTCCGTGTGTTTGTCTATCTATCTTCTTCTGTCTGTCTGTCTGTCTATTTTTTCTGTCTCTCTTCTCTCTCTCTCTCTCTCTCTTCTCTCTCTCTCTTCTCCTCTCTCTCTCTCTCTCCTCTCTCTCTCTCTCTCTCTCTCTCTCTCCGTTCTTTTCTTCCCTTTCAGCAAAAATGGAAAGAGAGGATATTTAAGAACTGGAGGCCAGGGTCGGCTGGTAAAGAGGGATTGGAGTGGAGGGGAGGGGAGAGGAGGGGAGGGGAGATGAAGTGAGAAGAGGGGGATGAGAGGAAACCCCCCGGAGGACCTTTCCCCGCCAGAATCCCTGTTTATGGAAGATAGAAATTGATGCCAGATAATGAATTCCTCGCAGAACCGTTTTTGCTGAGCCGCAGGGAAGAAAAGTGTCAAGGTACCAATTCTGTCTGTCCTTTCGCTTCATTGTTCTTCATTTCCTCACCAAATATGTCGGTGGCATTGAAAAAAAAAACTGGTTTATGATAGTTTAAGCCCCCCCCCCCCCCCCCACCGCACCCTGAGCTTAAATAGTATTTCCTTCCTTCTTCTTTTATCCTTCCTTTCTTCCTCCTGTAATTCTTTTCTTCTTTCTAGCTTTCCCATGTTCACCCCCTTTCCCATTCTATTCCTTTCTTATTCCTCTTTCCTGATTCCCTCCTTCCTTCCTTCCTTTCTTTCTTTCATTTTTGTTTTTCGTTCTTCCTTTCCTCGTTTCTTACTTATGCTCCTTTCACCCCCCCCCCCCCCCCACTCCTTTTATGTTTCCTCCTTTTCTCTCTTCCTTCGAGTTTTCTTCTTTCCTCAGTGTGTCCATTTCTTCTTATCTTCCAAGTTCCCGTTCCCTTTGTTCATTTTTTCGGCCCCGCTGTCTTATTTCCTTCCTTTTTTATTCTTCCTTTTCTCACGCGCCCTTCCTTTTTTTTTCTCCAATCTCTAACTTCCTTTTTTGTTACCTTCTTTCCACCTTCGCTTCCTCTATTTCTCTTCTTATCCCTTCCCTTTTGTTGTTTTCTTTCTTTCTCTCTTCCTCCATTCCTTTCTCTTTCTGTTTATTGATTCTGACTCGTACTCATTTTACACTCCATGTTACGAACGTGAATCTTATCATTTAAAAACCATTACAAAAGTTCGCGACACTCTGAATTTATCTACATGTCTGTCTGCGCAACTATTTGTCGAAGTATATATTGATCAATCTATCTATTCAAAATGTTCTGGTAGTTGTTGCAAGATAGATAGATAGATAGACTGATAATTAGTTAGATAGATAGAAGAAGACTAGATATAGATAGATAGATAGATAGATAGATAGTAAGTCATAATAGACTAGAAGACAGATATTTATGAAGATAGCATACTTCATGTAAGTCAATAACAAACTCCCACTCTGCTTCATTCAAAACACAGACACACCCTGTTCATGTGAAAAACACACAGACACACCCTGTTCATGTGAAAAAAAATCCCATCTATTGCAACGCCTCTGAACGA
>CM065716.1:41865748-41870748 GCA_033310375.1 Conus canariensis | reverse complement strand
GGAGAGAGAGAGAGAGAGATGAGTGGATGTGTGTGTGTGTGTGTGTGTGTGTGTGTGTGTGTGTGTGTGTGTGGTATGTGATTGTGGATGTGTGTGTGTGTGTGTGTGTGTGTGTGTGTGTGTGTGTGCAATTGTGGTGTGTGTGTGTTGTGTGTGTGCTGTGTGTGTGTGTGCACGTGCGCTCGTGCGCGCGTGTGAGCATACATACATGCGTGTGTGTGTACGTACGTGTGCATAGTGTGTGTGTGTGTGTGTGTGTGTGTGTGTTGTGTGTGTGTGTGTGTGTGTGTGTGTGTGTGTGGTATTTGTGTGTGTGTGTGTGTGTGTGTGTGTGTGTGTGTGTGTGTGTGTGTGTGTGTGTGTGTGTGTGTGTGTGTGTGGCTATTATGTGTGTGTTGTGTGTGACTTGATGTTGTTATTCTCTGTGCCACGGGCGCCAGCTATAATTACAGGCAAATATCTGTCTTTCTAGAACTGAAGCTAAAAGGGCAGGAAAAAAAATAGCCAAAGTACAGCGATTGTCGTTAGCATCACGTTTAGCAGTAGGCAGCCGACGTACAGTTACCGTGGGAAGGGGTCAGGTGTGACTATTTGTTCTTCCCCTTTTGCCTTTAGGGTGGAGTGGACTCTGCTGTCTCTAAAAATACAAGAACGACATTTCCCCCTTTTTCTCTTCTCTTTTTTCTTTCTTTTCTTTTTAAACACATATACCCATGACCCCTGCTCTTATGCAACCCGTCTGTTGATAGTGGCCTATTTCCGTCCTCTCTGCCTCTGTCTCTCTGTCTCTGTCTCTCTGTGTCTCTCTGTCTCTCTGACTGTCTGTCTGTTCTCTCCTGCCCCTTCCTCTCCTCTCTCTCTCTCTCTTCTCTCTCTCTCTCTCTCTCTCTCTCTCTCTCTCTCTGAAAACCTTTATTATGGCTCATATTATGAGTCAGACTAAATGATATGATGCAAATACGAAATTAGTGGGGATATTCTCAGAGATCGGCGTTTGCATCCTTCCATTGGGGCCCCTGTGGCACTAACCCTAACCAAGGTTAAATGAATTTGATTGTCTATGGTCTCTTTCCCAGTACGTGTGAAACTATGTGAGGTAACGGTTAACAATAGAAATTTGTTTAGAATGCTATGGCTCAGGACAGCATAGATTTATGCATTGTGATGTGTGCTATTGCTAAGAGCAAAAGCATTGGAATGATTGAGTACTTGTGACTAACTACATCAGTTCGTGGGTTTTGTTTTGTATCACAAACTCAGTTCATGTATATTCGGTCCTATGTTGACAAACAGGCATAAGTGAGTTTTCTTCGTTTTGATAGTATAAAAGTATTTTAGTTAACAATTTGAACCCGCATTATCATTATTGATAAAGAAAATGAAGTCAATACAAATTACATCTGGACAACGAGCAAAATGCGAGGTTTTGTGCAAGAAAAGTTCAGCTGCATTGGCAAACTCAACGTGTTGTGCTAAATTTGCATCCAACCACACGATCTCTTTTGCTGCTACTTGCAGTGCCACACTTCTGTCGTTCTGTTTTTGTTCCAGTTCTAAAGCCCTCGAATGGAGGGATTATGAAACGGGAAAGCAGATTTTCTATCCACAAATTTACTTCTCTTTTCGAACAAAAATTAAAAACTTTCCTTCTCCTCTTCCAGGGGAATACAACATACTTATGCACTTGCAAACTTCTAGTTTATCAAAGGCACTTGTATTGTCTCCTTCGTGACAGTTTACATTTGTCTGGAATAATAGCTGTCTTGACACCCTAACATCTCTAGGTGGAGGGGGACACATAGAAGTCCAGCTCTCAGTCACGGGATAAGTGTGTTCAAAATCTACAATCGAAGGGCCCTGTCAAGTTTCCAGTTCGTGTGTACGTCTGACCTGAAGCTGGCTGCTGGTCGACTTCCGTTGAAGACCATACAAAACTACGAGTTCTTATTCTTGTAAAAGTGTATAGGAGGAAAACTTGTGTCACATAAATAAACCCCATGGTTGTACCTGACAGTTTAAATGGTTGTGATTGTTTTTGTTTTCGTTTCCATATTTTGTTTTGTTCTTGTTTTCTGTGTTCATTTCTTTAAAAAATCTCATGAAAAAGTATTGGACAAATCTTCTAACATTTCATATGGATGTTATTGAAAGTTATTAGTGCTACGGGATTAGAACAAATCAAGAGAGAAGAAAAAGAGGAAAAGAGGCAGGATTTGAGGTATAAGACAGTTCGCATTGATACCGAAGTCTCAGCTGAACTCGAGTTAACCATTAAGAATCGTAAAACACAATAACAACAGTAATAACATTCTAAGTTTGTTGCTAAGATTGTTCATTTTGCATCACTGAGGAAGAACAGATAAGGAAGAGTGCTGAGCTGTCTGACGATGATGATGGCGATGAATGACGACGACAACGACGACGATGATGATGATGATGATGACGACGATGACGACGACGACGACGACGACGAGATGATGATGATGATGATGATGATGATGATGATGATGATGATGATGATGATGATGATGATGATGAAAGAAACAAATACACCGCGTTCAGCCCTTTTCAGGGTCACACATCTTCCTGATCAGTACATGACTAGGGAAAAGCGTGACTTGTGATTTATCTATTAACCCACGTTACATTCGGTGCGGAAGACGAACAATGTGGATAAAAAAAAAATGATAGGCACACGAGGCAGTATACATTGTTGTCTTCTTCAATTTGAATATTTTGACTGACACGACGGAAGGAGAGCAAAAGAAATAAAAGAAGACAAAGCTTGTAACTCCTTTGACCAATAACACAACAAGGAGGAAAGAGCACAGTTAGATAATAGAAGTGAATTTTCTTTACCTTTCACTAAACAATATTCCTGACCACACTCGCGCGCCTAAACACACACACACACACACACACACACACACACACACACACACACACACACACACACACACACACACACACACACACACACACACACACACACACACACACAGAAGAGAGAGAGAGAGAGAGAGAGAGAGAGAGAGAGAGAGAGAGAGAGAGAGAGTTGAACCTATGCAATCACTGGACGGTAGTAGCCAATGAACAAGATGATAAGACTGTTTTGTGGACAGGGTAATAAGACCTCATCTCTTGACAGGATAACAAGACTATGTAGGCAAGCCTTTCTGAACTATGATTCAGATCAGTTTGACAAAACCTGGTTTCCCTATTCCTCTATCATTTCCTAGCTTTATTGTGACTTTGTTTGTTTGTTTGTTTGTTTTTGTTTGTCTGTTTGTTTTTAACAACTCTTATATATGTACACATAGTCGCAACCTGAGTATCCCAACCTAGATAATGCTACATAGTTGAGAATGGAAGACGCTAGTATCTTCCAACATAACTAGCCATCCAATGATCCATTCTCTTGTTGTAATTACCCATCTTAATATTTTTTTTCTCTCTCAGCCTCTCGCCCCTGCCACCCCTTGGTATTTTCCTTGTTTTTGAAGTTATACATTTGTACATGTGTGTGTGTGGGTGTGTGCAAGTTTATGCATATATATCCTGTTTACAATTCATGTATGTTTGTGTGCGTGTCTGCGAATTTTTTTTTTTTTTTTTTTTTTTGGGGGGGAGGGGAGGGGACTTGTACAATTATTATGCTACATATGTCTTTTTTTCGTGTGTGCTTGTTTGTTTAAAAACTGAAAAAAAAATTCAAAAAAACCTCTTTGCTAATACTTTCCTAGCACGATTATATAATTCCAACATAAAAAAAGACTATGTGGGCAATTTAACATTGTTTGTGGACAGGATCTCAAGACTTTGTGGGTGGGTAATTTTACATTGTCAGCGAACAGGTTCACATCACTCTGTGAGCAATTTAACATTATTTGTGGACAGAATAATAGATTCTGTGGGCATTTGACATCGTTACGAGACAGGATAACACAATTTTGTAATTTGACATTGTTAGTAAATGGGTTCACATGATTGTGTGCAATTTGATATTGTTTCTGAATAGGATCGTAAGATTTTGTGGGTAATTTGACATTTTCACCGGACAGGAACTCTAGAGTCTGTGGGTAATTTGACATTGCTTGTAGACAAGAATCTGTGAGCACATTGATATTGTCTGTGGCAGATTAACAAGACTGTGGGGGCAGTTTGAAATTATAAACATAGAGAATCATTAGAGTTTGTAGAAAAATTGACAGTCTCTGGACAGGATCATAAAACTATGGTACGTTTCACATTTCCATTAGACAGGATCCCAAATTCTGTGAGCAGTTCGATAGTTTCACAGGACAGTGTGGGCAATTGTCATTGTCAGTGTGCAGGGTCATAAAACACTGTGGACAATTTGACATTGTCAGTGGACAAGATTATACGACACTGTGGGCAATTCGATATTGTCGTGGACAAGTTTAAATAATCATGCACTGTGGCAATTTGACTTTGTGGACAGGATTAGCACACATGTGGGCAATTTGACATTGTTCCGTGGACAGGACTATATGACACTGTGGGCAATTTGACTTTGTCTAGTGAATAGAATTTTACGACACTGTGGGGATTTGATATTGTCAGTGGATAGGATTATGCAACACTGTGGGCAATTTGACATTGTCTGTGGACATGATATACGACACTGTGGGCAATTGACATTGTCAGTGGATAGATTTTACGACACTGTGGGCGATTTGATATTGTAAGATACAGGATTATACAACACTGTAGCAATTTGACATTGTCTGTGGACAGGTTTATACAACACTTGTGGCATTTGACATTGTCTTGTGGACAGGATTCTACAAACTGTGGGCAATTTGACATGTCTGTGGATAGATTTACGACACTGTGGGCAATTTGACATTGTCTGTGGACAGGATTATACAACACTGTGGGCAATTTGACATTGTCTGTGGACAGATTATACACACTGTGGGCAATTTGACATTGTCTGTGGACAGGATTATACATACACTGTGGGCAATTTGACATTG
>CM065716.1:41833248-41853248 GCA_033310375.1 Conus canariensis | reverse complement strand
AGAGAGAGAGAGAGAGAGAGAGAGAGAGAGAGAGAGAGAGAGAGAGAGTATTCCGAACATACCTTTATGGCATCACTCTCTCTCTTCTCTCTCTCTCTCTCTCTCTCTCTCTCTCTCTCTCTCTCTCTCCACTCACACACACGCACATTCTCTCTCTCTCTCTCTCTCTCTCTCTCACACAACACACAACACACACACACACACACACACACACACACACACACACACACACACACACACTAACTGAATCATCCCAACTCTCTCTCTCTCACACACACACACACACAGCCGCGCACACACGCAAACACCTATCTAACTGCATCGACCCTGTCTCACCCTCACGCTCCCCCCCCTTCCCTCACTCACCCACATGCATACACTTCCCCGCCACTTCCCACCCACTCCTGCAAGCCCCCCCCCTCCCATCCCCACTCCCAACCCCTCACATACCCCATCCCCTCCCTGCTTCTTTCCGACCGAACCCCTCGCACACGCACACATTCACATACTCCAGTGCGCGTCCACAAAGACGTCGGGTAGTGACAGACGTGTCGCCGCATGGTAGCAAAATTCAGGGGAATGGAATGTATGGCAGAAGAAGCAGGGAAGATAGGGGGTGGGTCAAGAGAGAGATTCAAAGCATCCTGAATTCGCATTCAAACTCCGTTGTGAGATGGGGGAGGCAGAGGGAAAGACAGGGGGGTAGACTCTACGGAACCCTGTTGCAATACGAGACTCTTGTTCCCTGCCGGCCGGTCTCATGTTTTTTTTTTTCTCTCTCTCTCTCTGTTTCTCTTGTATCAACAGTTGAATGGCGACTGAACAATGAAATGCGTGACAGCTCGTCGAAAACAAGATACAACGACAGAGAAAGGTTCGTTGCCAAAAAATAAAAAATACAATTGAAGAACGTTTGTTTGGGAAACAGAAAGTGAGAAAAAGACCGAGAGCACGCGCGCGCGCGCGCGCGCGAGAAAGAGAGACAGACAGACAGACAGACAGACAGACAGACAGACGACGGACGGACGGACGGACAGAGAGAGAGAGAGTCAAGGCTAAAGATAATTCGTTGTGGAAGGCCAGTTGACCCGTTACATATGTCACCCTTCAACTCATTCACACACACACACACACCACACACACACACACACACACACACACACACACACACTCACACACACACACACACACACACACACACACACACACCACACACACACACACAACAGAGAGAGAAGACAGACAGACAGACAGACAGACAGACAGACAGACAGAGAGAAGAGACAGAAAAGACAGACAGGACAGACAGACAGACAGACAGACAGACAGACAGACAGAAGTGGTGGTGGACGGGCATAACATTTAACCATACTCTTGTAGAATGACTCATTCCAAACAGTACGTTCAGTTTAAGAAAATCACGACGAAAAGAGATTCATGTAGTTTTAAAACAAACCCTGTCATTGTATCTCAGCTGACCGACGTTTGTTTGAATAGTAAATGAAACACCCTGTGTCCATGATGTGGTCGTCATCAAGAACTGGCACAACAGCAAAGGCAGAATTACTGTGCCACCAAGTAAAAAAAAAAAAAGTAAACAAATTACGGAACAATCATAGCGCGTTTCGACCTATTTGGTCTTCTTCAGGCAAGGCAATGAAAGATTTAAACCAGCACGATCAGGCACTCACTTATCTCTTCGAACTGAGTGAATAAAGGGTACAGAATCAGGAATCTCTTGTTACAGTTTCCGCCTGCAGTCACCCCATTTTGAAACAAAGCATCAGCAGTTTAATCGCTGTATTGGTGGAATGCAAAATGGGATGTGTATTTATTGCAAATAATTTAGAGAAGTTCTGTAAAAGAAAGTTCTTCAAGACCAGTATTACAGTCAGTCAGTCAGTCATTCCCCTGACCGCTAGGGTCGTTGGGGGGACGTGACGAGGCAACCGCCGTTTCTCTCCAGTATCACACAATCGACAAATCAGACCGTTGATATGCACAGGGGCGTGTCTCACTGAATGGGTACAGACACCAATTCTAAATCTTGCCAAAACATACCTGAAGTGCTTTTTTTTATACAGCTGTGAAATACGATTCCAAACACAGAGATGGTCTGAAAGTAAACGTTTAATCCGCTGCTTCTGAGAATGTGTTATTGCCAATTATGACTGTGAGAATTAATTAGTATTAGCTTGAACACGTTTATTAAACTTTGAATGTTTTCGACGTCTTGATTTTCCCAAACAAACTCTAAATGTTTTCAAAGTTTCCCAAACATGTGCTGCCCAGCATATTCTAACTTGATTACTCGATGACGAAAGCGTATCATGCAATTCACGAGGGAAAGTGCATTGATCCATTGTTGTACGTCTAACCCAATACTCCACACATAGTTAAAAAGACAGTATGTACAATAGATAGCGTCCAAACTTGTCACAGAAGGAAGAATCTTCAGAGAGAGCTTGACAGCAGATCTTTAGATAAGAAACCACCCTCAGACAGGTGTTTGGCCTTGTATTCCTAAAACTCTATGGGTGCCGCATCCATGTCTTCGCTTTTAGATGCTCTTCTGCTGCCAATATTTATATTATTCTTTTCCTGGCACTCCCATATATCGTATCATTTAGTGTCCTTCTACCGAATAAACAAATTTTTCATTGCAAATTGTACGCATTTATTTAGTAGAAGACAAAGTTAAACCTTAAACATCAGAACGGTAAAAAAGAATAGTGCTTATCGGAGCACCAAATAACATTAAAAAGGTGTTTACACAAAAGTCATCCGTCTTCCAAAAGGTTCTAAGTAGGTCAACCACACCATTTCTTGCTTTAATCGACAAGTCTTGAAGAGCCCCTGAAAACGTTTATTTTGTACAAAGAAAAAGATTTGTGTATTTTGTTACAATTTACCACTTCGATTTCAAAACCGTTTATATACATAACTCATGTCGAGAACTAAAACTACCATTCCTGAAGATTTTTTTCTATTCATTTATGAGAAACATGTGCATCTAATTTAGATGCCTTTTCAGCAAGAACCTTTACCTGATTCTGAATTTCAGTAACTATGTCTGACAGAAGCACAGCGCCCTCTGCAAACAGTCGAATAATCAATTTCGTCTTATCACAGTTTAATTGAATGCCGTGAAGTCCTTTTCAGTAATTCCTTTGGCAAGATTACTCATGAATAGAGAGAAAAGCGATGGGACGTAACTTCCCCTTGATTTAAGCCTTTATAGTAAGGTAATGCTTCGGTATCCTAATTCCACAACGTACTCGAGCTTTTACAGTCTTATAATACTTTCATTTACCAGTAATATTTTCCCTTCCTTCCAGATTTTTGCAAAATAGGCTTAACTTTTACATGCCAAACTAAATTGATTGCTTTCCGAAAGTCCAAGAAGGCCAGATAGTTCCTTGTTATCAAGCAAATACTTCTTAATCATTGAAAATAGCTTGAATACATTATCGATGGTTGAATGGTCCTTTCAAAAACCAGCTCAGTTATTTTCTTTGTTTCAATGCATTTAGATAGATTCTTAATGATAATATAACTGTACAATTCACAACGTATGTCCGAATATGAGATGCCTCTGTAGTTGTTTGGTTTATGCTACTCTCCTTGAGCAGAGGATGTGTGACTCTGTCTAAGATGCAGGTTATTGACCTGATGAAAATGCAGTATTAAAAAGTCGCAAAATAAAAGGAACAATTCTCACTTTTGAAAAGTTTGATATTTCAGGCAAAACTGCCATCTGAAACTTCTGCTTTATTACATTTTAAACAATAAACGGAATCAATATCTATATTATGTAACTATACAGTAATATCATTGTTTAACAATCTGGAATCTCATTTTACTCTTCAATATCCGGCTCTATAACCAGAAAATCCTTACCAAGAGAAACGTCTGTATCTGTCCCAAAGACCCTCTTCAAGTGCTGCAACCATTCTTCATTTGATATATTCCCAACCTGCATGCCCTTTCGTGAAAAAATCTTAAAGGGAGAGAGAGAGAGAGAGAGAGAGAGAGAGAGGAGAGAGAGAGAGAGAGAGAGAGAGAGAGAGAGAGAGTAAGTATACGTACCCCAAATCAAACGGTCGACTCATGTTCGATGCACAAAATAAATATCAGTACATGAGTAGAGGCGACGGAACTGGCAGAAAGAATTTCAGAGACAGGTGGATGGGAAGAGCAGGAAGGAGGAAAAGAAGAGGGCGGGGGTGATGAAAGGGGTTAAGGGCTGAGGGCATGGCTTAAAAGAAAGAGGAGATAGAAATTACGAGTGGTTACGTTAAACTAATAGAATTTCAGTGTAAGAAACGGATTTATTGTATCTTAGTTCTAAGTGAAACTGCAGTGTCGAATTGTACATAGTCAGAAACCATTCGTTTTGTGGATTCAGGGTTTTAAAATTACTTTCACTGACTCAGTCCCAAGCAATGGATGTGTAATAGACGATCTACTTAAAGAAAGTATGGAAGACTTTTCTCCAGAGTGCAAATGTAAGAAGTGTTTAACTGTAGAAAACTAATGGATCTTTTAAGAAACAGACTTCGAAAGTCATTACCATATAATCGGTTCATGACTGATTATTATCGATAACACTGTCAAGAACTCCATGGCTTTCAGTCTCGCCAATGTTTTCTTTCTTTTATGCTGAAAGGTTTTGATCTTTATGCCACACACACACACACACACACACACACACACACACACACACACACACACACATATATATATATATATATATAAAATATATAAAATACATTATATATATTAAGTATGTTGTGTGCGTGCGTGCGCGCGCGCGCGCACTGCGCGCGCGCGCGCGGGGGGGGGCGTGTGTGTGTGTGGGGGTGTGTGTGTGTGTGAAATAAGACTGTCTATACTGAGATGAAAGAGAGAGGAAACCCTCATTGAAAACTTTCAAGCATCTCTTTGCGTCTGTGCGAGCGACTGAGAATAAAAGATCCACGAAGCTTCCATCTCTGTAGGAAAAGTCTGCATGGCGTGAAGTCATAGCATAAACGTCAATGATGTCTTGTAAGTGCCCTGCAGTTGATGGAGTGGGATATCGAAAACGTTGGTTTGAAACTTCTCTCATTTGCTCCCGTTCTGTGTGCGTGCGTGCGTGCGTGCGCGCGCGCGCGCGTTGTGTGTGTGGTGTGTATGTGCGTGTGTGTGTGTGAGTTGTGTGCGCGCGTGTGTGTGTGTGTGTGTGTGTGTGTGTGTGTGTGTGTGGTGCGTGTGCGTGTGTGCGTGGTGTGTGTGTTCGTGCGTGCGTGCGTGCGTGCGTGCGGTGGTGTGTGCGTGCGTGCGTGTGTGTGTGTGTGTGCGCGCGCGCACGCACGTATGAGAGAATGAATGAATGAATGGTTTATTGTGATAAGTTTTGTATAGCCCATTCACAATTTTAGGGAGACGGAGGGGACAGGGACTGTGCATAAACGGAAGCCAGAAATAAACTTCACCCATACAAAACAGGAAGATTTCATTGTGATTAGGAATGCAGATCACGGAAAAGCACACAATTCAATTCTCAACACGGAATATAAGTTGCAAACAGTCAGATTTTGCCAAAGTGTTTATCAACAGTTGCGAGAGTGCAGTAGTCACGATGGATCGTCAAGTTTTCCGTTTTCATCCCCTGTGTTGTGTGTTGCGCTGCCTTTTATCTCCTCCTCAAGGCGCACAGGTGGTTATCCATTTTTCTCGTCGTTTCTTCCAAATAAACCCTGAAGTCTCTTATTGTAGTATTGTCTGCATGGGCTGTAGGTTGATTAAAATCAGAGAAACACGATCTGTCATACACAGATTTCCGTCTGCAACGAAGGATTCAGTGCCATGTTGTATGGAAGTCTGTGTCGTACTTACCGACGGACTGTTTTCACTTACTATTTCAGAAAATTCATCCACACACTCATCATTTACACTTTGTTTGTTACACCAATGTCTTATGGGAATTCTAATTTGGGGAGAAAAGTTACTGTTTCACTGTCAATGTCACACTGTGCCAAGTCGATGTGTTGTGTTCCGTTGCCGAACAGTGCACTTGGTGCAGGCAAAGATGCAGACGACGGGGGATGGTCAGAAAACTGACCATTGTCTGCACAGGACACTCCATTCTTGTTTTCACTATTGTCAGTATTGCATAACAAACTAGGAGGGCTTGGCAGGAACAGGCCGACGGGTTTAAAACACAGTTCACTCGCCTTTGCTTCCTGTTGTTTCTCGGCCCTTCTCTGTCCCTGTTGACCTGTGATGGACATTTTCCTCTGCACACAGCGGTTTGCGTTTGGGCTTTTATGGCAGGGGAATATTCGGAATTTGTTTTTAGCCTAAGAATGACGACGGTCTCATTTTCTCTGCCTTCAACTTTGAAAGACGATATTACCATATCTCGCAGCGCGGCGTTAAGCATGTTTTCTGGATTCGATCGAAGACCTTCAACAGGCATCTTGGAAGTTTGCTCGTAACACAGACAAAATTTTACAGGAGCTGAAGAAAGTTCGACCTGCTGGCAGCCAGACAAGGGAAGTCACTCACGCGCGCATGAGAGAGAGAGAGAGAGAGAGAGAGAGAAGAGAGAGAGAGAGAGAGAGAGAGAGAGAGAGAGGAGAATAATGGTTTATTGTGGTAAGCTTTACAAAGTCCATTCATAAGGTTGGGGGGCCAAAGGCATGGGTAGTGTACATACACAAAAGTTAGAAATAGACATCACCAACACATTACAAGAAAGTACCTTGCGATGTGGATTCCAGATCACGGAATTGTATACACCAGTAAATACCATGAGAACACAGGTAACTGTCAATCGGATTTTCCAGATGTTTATTAACAGTTATAACGATGCAATAGTCACGACGGATCGTCAGAATTTTGGTTTTCAACCTCTATGCTGCATGTAGTGTTGACTTTCACCTCTTCCTTCAATTCCCACAGAAGATCATTCATTTTCCCCTCTTGTTTATTTCAAGTACGTCATTATGTCTGTGGTTGTAATGTCTGCGAGGGGTGTCTTGTGCTTTAACACTAGTGGTACCGGCAAAATCACTACGATTGTCTGTATGTACGGATTTGCTGCTTCAACGAATGTTTTCTTGTCGGGTAGAATTAGTTACAGATGAATCATAATTATTCACAAACTGCACCAGAGTTATCAGCATCATCTCCATTAACACAGAGCTTGTCAGCATCAGTGTCAGATGGCAAGCCTAAGCTGGGCAGGACTGTCACTGACTCGCTGTGTTTATCGCACGGTGTCATGCTGATGCGCTGTGTTCCTTTGCGCGACAGTGCAGGCAAAGGTGGAGGAAGGGGGCTGATGTAAATACTGAAAAGTATCAGCAAAGGAGACCCCTGTTGTTGTTGAAACTTCTGTCGACATTGTACATATATTTAGGAGGGGTCGGTAGAAACAGACCGGACGGGGATGAAACACTTTAACTAGACTTCTGCTTCCTCTGTTCCTCGGCCCTTCTCCCGTCCATGTTGGCTTGTGAAGGACATTTTCTTCTGAACACAGCATTGGGTCGCGTAACAGGGAAATGGACGGACATCGTTGTCAGCCTGAAAATCACAACAGTCTAATCACCACTACCTACAACTTGAAATGGTGGAAATGCCATATCACGTTGCACGGCGTTCTGCAAACTTTCCTAGTTCGATAGAAGACATACGGGCATTTCACACGCGTCCCTGCAAAGACTAACAGAATTTTATCGGAGTTGTGCAAGTGCTTCTTGCTGGCAACCAGAAAACGGAAGTCAGAGAGAGGAGAGAGAGAGAGAGAGAGAGGAGAGAGAGGGGAGAGAGGAGAGAGAGAGAGAGAGAGAGAGAGAGAGAATGAATGTGAATGAATGAATGAATGATGGTTTATTGTGGTACGCTTTACAAAGCCCATTGACAAGGTCAGAAAACAAAGGGGATGGGGACTGTGCATACACAAAGATTAGAAATGAATATCACCGATACATGACAAGAAAAGTACATCGCGATGTGCATTCCAGATCACGGAATTGTATAGACCATACATTACAATGAGAACACAGGTAACTGTCAATCGGAATTTCCGGATGTTTATCAACAGTTACAACGGGAAAGATCGTCAAGATTTCGATTTTCAGCCTATTTACTGCTTGCATTGCTGGCCTTCAGCTCTTCCTTCACTTCCCACAGACGATGATCATTCCATTTCTTTGTCATTTCTTCCACGTACGTCATTATGTCTGAGATTGTAATGTCTGCATGGGGTGTCTGTGCTTTAACACTAGTGATACCTGCATAACCATAACTATTGTCTGTATTACACGGATTTGCCGCTTCAACGAATGCTTTAATTTCTTGCCGCGTAGAATTAATAACAGGTGAATCACATTCACAAAAATTAGCATCATCTTCATTAATACACAGCTTTTCAGCATCTGTGTCAGACGGCAGGTTTAAGTTGGGAATTACTGTCACTGACTCTCTGTGTGTGTCGCACGGTGCCGTGTCGATGTGAACAGATGGGACTGACTGTATGAGAGAGAGAGAGAGAGAGAGAGAGAGAGAGAGAGAGAGAGAGAAGAAAACAGAAGACAGACAGACAGACAGACAGACAGACAGACAGACAGGCAGACAGACATATAGACAGACAGATGAATATTTTTACTCACTGCAGGCCAAAGCCCGTAAATGAAGAAGTGACATAAATAGCAAACTAATACGAAATCAATGTAACTTAACCGATCCACCAAATCAAATTTTACAATTTTCCTAAGACGTATTGACAACAAAACAAAGAAAACTGTAAATACGCTTGGATGTCGTTGTGCATAGTCATTTATGAGCTTCAGTGCGCTTGACATGCGTTCACAATATTTTGTATGTAAAGGAATCTAGTCGAAGTCGGAATAGCATGCTGTTAATTACTCTGGAATATTGTGTGATCAGTATTTATGGGCACTACTTACGCGGATATGAAAAATAAGGAATGGAAGGAACCTCAAGAAATCGACCACACAGCAGGAAAATTCAATCAACAAACACCTTAGAATACTAAGGATTCGCTCTTTGAGACGATTCTGGTCTGGCGCTTGTCGACATGCGTTCAATGCGGCGTGCTGACAATCACATGAGTTCCCGCTATTCAGACGCACTGGTTGGTGTGTACAGAGCCCTTGTCTGTCACTGTCAACAGTCGTCCCCGACCCCACCAGGGCCGTGAGGGAACTACAATAAAAGACCTCTGCACCAGTTGTCTCCACCTCTTGACATATGTGAGTAAGCGTCTGGATTGCTGCAAACCCTCTGCCTGGTCCTGTCAGCGAAGGTGTCTCTCCAGCTCTTTTTGTCTGCCCAGACTGCTCTTCCCTGGCACTGTTCCTTAGAGATGGTGTCGGAGACTCCAGTTGATCTTGTCACATGTCAATACCACTTCCGACTGCTTTTCTTCGCAGAGGTCCACAGGCCTCCACAGTGACTCACACGGTGCCTGATGGTTCTGCACACTTTGTTGCTTGTGACATGCTGAATAATAGGAGCTGCCAAATACTCGTTTGAAGATTCTTATTCCCATTTCGAGGATTTCCTCTCGTAGTTCTCCTGTCAAAGTCCTTGAGTAGATGTAGTGAATTCGGATACAATTTTCATGTCTTGTTGAAGAAAAAGGTTTCCAAGCTGTGTTTTTAAACTATTGTCCTCATTTTTTTAAACCAATATCCAAAGTGAAAGAGACTGATCGCCACCTCCACAACTACCACCGAGGTAATCTGAAAGAGGGAGCTATCACGATGCCACCCGTAACAGACTGTTTCCAGATCATCAAAGGAAAAAAGAGACCATCGACCCAACCGATTGAAACGGGTCAAACGAACACATAATGATATGATATCCGTATATATCAACATATCGATGATTCATTTGGGACATTACGACAGCTGAATCGATCATCCTGAATGCAACGTTTTAATATTTAAAGGGGAAAACCAATAAATCAAAATAAGATATACAAATGACGTTGCTGTTATCACTATTCAAACAAAACGACTTTATTTTCTGAACAGCTGGTCGGTATAAATGGATCAATTGATTTATTGAGTAACAGGTATTAAAAGAAAAACTAACAGTGCATACGTTGCTAATGAAATGCACAGACAGACAGGCAGCAGGCAGGCAGGCAGGCAGGCAGGCAGGCAGGCAGGCAGGCAGGCGCAGACAGACAGACAGATAGACAGAACGACAGAGACAGAGACAGAGACAGAGAGACAGAGGGAGAAACTAGCACTTTGACATTTTCTTGCCATTATTTGGGAAAGCCATTTGACAAGAGGGGAGAGGAAGAAAACAGGGTAATAACAATTTGACATTTTGGGCGTCACAGAGAGAATAGACAACGAGTGATGCGTGTAAATCAATGAAAGGGAAGGAACGAAGAAAGAAAGAAAAACAGACACAGAATGAAAAGCAAACACAAAAATGTGCACTTTGTAATACATTACACATACTTGTAAATCAATGAAAGGGAAGGAAAGAAGACACAACCACACACACCACACACACACACACACACACACACACACACACACACACACCACACACACACACCACACACACGCGCGCGCGCGCGCGCGCGCACACACAGAGAGGGGAGAGAGAGAGGGAGAGAGAGAGAGAGAGAGAGAGAGAGAGAGAGAGAGAGAGAGACAAACAAACAAACAAAATGTACACTTTGTAATATATCGCACATACGATCGACCACACAATCCATTGTTAAACATTAACTGACTTCAAAACATAATGAAATTGACACTGGCATTTGTTGTTTGTCTGTTATTGTAAAACTCTTTTGTCTTTTTTTCAGGCTCAGATGTAAACCTTGCGATTGGTATGCTGACAAAACACTAGACGTTAAAACAGTAGAAACGTAATGTCTTTTTGCAACTTTTGAATAAAAAAAAATCGCAGTTCATCAAATGTAGTACATTTTTAAATGGAAAATGTCTTTCATCGTCAGTATTTGTTTCACACAATGGACAAGGAAATTCTGTTGACACTCGGGTGGGAACCATCGTTTGTTTGCATTGATACCAAATTTACATTAGCAAAATCTTGCATAATTTGCATTATACCATTTAACGGTCATAAAATTCAGAAATGTTTCACATTGAAATGCAGTTTTGAATGAACAAAAAATCAGGAATTTTTCTTCAGTTTCCACGTCTGTGTGCCAGGTCTGCTTAACAGAATGAATTAAACTATCCTTAAATTCTGCAATGATCTGCTGTTCGTCTCCTATACCCTGAGACAACCAAACCATTCCAAAACCATGTTCTGAAAAAATTGTTTTACTCTAAATTCCCAAACATGTAAATCGAAGCGTAAAAGAATCATATCGTAGGTCAATTACACAAACGTTGTTGCAGAAGTTTTAAAAGTTTCAATCACTACTTAATACATTTGACGAATATCCGTATATTCAGATGAAATCGACCTGCATCAGATGAGTGGGTTGTTACCCGCAGAAAGCATTTCATAGCGTAGGTGTGTACTTGTTTACTGTTTGTGAATTTGTATTTGTCAGTATCAGTTCTATCTGCGGGTCAAACTATTTCTTGAATATATATCAGTCAATGCACTTTCGTTGTTGTTGTTGTTGTTGTTTAGTGATTTCGATATTTAGACAACATTTCTTCATTTTCTTTAGTTCGCACCCATCGAACCAGTCATAGCACTTCTTGCAACGCTTTTTTACTTTCCGAATCATATTCACAGCAGCCGCGCACGTGCTCTTACAGACTGACCCAAATTTTCATTCACGTCACTGTCGAATAACCGAAAAGCTTTCTCCACATGATTTTGAAAGTCATCGCTACCCAGCTCATGTTTTTATACAGTTGCATTTTCTTTCGACTATACAGTTCTTTCTTCACCTTTTTGTTGTTTTTTTTTAATCGTGTTTTCAAAGCTGTCATGAGTATTTTTCCCCCAGCATGTGCTATGAATTTACACAATTACCAACATGCAAGTCATAATTCAACATGTCAACATGGGCCAAACATAATCACTGCTACAACATTTATAAACTAGCCATTTTTATCATTGAGAGAGAGAGAGACAGAGAGCGAGACAGAGACAGAGAGAGAGAGAGGGGGGAGGAGGGAGGGAGGCCGGATGAAATAGCAGAAATTGCCAGATAGGATTCTTTAACATAATTATTTTTTATTACTGACTTCAATGGTGATTGTCAAATATATTTTTACGAGGAAGATACTTTTTTATCTTTGTAATTTCACTGCACGATTAGTGTGACAAAAGTATAGCAATTACGTAAATAAGTAAATGACATGTACACTGATATACACCTGCATTTCTGTTTGAGCTATATGTCTGCCTCATCTGTCTGTCTGTCTGTTCGTCTGATTATGGGTTCGTGTCTTAATCTATCTCGTCTGTCTCTCAGTAAATAAATCGCCTCACTTCAATGATGGACGTATTACGTAAAAATAGGAATAGGACTGCATGTTAAGTGTATGCATATTATTCAAGTTTATTTTTGAAATGCCGACACAGACGCTGCGTGCCACGACGTACATTTGGAATCAGTAAAAAAAAAATGAAAGGGAGACTGAAACAGGCTGTGCAGGGCGGAAACCAAGCCAAATTACAAATAACCACACAACGTCAGCTGTAAAGTATAGCTTATATCATACACAATACGAACAAGTGAATTTTCGACGTGTCTCTTTTCAGACGACATAAAACGGAAGACATACACACGCACAGCACAATTCTCCCCACAATTTTCTGACATTACAAATTGAAGACATAAAATGCACAGAACCATTCTCCCCACATAGCTGACAGCAGCAGTCTGGATGCCATCTGTTTTGTGCATTTGATGTCTGTTACTCGCGGTCTCTAAAGATGGCCTATTTGTCGCAAATTCACTTGTCTGTTTGGTAGCGTGTATTAAATTAAATCAAGTGTAACTATACACTTCGTTGTGTGTGTGTTTATGTGTCTTTTGGCGCAGTTGCGATATTTAGTCGGCTAGTTTACATATAAAAGGTGTTCATGTGTAACGCCATAGAAATAGAAATTTAGTCGATGAGAAATTCATTAATTGACTTCGTAATTATTCTTCAGTTTTAAGACGGAGTGACTGAGGGCGGAAAATGAAGCAAAATTTAGAAAAAAAGTGGGGGTTAGTTACCGCCAAGGACAGAAAAACAGAGTGTCTTGTCCTGTACTCTGTTTGTCTGTGTCCTTGGCGGTAACTAACCCCCTTATAATCATTCATTTTCACGCAATTCCGATGTCTAATCGATCGGTTTATGTATAAAAGATACTTTGCTTTTTTAATGTCACAGAAACAGGAAGTCAGTGAACGAAACATTCATTGACTGACCTTCATTCCCTGGGTCACTGTCCATCTGGCCCTTGTTCCCAGAACGGACAAAAAATGCACACGACTGTCAGAATGATCCGACATATACTAAGAGAAGAGAGAGAGAGAGAGAGAGAGAGAGAGAGAGAGAGAGAGAGAGAGAAGAGACAGACAGACAGACAGACAGACAGACAGACAGACAGACAGACAGGCAGAGACAGAGACAGATAGACAGAGATACAGACAGAGACAGACAGACGGATGGAGTTGGAAAGACAGACAGCAGAGACAGACGAGACAGACAGACAGAGCCACAGAGAGAGAGAGGAGTGGACCCAGAACTCAGAATGGTTTAATCAAATTAATCAAAGGGGATGGCAGAGGGATAGGCAAGGGAAAAAACACACACAGACGCAGAGAGAGAGAGAGAGAGAGAGAGAGAGAGAGAGAGAGAGAGACAGACAGACAGACAGACAGACAGACAGACAGACAGGAAGACAGACAGACAGACAAAGACAGACAGAGACAGACAGAGACAGAAAGACAGCACAAACAAGCAAACAAACTGATAGACAAAATGAATAGACCAGCACTGAGGCTGGCAGACAGGTAGAACAGGGCAAAAGACGCGGATTCATGGAGATAGACGGAAGCAGCAAGCCACACACCACACACACACCACACACACACACACACACACACACACACACGCACACACACACATGCGCGTGTAAGCAAGCAAGCAAACACACACACACACACACACACACACACACACACACACACACACACACCACCACCCACACACACACACACACACACACACACCACACAACAAGCAGGCGTGCTCGCACGCACACAGACATGCTCGACACGTACACCAGCATTCAGCTTACCCAGGGGCAGGATGAAGAAGAAAGGGAACCAGCACAGTATGAACACCCCCACTACAATCCCCAAGGTCTTGGCCGCCTTCGTCTCCCTCTTGAACCTCGCCACTTTCCCCGCCGCCGTCATCCGGGACGGGGTCTTCTGTCCCACCGAACTCTCCGACCTCTCGCTGGACGAGCTGCTCTGGTGACCCGAAGACCCTCCGCTGGTGGACGCCGTCGTCCGAGAGTTGGCAGGACCTCGAGGAGAAGACGCAGTAGAGGAGGTGAGTCCGTAAGTAACGACCTGAGAACTCCCTCCTTTGTGGACCCTCAGCGTGACTCCGCTCTCGTCCACCTTGGTCGTCTTCACCCCGGTGCTGAGGAACCGGGAGTGCTTGATCGCCTCGCGGTAGATCCTGAAGTAGACGAGCAGGATGATGCTGAGAGGGATGTAGAAGGAGGCGGACACGGAGAAGATGACGTAGCCGGTCTGGGTGGTGACGGTGCACACGTAAGGGTCGTCCCCTGCCTCTTCTTTCCAGCCGACTAAAGGCGCCACGGAGATGGCCAGAGAAAGAAGCCAGATGAGTAGGATGACGTGGACTGCCCGGCGCTCCGTCATGATGGAGGAGCGTTTGAGGGGCCGCGTGACGCCGATGTAACGGTCGATGGAGATGACGCACAGCGAGAAGATGGAGGCCGTGCAGCAGAGAACGTCGATGGCCGCCCAGATGTCGCAGAACACCGGCCCGAACAGCCATTTCTGCCAGGAAAGTATAGGAAGGTTCGAGATGAAAATGATGAGTGATGATGATGATGACGATGACGATAATGACATCATCACAGCGATTACATGGCTGATATTATGTTGCACAATATTAACGTACTGTTCCGTAATCACTCTACGCACAGAAACATCCCATGGAGCGAATATTGGGCACGCGTCCAAACTTATCCGCTCTGTGTGACAGGGAGAAGAAAATAGGCACGTGCTTATGGTGAATTTATGGTATTTTTGGACCATTCTCCAAATCAATTACCTCGGAAAGGTTTTGAAAGCAGAGGGGGGGGGGGGGGGGGGGGGCGATGTGGTAGTTCTAATCAGGTGCAAAGTGCTTTGATTGTTATGTTTAGTCGTTTGGGACACCATGACAGTTTTAAAGGGTGGATAGTTCGTACATAGGAGAGGGGTGTAGGGGTGTTGGCACGTGCCCTTTCACACCTTCCGGGGAGTGATGTCGATCGTCAGGTGATTACAGAACGTTACACCGGCCCAGACAGCGATTTCTACTACGACAGGACGAGCACATAGATGTGATGATGATAATGATGATGATGATGATGATGATGATGATGATGATGATGATGATGAGACGACGACGACGACGACGATGATGATGATGATGATGATGATGATGATGATGATGTGATGGATGGTGATGATAACAGCATGTCAACGATCGCTAAAATGCTGCAGAACACATGGTGAAAGGATCATTTCTGACACACAGAAAACTACGGCAGCTGCTGATGATAACGATGACAATGAGAGTGAGTGAAGGTGGTGATAATAAAAGCGATGTTTGTGGCAATGGTGACGTCGACGTCTATAAAATGAATCAAGCGAAATAAAGGAAACTGATGAAGACACTTATTGGTTTAGTAATCTGTTTTTTCTCTTTTTCTGAAGCCTTCGTTGGCCTCGTGTTTGTGGTCACCCCATCACTGCTCATTAAATGACTGGATGGTTAGCACAGACAACCGGATGTGTGCAGATTGCCTGAATATGGTTTTGCAATGGCGTAAAAAACGTTACGAACATCAAATCGGAAATGGGGTGGGAGAGGCGGGAGGGGAGGGGGAGGGGACGAGGGGATAGGCAACTTGCATGCATTTCATCGACCACTTTGTTGGAATTCATTTAGCGGTCTAGCATTCATCACTGTCTGCAACAAGAGGACCTTAAATGCCCTTGTCTCTCATTTTGGGATCGGTTCAAGTTCGTCTCTTTTTTAAGCCTTTCAGTTTCTTATTACAGTAGTGTCACGTGATGAAGAGCCACCGTGGCGCAGTGGTTCCGTCGTGAGCGTGACTGGGAGGTGGCTGGCTCGAACCCCAACAGATATATGTCTTTGTGGGATTTTCGGTCCCGTCTGGCTTCAGCCTGTCATATAGTTGCCATGGTATTACATACGGTTCATCATCATTCTGATTCCCTTTCGATTTTCCATGTACATCAATGCTTCTTCTTCTTCTTCTGCGTTCGATTGAAGCTGGATGCGTCAGACTTGTAACCCGGCCGCCATGATGAAGCCCGCGTCTTCTCCAGGTCAGAACGGGCTCCCAAAGCTGCGCCTGTAACTCCGCTCCCCGGCCAGGTTTTGTGTCGTAGAGCTGCGTAGTCTGGTCAGTCGCTCTACTCTGCCTTCCCCGACCGTCAGGTTAACAGAGGCACCGGTCGCTTGGTGGGCCCCTTTGAGGCTAAGGCCGGCTCCGTCCCTCCCGGTTGTCGCTGATAGGGACGACGCCATGACAATAAGGTAGTCTGACGCATGACCATAATCGTTGATGCGTGTGTGTCCTAATTTATCCCCAGGACCTGCGCCGTAGCTGACACACTCCGTCTTCGGCAGGCTGGATGCTTTTGCCATTTAACCCATGGCTGGGGTAAGGCTTGGAGCAGTGTCAGGGCGTATCCACACGCGGTGGGCCTTCATCAGTTCCTTCCATTTTGGTGGGGCCTTACTCCTCCATCTGGACTGGTCTAGCCTGCGCTTTCCTTGATTGGAGAGGCCGGATCTAGTTTGATATAGCGCCAGTATTCCGCTCCCGTGCCGCGTTAGTGAAAACAACCTGCCCCATGTCCCCCTGAGGAAACACCCACATAACGTGGCGAGAAGGTGCGACTACGGTGTTCACCCTTTCTTAATGGAAGAAAGGGATCTTCGCAGGTCGTACATCAATGCATCTTGTAAAGTCTTCAGAGTAAGCAAGCTGAAGAGGATAGTCAACGGATGAATGTGATGCCCCTCTCCCTTCCCATACTCCCTACCCCGACCCTCCCCCTGCCTCTCCCCCCCCCCCCCCACTTCCCTATCCGGCCACTCTTGTCTCTGTAGGGACTCACTCCCTCTGCGCCGCTACTAAGCAATGTCAGTAGGATGTCTAGTGAGTTGGGGTCCTGTTCCTTATGCTGGATCAGAACAGGTACCAGTACCGCTAAACACCGGGGCCACCGAAGAGACCTCTCAACAGTGCAGCGTCTCCTATTGCAGGTTGCCCGATGACAATTTGACATCAGATCCGCTCCATCCACTGCTGGAGCTGGGACTGCGATAGAATGAGTTTGAATGTGGCTGTGTGTTTTGGAGCCGGAATGAGCATTGTGGGAGTAATGCCATTGACAGATACGCGGCTGAGATAACACACATTATATTCATGCGATGTTGAATGGTTTAACGTTGCTCAGTGTTTTATGCCACATTTAGTTTTTGTTTTTTTTAGAGGAAGCCCGATGACCTCTTTAATATATTTGCCTTTTCATCTCACGTATTAACTCTCGGTCTCTGTCTGTCTGTCTGTCTGTCTGTCTGTCTGTCTTCTCTCTCTCTCTCTCTCTCTCTCTCTCTCTCTCTCTCACTAGTTTGGGAACGTTCAAGTTGATTATATATGATGACGCCTGTCTGCTCGTTACTATCCCCATACCCCAAATATGGGTGTGAAAGAAAGAGTGTTGTTGTATTATTCTTGTCGGTATTGACATTATTAACCCTTTAACTTCTACCCACCTTGAACACTTCTAGCGAGGCCGAGAACGGCAGGACAGTGGTCCCCAGGAGGAGGTCAGCGATGGCCAGGTTGACGATGAAGTAGTTGGTGGTGGAGCGCAGATGGGAGTTGACGAACACGGCCAGCAACACCATCACGTTGCCCACCACCGTGCACAGCACCACCACCGACAACACCACCGCCACCAGCACCGTCCCCACCATCTCCTCGCTCCCTCGCCTCTCTTCCGTTCTGTTCTCGCTTCCGCCCATGAGCTCATTTCCGCTTCCGTCCAGGCTCGCGGCCGCGCCAGCCTCCTTTTCGTCACTCCCGCCGCCTGTCCAGACGGAGGTCAAAGTCACGAACTCCGTGACCTCATTGTAGAGCACCATGGTGGCCGTTAGGTGGGAGAAGGGGAGGTAAGGTGGGTGGAAACTCAGTGGCGAATGGAGTCATCACGCCTTGATGAGGGTGTGTGTGGAGAGGGGTTAGGGCGGAATGAGACGGGGTGTAGCTCTCTCTCTCTTTCAATCGCCAGGGACCGTACGATTCCTCATCTGAAGAAATAGAGGGTCAAGAAAATACCCGGGTAAGGAGATCTTCGCCGGATTTCCCGCCGTCTTCCTACCGCCCTCTTGCCAGCCCGACTTTCTAAGCCCCCACCCTCCTCTCCCCACCTTCTTCCTTCTGTCTCTGTTCCCTCCTCCACCCCCCTCACTTAAACCCACACTTCTTTCTTTCCCCACTGACATCCTATATTTGGTTATTATACAATACACAAATGTATAATTAAGAAACCAGTTAAGTAAAGATGTAGGTGTTTCATCGTACATACAGTGTAATAAACCATTAGCTTTCCACGCCTCTTATTAAATCTTGCATGTAGGGATTTGAATGTCTAGAGATATAATAATTTTACAGCAGGTTCTATGACGACCCTGTTCAAGAGATATTTCCCCAGATGTAAACAATACGTGGAGGAGAATGAACAGTTCTGTCTAAACGTTTCTTTGTTTGTTATGCCATAGTACGTAGATTCCTGTTTATACATTGTTACGTTCTAGGGAATAATTATTTTGTGTGCTTTTATGCCTGTCATTTCTAACAGCTGCGGAAGATATATTTGTCGACAATCTACTTGTCTGTTTTGTATTGTACATTTTTAGAAACGCATTGTTTTGTTTAGTGTTTTGTGTTTTACTCCTGGTTTAGCTTGATATTTTACTTACACATAGTCTTGTTGCCTTTCGTCCTTAATTGGACTACACTGACAGTGACAACCTGTGTGATCGGTTGAGCTACAAACAGTATGAAGAAAAAGGAGGAAAGAAGACAGGAACTAAAACTCTGGAACCTGAACGCGTATATCAGTATGCAGGTAAGTAGGCAGGTAGATAGTTAGATAAGTAGGTAAATAAATATAGAAGTAAGGAAGCAGGCTTTCGTATATAAGTAACAAACTATCCGATTTGCAGGCAAGCTAGTTTACCAGTCAACATACTGACTTGTTAAGTGTAAATCTGCAAGCTGATGATGGTACCTATCTAGCTAACCGTGTAAAACAACGATAAGTTGACAGTCTCATGGTGGATTCGCTGATTAACTGATTGGCTGAATGATCAATCAAATATGAATGATAGTTCCTGCGAAAGCATTCGGTCATGGTTTGGAAATGAATGAATAAATGAATGAATGAATGAATGAATGAATGAATCTCTTTCTCTTTCTTTGTCTCTTCCACCCTCTCCCTCCTCTCGCTTTCTCTCTCCTTCTCTCTCCCTCCCCCATCTCTCTCTCCCTGTCTGCCCCTGTCCCTCTCTAACAACATCGGTATACTATAAGGTTCAGTGCTGGTTCTTCTCTTGTGATCGATCTATTTCAATGGTCTACCTTAAGTCTTAAAGAAAATTATTGTGAAATATTTGCTAATGATTTTTTTTCGGGCGCATATAACTCTGATTTTCAACAGGTTTGTACTGACATGC
>CM065716.1:41805748-41828248 GCA_033310375.1 Conus canariensis | reverse complement strand
GCTTCACTTCTGACCAGGAGAGCAACCAACAACGACCTTCACCTCACTACAAAATCTACCTCCCTCTGCGAACCTCCTCAGTCATGGAGTCTTGAGTTAAGTTACCGTTTCATGTGGTGTAAATGTGGGTCTGGCGTGTGTGTGTGTTTAAAGGCTGTCACTGATTCGCTTTTTTTGTTTAATTCTCGCTGTTTAGGTCCTATCGGATGTATTGTTTCTAGAACTATCTTTCTTCCGTCATTCTGCTGAATGTCCTTGTAGCGGGTTAGGTTGGGATAGTAGTGGGATCCTGGGGGTATTTGGGAGTAGGATTTTTTTCTTGTTCTATTCAGTTTATTTTGTCCCCTAAGACAGCTAGTTCTGGGTAAGTGCCTTCTATGCCGCACTTCTCTCTCTCGGCTATCTTCTCTCTTCTTTGTTAGAGTCCTTATCCGGTCTAGAGTGCTAGTGCGAGTGAATGGTTGTATTGTAAATAAGTTTTGTTGAAACTTCCTCTTGTGGTCTGGTGGTGTGAGGGTTTGAGTGCTCGCTCCGTTTCTGCCACTGCACATTACCTATATAAGAACCCCCCCCCCCCCCCTGTCAGGTGTACTCCCACTTGACAATTATGCTGGAGATGCGGGGTATAGGTATGTGTATGTGGTAGTGTAAAAGCGACACTCTGAACTCGCTACTGCCTGACCCTTGAGAGGCCTGTCTATCTTTCTATACGTGTATTAACGGGTGGTTGGTGGGTGGGTTCTAAAGTAGGGAACACATTGGAGCGGACCGGTTTGGGGGGTGCTGTCGGCAGTAGAGTTCCGCGCTCCGTGGTCGGACCTTCGGCGCTTCCGTTCCGCGTTCGTCTCCGTGTTTATCTTTTGTCTAGTACCGCCGGCTATGGTCTAGAGTCCGTTCGCTCTTTTCTCATAACCTTAGAATAGGTACTTGGGTGGAGATAGAAGGGGTTTTGAACTTTAGATCAATAGGTCTTGCTTGTGCAGAGTCTTCGATATCAGTGCTTGTACTGATTTAGGATTTTGGTCTGTATTTGCCTGTACCCAAGACGCCGACCGTGGTAGTAAGGTAAGTGTAAGCAGGATGGCCAAGCATTTGGTGCTTTGTTTACAAAGCAAACTTTGACACTTTTAGTTCCGATACCGTGTATGTGCGAAAATCAGTCTTACACTATCTACTTCAGTTCACAAAAAAAGGAAAGACAATAATTTTATTCTGGGCGGTGTTTATTTAATTATTGCACACTAGGTTGTAGGCTCTGTGTTGCTTAGTATAAGGGGATTAGCCCTAAGTTGATAGGTTTTCCTCTCCTGTCTAGCGCACATACAAGCAGTTTATTTGCTTTCCTATCTAGCTGCTGATTTTAGGTCTTTCTTAATTTTCAACACTAATTTGTGTGACTGAGGTGATTGGAACAAAAAATTTGTCAGTCGTGTGTTGAGAATTTGAGTGTAGCGTCTTGATACATTTGAGTGTCTTTCCAAAGAGCCACTTGCGCCTTTTTCTGTCGCCCCCTCTCCCTCTCATCCGTTCCCCATTCAGTTACAAAGCAGTGATTTTAGCACGTGGTTCCCGCCTTCGAACTAGATCGTGTTGCACGGGAGTTTCGGCGCGCTCATGGGACCACAGTTTTGGTATAGTCGTTTCTGTCCCGGTGCCCCAGTGACCATGTTGGTGCACGTGTACTTCCGTGTTTACGTCAGTCGCCGGCAGAATTTAGATGAGCTGTCTGACCTCGCGGTACGGGTCGTTTAAGTTCTATTGTCCGTCCCTGCCTTATGCGCGTTTGTGGATTGTTTTTTCTCTTTGGATAAATTGGTTGCTGGTTGTAGTAGCGCGTTGAAATGTAATTTCCAGTTGTGTAGGTTTGTGATTTGGCCTCTTTACTGGATAAACGTCTTTGAAGTTTTATTTTCAGAAATCAACATTTGATCTGGATATGTTTGCTACCCAGGTGTGGTAACTTTGTTTTGGTTTCTTTGCACACCTGTGCGCAAGGGCAGTTGTTGTTATTCAGTGATAATGAGCTTTTGCCTTGTCGATTTGTTGCTTAATTCCACGTCGTGTCGGAATTGGTTCAGGTTTGGACATTGTTTTCCATAGAGAAAAGAAACTTGAGCTCGGACCACGTTTTCTGGTCAGCGGTTTTTTGGAGATTGCTGTTCTCAACGCTCTGAACTGGGTATCTCCATCGTTGGACGTCAGGGGAAATAACTCAAGCTCTTAGCTAGTTATTGGATTTGGATACTCGGTGTTCATTTGGTGAGAAGAGGTTAATTTGCTTTACTTATTGAGCTTAGCCAGGGTAAAGCGATTCAGTTCGTTGGGGCTAACTTAGTGTGGCAGTACTCTTTGCTGTAATTTAATTCGTGAAAGCATTCTTTCTCTTCGAGTTTGAACGGTTTTGGGGATTGACTACACTTAGTCATAAAGTCATACGTGTTGATTTTGTTGTTCAGACTACTCTTTTGTCTTGTGAGACATACCTTAGACTGTAACATATGGTTGGTGATTTGTTGGTGTTGACTAAACTTAGTTAAAAAGTCATACCTGTAGGACTTTGTCATTTCTCTTTCCCTGTTTTGGGGAATATTGTTACAGTTGACTACCCTTAGTCTTAGTTACACTTGTGGAACCTTACTACTCCGTATTTCCTTTTCGTGGGAATATAGCTGCCATTCAGCAGATTGGAGTTGATATTTTGTGAGCTTACTTAGAATTTCAGTTCACGTTTTTGGACTTGAACTCTTGGGGTTCTGTCTTGGAACTTGGGCTTTAGAGGAAATATTCTTGGTTAGCCATCTTGGTTCCTTGAATAGAAGTACTTCCTCGTGGTGTTTTGTTAGGGTTACCCGTGCGTGTTTGACTTACAACAAATCCCAGTGTCATTTTTCATTCATTATCTTTCAGTGAGTCATTCTCGGTGAGTGTGGGTTAACAATCGTGTTGGTGTTACCCCTATATAACTCACTGATTTAAGATAGTGCGTTTCTTCCCTTTGGAAATCAGGGATAGTTCTGTTCAAACTTAGTGACTATTTACAGGATCTTGGGTTTATATCCACTTAGTATGATCCTATACTGTTGACTTGTGGGTTCAAGTATTTTGTAACCTTCGGAGTAGTCGACTGTACTGAGTGCGAAGTGAACACACTTGTGGGGACCTTCGTGGGATTTCGTTCGTCAGGATTCTGCGTGGCTGCGTAAACTCTGTATCACTCTGTGATTCGGGGACTTCGTGTGTCGTGCGGTGTGCGTTAAATTGTGGAACACTTAGACGACGGGCGCCGGATCACACGTTCTCAGACTCGTGGTACAGGAATCCTACCAGGGATGGGAAGCCCCATGACTCAGGCGACGACTGGCCCTACTACCCAGGTCGTGTTTTCTTCTGGTGGGACTCGTCCTCCGGCCACCGCAATTTCTACCACGATACTGGAGATGACCCCTCCTGGGTCACCCTCTCCTCCAAGGTGACCTCTACCTACTTCCGTCTCGGGACTTCGCGCTCCGATGCCGTATCCTCGAGACGATTTCCGCTTTCGGCCTTCGCCTATGCCTCATCCACCTGGACCAGTGCCCTTGGATCCCCTCTTGCTGATGAGGATGGAGAGGGAAGAAAGGGAGGCCAAAGAGAAAAGAGAAAGAAGAGAGGCCAAAGAGGAGAGACGATGGAAATCGGAAATGGAGAAGAGATTGGAGAAGGAACGGCGATGGAGAGAGGAGAGAGAGAGAAGGAACGGCGATGGAGAGAGGAGATGGTGGAAAGGAGACTGGAGCGAGAGTCGAAAGAGAAGAGAGAACAGTTAGAGAGGCACAGAAACAGAAAGAGTTGGACTTTGAGGCTCGTCTGTCGGAGGAAAGAGACAGACTCCGGGCCGAGCTGGTGCAACAGTTGGACGCGGCCGAACGAGAGGAGGCACAGTCTGTGGTTGCTTTCGAGCATGGCTCTGTCCGTCGGGAAATCTTCATCAGGGCGTGGATATTCTGGTGGCTCCATCCATGCTACACATGCCAGTGTATAGTGCTAGCGACAACATAGACACTTACATTGAGCATTTTGAGGCGGTAGCCGATGCGTATCAGCTGACTGACCAGAGGAAGGCCCTTTACTTCATCAGCAGCCTGACGGGGAAGGCTAAGGCGGCGTTTGTTCATATCCCACCCGGAGCTTCCTATACGGAGTTAAAAGCGGCTCTTCGCCGGAGACTGCATATGACTTCCGAGTCCTACAGAAAGCAGTTTCGCACGATGAGGAAACCTTCAGAGGAGACTTTTCGCCAGTTCGGGTAACGCCTCCGGCGCACTATGGAATACTGGATTGAAGCCTTAGAAATGGAAATGGATTGTTTCCTCCTGGAGCAACTTATGAACTCTGTATCCCAGGAACTACAGTTTAAGTTGGGTGAGGAAAAACCCAAGACATTCGCCAGGGCAATCAAGATAGCCGAAGCCTTCGGAGATGCGCGGCGCCACTATTGAATGCCTACCCCAGGAACAACTAGAAAACCCGATCGGGAGTCACGTGACTTCAAACCGTCGTCACCCTCCAAAAACGATGTCTCCAGGAACGCCGGAGCCAAGCCCAAGGTTTGCTTCCTCTGCGGGAAAAAGGGGCATTTCGTTCGGGATTGTCCCAAGAGGAAGGACAAAACAAGACCCGGCGATTCGCACGTTAGGGTGGCATTTGGAGAGAACAAGGTCACGACCCCATCACATCCTATCTTCACGTCGGTGGTGTGTGGCAAGAAAGTGGAAGCTATTAGGAACACCGGAGCTACAGCGATCTTCATCGACGAACAGCTAGTCTCTAGTGAGGCGCCTTGAGGGGAAGATTGCCAGGTGTCAGGGATCGAATCATCCTTCAGGGCAACCCGATCTACAGTGCTGGTAGACATCTCTACGCCATACTTTAAAGGGAAGGTATGGACTGTCGCCCTTCAGCGTCCTGCATATTCCCTATTGATAGGCAATTCAGTGTGCTTTGGGGACGGTCAGTGCCGGGAGGTATCATCAGAGTTGCCACCTGAGGTGTTTCTGGCTGCCAGCACGCGTTCCCAAGCACACAGAGAGAATGAGGCCCTGAAACCCCTCCGGAAGCCCATGACTCAGCCCGACACCTTGACCATGGATCCCGCGACTGTACGCAGTTTGCAAGCGAAGGATCCATCCCTCAACAACATCCAGAGTTTGGTTGGGGAGCCAGCAAGGGCATCCCGCAGCAGCACAGTACAGTTTGTGAAATGCAAAGGACTGGTGTACAGGCGTTTCACATCACCTGCTGCATCTGCCACTGTCATACCAGAGGCTCTCCACAGTACTGTCATGCGCCTAGGCCACAATACCCCTATGGCAGGACATTTGGGGACACGTCAAACCCTGGAGAGAATCAGCAGAACTTTTACTGGCCAGAAGTGGCGAAGGACGTCAAAAGGTACGGTCGCAGCCGTGATGTTTGCCAGCAAATGACTCCGAAGGGCCGGAACACTAGGATGCCTGTGGCGTTGACATTGGCGGATTCTGCACCCTTGAGGAGTAGAAAACCATTGCTAACAAAGCAAAGGAGCAGACACAAAGTGAGTCAAACAGGCGCTGAAATGGGAACGAGAGAATCAAAGACCAACCAGGGCCGCCTCACAGCCATAGAGCGACACCTGGGCCAGTTGTGTGACAGCTCTGTCTCCTACACATGTAAAACAGCCCGTCTCTGTGGCAAAAGTGACCACCTTTGTAGGGAGATAGCAGAGAATGCAGAACATGAGAAATGGAACCCTTCTCTACGCAAAGGTATGACCCATTTTGCTGAAAGTCTTTCAGCTATGCAGGACTACAGGGACGCGCAGGTGAACCGACTAGAAAAGAAAGTGGTGTGCAATCTGTGGTTATGGACTGTTGTGTGAACAGACCAAGAATGACGTGAAAGGAACCTTCAATGCCCAGTCCAAGGAAGCGGTGCAGAAGAGGAAGCTGGAAGCAGATCAAGATGAAAACGCCACAGAACCGACAGCAAATTGTGCAGGCAGAATCAGACCTACAGAGGGCCAGTGTAGAAGTTTCTTGCAGTCACCACACCTTGGAGCAACAGGTTAATGGCTTTGAGGCCAAGATCACCGACATGAGGAAAGTGCTGAGAGAGTTTAACATTCAGCTGGTCTTCCATGCCAAGGCCCTGGAACTCTACACACAGTGCTTCCAGATGCTGAACATCATCGACCCAGGTGGAAGAATCCAAGCGGCAGATGAAGCCAGCCGACACAGCGCATGAGGACATGGCGCGCTCAGCTTCCCAGTAGTCCCTGGACAGCAACAACGGCAGCAGTCGTCCTGCTCGTCAGCCCCTATCCCCTCGTCTACCTATCTCCAGTGCCCCGGTTAGCAGTGGACTGCCCAGAGAGGTACTGGATGACAATGATGATGACTATGAAGATGATGAAGGCTGACCTCAGCCGTATGGAGTAATGAGTCAAGGTTCAGGGAGATCTATCATTCTACCAGAGTGAGGAAAGTCTACATGAGTGTAAGAGTGTACAGAACATATTGGAGGCTGTGATAGGCTGTGCCTCGTGGCATAAGCCTCTTTGGTTGGGGGGTGTTGTCACGGACTACATACTTTTAGTTGAAAAGATAAATCGTTTCTTTTTAAACCCAGTGTAAATTGGAGTGTTATGTGATGTTCATGCCGACAATGTTGATCCTGCAAAACAACCACGACCCACCGCAACAACAGCGACATCTCAAATCAGCTTTGAAAGGAGTCTGTCACCTTCCATTTTGAGATAATCGGTTACTTCTTTTGGGATGAAGAGTGTTTGAGGTGGGCTTAACGGAGGTCTAATCTGAAAGGACTTTGATTAAATTAGGGACTCGGATCCCGTTGAGATACACAAACATGCATGCCCACGCGCGCATGGTAGCGCACACGCACGCACGCACGCACGCTCACACACACGCTCATGTTCATGCTCATGCACGCACACACACACACACACACACACACACACACACACACACACACACACACACACACACAGAGGGAGAGGGGAGAGAGAGAGAGAGAGAGAGAGACACACACACACACACAGAGAGGCACAGAGAGAAGATGGTTGACAGAGGGCTGGAGTAAGGATGGAGCTGGGGGCAAGATGATGGGAGGGGTAGTCGGGGAGGCAGGTGTCACGGACGTATATACTTTTAGTCGAAAGGATAAATCGTTTCTTTTTAAACCAGTGTAAATTGGAGCGTTACCAGTGATTTCTTTACTACATTGGCCGAGTGTCGACCAGTGAGCTATTTTTGTTATCCTGGGTGCGCTACGTCCGTGCATTTCGCTCCCATCCTCCAATACTTCTCTTCATTTTTCTTTTAAAGCTTTCTTTTTTCTGTCCTTTTTCGTGATTCCCTTCTTTAGCTGCTAGTTGCGGTTTTTTTTGGGCCGTCCAGTATAGGGCCCTGTGTTCAGCATAGATCCTTATGCGTACCGTTTTTCACGTGGTGCATCAGCTGATGTCAGGTGCCACAGGTGAGCGGTTTTTACCTGTTGCCAGCTTGGTTAGGCTAGTGGTGTGGCACTCGCTATCTCTATCTCTGCCAGCTGGAGCCTTCCTGTTTGAATCCACTTCGGCGTGGGTTGCGTGGAACAGTCTTTCACCCTTCAGTGGGTAGGAAAGAATTCCACTTGTCACCTCTGGGATCCCTATCCCTGCCAGCTGGAAGAAGCACCTTATGTCGTCCCTGACCTGGAGTCCACTTCAGTGTGGACCGTCACGGTTTTAGCTTCCACCC
The DNA here is from genome assembly GCA_033310375.1 of Conus canariensis. Taxonomy (NCBI): domain Eukaryota; kingdom Metazoa; phylum Mollusca; class Gastropoda; order Neogastropoda; family Conidae; genus Conus; species Conus canariensis. Next base: position 41,820,470 of record CM065716.1, on the reverse strand, counting down.
TTCATTGGACCGGGAAGTGGACCGTTCTTCACCTCGCCCACCCGCCATTTCAGTAACTATATGTTCTGTTTTGGACAGCGTATTGTTTCATTTTGGTTTTCTAGCCTTTCAGCGGTTGAGAGGTTTTTCTTCTTCCCTACATGGGCTGTTGGCTCAGGCACACCTTTTCTGTGTGTAACTGCTCCAAAGTAGGGCAGCAAGTATGAAACTGGTGTCGAGATATGGACCTAGTTCCTTGTTGTAAAATTGTAGAAACGCATGGTCGTTAATTGCGTTTTCCGTCCTTAGCGGCTAGAGTTCTGTCACTTTGGACCAAGTTGAAAATGTCTAATATCATATCCCTTCATTTCGGTCAATGGAAACTAATTGTGGGTTTTTTTGTTTTGTTTTTTTGTTTTTTTTTTACTCGGGTTGAGTCAATACTTATCTCCCGTCTTTTCTGAAGGTCGTATCAAACTTGAATTATGTGATGGATATTTTCTTTCATTCAGTATGTGATTCTGGCCGGATAGGATATCAGATGTTAGTTTCATTTTTTCTTTTTCGTTTCATAGACACGGGACGGATCGTGGAACGCATGAGCGTGCGAACGGCTAAACATTTAGGCCGTGGAGCGAGAAATTCTCGCCGTATCGCCCCTACATTTGGTTCCGTTCTCTTCATGTCCGGTGTTCTATATGTTTGTGTGACAGAAGTATGGATGTACTTTAACTGCATTTATTGACTAAGGAAAGTGTCCTTAGTAGAGGTCAACTAAAAGGAAAAAAGGGGAAGAATTATTCTAATTTATTTGTCCTGTTTGTAGTGACAAAAACGACGTTGTTGACCTTATTTACTATATTGTGATCCTTGATACTGTGACGCACTGCCAGACCCACTACGTTGCCACACATTGACTGTCACAAGGACTGTAGGGCGGTGATTCCTCATTTGGAGACTGATCTCCGCCGTAGGGCGGAATTTTTCGCCCATTTCTTTAGCTGCAGCCTCCATTCTTGGGCTGGCTGGGCGACCAGCATCCGCGGACCCTGCAGTCAACCTTCACACCGGCACCAGCCTTCGTTCAAACCTGTGAACTGGCGGTGGTGAACTCATCTATTCTTCTGAGACAGCTGCTTCACCTCTGACCAGGAGAGCAGCCAACAACGACCTTCACCTCACTACGAAATCTACCTCCCTCTGCGAACCTCCTCAGTCATGGACTCTTGAATTAAGTTACCGTTTCATGTGGTATAAATGTGGGTCTGGCGTGTGTGTGTGTTTAAAAGCTGTCACTGATTCGCTTTTGATTCTCGCTGTGTAGGTCCTGTCGGATGTAGTATTGTTTCTAGAACTATCTTTCTTCCATCATTCTGCTGAATGTCCTTGTACTGGGTTAGGTTGGGATAGCAGCAGGATCCTGGGGTATTTGGGAGTGTTTTTTGTTTTGTTTTCAATTTACTTCAAAAAGACAGATAGTTCTGGGTAAGTGCCTTCTTCTATGCCGCACTTCTCTCTCTCGGATATCTTCTCTTCTTTGTTAGAGTCCTTATCCGGTCTAGAGTGCTAGTGCGAGTGAATGGTTGTATTGTAAATAAAAGTTTTGAAACTTTCTCTTGTTGTCTGGTGGTGTGAGGGTTTGATTGCTCGCTCCGTTTCTGCCACTGCACATTACCTATATAAGAACCCCCCCCCTCCCCGTCAGGTGTACTCCCACTTGACAGCAGGGGTGTGGCATAATCGGCAAAGGATCATTGCCAAGAACACAGAAATGTCAGTCGTGGAGATCATTGATCCGCTAACAACCTGATAGGATTCTTGAAGGCAGAATTGTACCTTGTTGCACGCTCCTTTATGGATAAAGACCTCATTGCTAAGACAATTATCTTGAAATGAAGGTAGCCACCCCCCCCCCCCCCCCCCCCCCCATCTCGCCATCCCATGTCCCTTTCCATCCCTGGTATCCACGTCACACGCGCACGCACACGCACGCACGCACCCGCACGCACGTACGCGCGCGCACACGCACACGCACACGCACACGCACACACACACACACACGTGCGCTCGAGCGCGCGCATCTCCAAAATAATCTAATAAAACATCCCCGAAATCAAGCAATGGACATACTCTTGTGTGAAACGTTAAGGATCTTCAAAAAACAAAACAAACAAAACTGGAAAAACAAAACAAAGATTGGTGAAATATATAGCACAGTATTCCATCAAATAGGATTATACGGACCAACCAACTACTTTTAAGATTTACCTTAAGCGGAAATTTCCAAACAATAGCCGAATGAGTCGATTGTAGGGGGAAAAACGGTGGATGGAGAGTGAAGACTGTGGCGGAAGGGAAGAAGAGGGCTGAAGGAAGGGGCGAGGGTGACGATGGGGAGGACACGTAGAGAGCAAAGTTTAGTGATGTGATGAAAGACCTATATGCTCTAGCTACAATCACCATGTGGATGCTTCAGCTGCAATAGAGACCAAGTAAAGTGTAGAATTTCTAAAATGTGGGTGGCAGGAACGCATCTTTCGATTTTCACAGAGATTTACGATTTCTCCTGTTTCACTTTCACTGTAATTGCATTTGCACGGGCTTGCAATGTTCTGCATTGCATGGCGTCAACGGTGTGTGTGTGTGTGTGTGTGTGTGTGTGTGTGTGTGTGTGTGTGTGTGTGTGTGTGTGTGTGTGTTGTTCTTGTTCTTCAGTTTAACGTCCTTCCACTAAAAGTGATTCAGACAAGTGTGTGTGTGTGTGTGTGTGTGTGTGTGTTGTGTGTAAGACGGACAGGAGGAGAGGGAGAGACAGAGAGAGAGAGCGAAAGACCGACCGACAGGCAGACAGACGCGCACGCACGCACGCACACACACACACACACACACACACACACACACACACACACACACACACACACACACACACACACACCGTTGTGCCCGCGCGCACAAATCTTGCAACAGAATGGAAACTAAAACATAACAGATGAGGGGCACATTGTATACCACACATCTGTTGGGACAGAAATGAGTAATATTTTCTGGACATATGATGTGTGTGTGTGTGTGTGTGTGTGTGTGTGTGTGTGTGTGTGTGTGTGTGTGTGTGTGTGTGTGTGTGAGAGTGTAGTGTGTGAGAGTGTAGTGTGTGTTAGTGTAGTGTGTGTGTGTTAGTGTAGTGTGTGTGTGTTAGTGTAGTGTGTGTGTGTTAGTGTAGTGTGTGTGGTGGTGTAGTGTAGTGTGTGTGGTGGTGTAGTGTAGTGTGTGTGGTGGTGTAGTGTAGTGTGTGTGGTGGTGTAGTGTAGTGTGTGTGGTGGTGTAGTGTAGTGTGTGTGGTAGTGTAGTGTGTGGTGGTGTGTAGTGTGTGTGTGTGTGTGTGTGTGTAGTGTGTGTGTTTAGTGGTGTGTGTGTTAGTGGTGTGTGTGTGTGTTAGGTGTGTGTGTGTGTTGTGTGTGTGTGTTGTGTGTGTGTGTGTTGTGTGTGTGGTGTGTGTGTGTGTGTGTTAGTGTTATGTGTTGTGTGTGTTAGTGTGTGTGTGTGTGTGTAGTGTGTGGTGTGTGTGTGTGTAGTGTAGTGTGTGTGTGTGTTAGTGTATGTGTGTGGTGTGTTAGTGTAGTGTGTGTGGTAGTGTAGTGTGTGTGTGTGTTAGTGTGTAGTGTGTGTGTGTAGTGTAGTGTGTGTGTGGTTGTGTAGTGCGCACGCGCGCGCGAGTGTGTTGTAATGTATATATATATATATATATATATATATATATATATATATTACGTGTGTGTGTGTGTGTGTGTGTGTGTGTGTGTGTGTGTGTGTGTGCGTTAGAAAGGGAGGGAGGGGAGAGAGAGAGAGAGAGAGAGAGAGAGAGACTAAAAGACAGGAGGGGAGGGAGAGACACAGAGAGAGAGAGAGAGGGGGGGGGGAGTGCGCGTGAAGATAGTGAGGGTAAGAGGGATGGAGGGAGAGAACTAAAGAGACAGACATTGGAAATATCAGAGGCAAAGTCTTACACAATAAGGAGAGTACGAACGAACGATTTTTTTTTAGAAGGAAATTGGAGTTAGCACGCGGTGGCTTTTTTTCAATCCGGTCTTTAGAAAAGGAAAGTGTCTTTAATTTTACAAAATGCAAAATGCTAATTCTTTTATATGGACACAATTGCTAAATACGTACATGAAACTCGACAAAGTACAGCATTAACAAAGCAATTTTCAGGGAAAAGCTAGAAAGATGGAGGAGAAGGAGGAGGAAGAGGAGATGGGGAGGAGGAGTAATGGGCGTATGTAGAGAAGGGGAAAGAAATGGAGGAGGAAGAGGAAGAGAAAGAGAGAGAGAGAGAGAGAGAGAGAGAGAGAGAGAGGAGGAGGAGGAGGAGGACAGGGGGACAGACAGACAGACAGACAGACCAACCGACAGACAGACGGACAGAGACAGAGGTTAGGGAGTATGAACTAATCACGAAAGGTGAAGCGGGGAAACGAGAGGCTATGTTATGTGGAAACATGAAAATTCATAATAAAAACAAATTACACTTCCATTGTAATGTATACAAATGAGTAAATAATATCATGGACTACAACGCAGACCTGTCTATAACAAAGTGTCAGAGAGAGAGAGAGAGAGAGAGGGAGAGAGAGAGAGAGAGAGAGAGAGAGAGAGGAGAGAGAGGCAAACATGTATCTGCAACTAGTAAGCAACGTGTCATGTCAGATCAGCTTCAATAGCATATAAAACTGAACAGCTTTAATGCATTCTAAAATTGAACAGTTTCCACAAAACAAATGTATTAAACTTGCAATCTTCGGATTTTTTTTTCTATTAAAGTGTAATACTATTACATTTTTCGTGTGTAATCCACCAAAAATGTAGCAGTTGCTACGTGTTTCGTGCATTGAGCATGAAAGAGATAGGAAGAGATAATGTTGCTCATTGTCCAACCGACCGCAAAGGAATACATTAGGGCTGTCATCTCGTTGAATCAGTACTCAAATGGAAAAAAGAACATGCACTCACAGACTCATTCAAAACATTTTCTCAAAACACGCCGGAATTTTAGTAAAATCTTTTCTCCGTAAAAAAAAAGTTGATCTCTGTCGGGAACTGAAAAATCGCATCAGGTGGAACATTTCTTAGCAAGATTTTCATGGAGTCCGCTGTGAAGTGTTTATATCTGTAAGTCCCAACACTCTATTAGAACATGTTTTATTGTGAGTTGTATATTACATGAAATGAACCACGAAGGTTCTTCGCTTTTTCAAAAATATGAAATGTAAAAGGAGCGGCCTGTGTGTAAAACGCACAACAAGACTGTTTCTTCTTTACGGCCGCACATGGCACACTCGTTCAGGTCTTGACGGCTTCGAAAGAGACTGTTCTCTCTCTGCGAGTTTCGTTCCTCTTGCCAGAGGTTTTTGACATAAACCTGAGCTTTATGTTTCGGATCATTGAAAGGAATAGAAAAATTGCTCAACTCTTTATTTGTAGCATTCTTGGCGAGCTGTTCAATCGGTTTATTGTATCGAATGCCCACATGACAAGAAACCCAAGCAAAACTATATTGCATCCATCAGATTTCAGTGAGATACATAGTTTAAACCATTTCAGCAGTTGAGAGTGGAGGTTATGGCCAGCAATGGCCTCCAAAGGAGACAGAGTCTGAGGGAAAGAGGAACTGTTTATATTTTGATTTAGAGACCAATGGGAGTACCAGCACCAACGCTGTCAACTCAGCAGTGTAGACGGAGCTGTCTGTGGGAATGTGTTTTTGAACATCTCTGAGAGGGAGAAGTCACGCAATGCATAGCAGAGGCAGCCCCCTGTTCAGATTTGGAGTTGTCAGTAAATACTCTTTGAAAGGATGGAAATATAGAACAAGTTCGGCAAAGGGCCTTGTATGGCGAAGGACTGGTGGAGTCACCGTAATATGAGGCCAGAGGAAAACGGGTCTGTGTCTCTGGGAATTGGAATGGCGACATGACCGGAAACCCAAGCAAAAATATGTGCGTATCCATCAGATTTCAGGAGGTACATAGTTTAAACCATTTCAGCAGCTAGCGTGCTGGATTGTTACGGCCAGCGATGGCCTTCAAAGGAAAGGGAATCGAGAGAAAGAGTAACTCGTTTTTGATTCAGAGACCATTGGAGTACCGGCACCAGCGCTGTCAATTCAACACTGTTAGACGGAGCTGTCTGTGGGAAATGTTTTGAACATCTCTGAGAGCGAGAAGTCGCGCAATCATCGCAGAGGCAGCCCCCTGTTCAGATTTGGAGCCGTCAGTAAATACTCTTTGAAAGGATGGAAATATAGAACAAGTTCGGCAAGGGGCCTTGTATGCCGAAGGGCTGGTGAGATGAAAGCGGGTCTCTGGGTCTCTGGGAATCTTGAATGCCAATATGACCGGAAACCCAAGCAAAAACTGTGCTGTATCCATCAGATTTCAGAGAGATACACAGTTTAAAACATTTCAACAGCTGAGCGTGCTGGATTTTACGGCCAGCGATGGCCTTCAAAGGAAAAAGGGAGTCCGAGAGAAAAGTAACTCATTGTTTTGATTCAGAGACCAATTGAGTACCGGTACCAACGTTGTCAGCTCAGCTGTGTACACGGAGCTGTCTGTGGAAATGTACACTGAACATCTCTAGAGGGAGCTGTTGCACAATACAAAGCAGAGGCAGCCCCCTTGCATAGAGTTGGAGCCGTCAGTAAATATCCTTTGAAAGGAACGAGATTTTAAGAAAACAATATGCAAAAAAACGTCTATGCCGAAGGATTGGTGGAGTCACTGTTATATGATGCCAAAAGAAAGCGGATCACTGGGATGAGGCAACTCCATAGTGGATCATCATGAAATTTGGACGAATCGTACAGACTCCCAGGTCTATGTCTGCACTGTTCAAACGGGGAAGCACACAAATTCCCAAAGATGGGATAGAAATCGGGTTGTCCTCAAATTTCTTGAGAAACTTCGGGTGAAGGTCACAGTCATAAACAGGATTTGGGGCTTGAGAGAAGAGGTTCAAACAATTATAGTTAAAAGAAAGATTTTAGCTGACGGCATCAAGCATGAACAAAGTAACAAATTGCCACATTTATCACAGAATGCTGTAAGGATTCGATGATCAAAATGGACAACTAAATGTACACGAGAGTTATCAACTGTGCGTTCGAGTGCTGCTGAAATGTTTAAATAGATTCGATTCATGTTGTCTTCAGCCAGCGATCGTTATGGGCCGCCTCTCGCTGCCCCTTCCCTGACAAAAATTAGTAAGAAATGATACAATTCATCACCCATCAGCAGCAATGATTTTAAATCTCAATGTTTCATTGGTTCAGTTTTTATGTTTTAACTGAATCTGATCGAAGCAGCAGTCTGGTCGAAACTTGACAATTACAAAATTGTTCACAGGCCTTCATCCAACGTAATCTAGACGTAAGTTATCAGTCTGTCTACAAAGTCATAGTGCAGAATTGACGAAAATCGTTGATTACTTACAGCCAGTGTATAACCTCATAGTGAAGAATGAGCGAAAATTGCTCATGACATGTTCAAGCCATTATTTTGTGGTGTGTGTTTGATAAGAGACAAGGCCACCTGCTTCTTTGTCATTGTAGAAACCTAAGCCCAGAGTAGTTCGTCAGTTTACAAGAGAATCTGTAGAGAACTGGAGTTTATTCAAATATTTCCTTGGTAAATTTCATCCTTCCTTTTCTTTTCAGACAAATGATATTGTCATTGGCAGGTTGCTGGAGAAAACGTTATTGCCACCCAACTCACCCCCTTCGAGCTCCTCCACACGACCTTGCAAGCACACACGTTGAGAAAGATCGTTATAGATCTTATGACAATAATATCCATGTGCTGCAATATCGGTGTGAATATGTATGTATGTGTATGTGCGCGAGCGCACGTGTATGCGTGCGTGTGTGTGTGTGTGTCTGTCTGTCTGTCTGTCTGTCTGTCTGTCTGTCTCTGTGTGTGTGTGTGTGTGTGTGTGTGTGTGTGTGTGTGTGTGTGTGTGTGTGTGTGTGTGTGTGTGTGAGAGAGAGAGAGAGAGAGAGATGTAAACAACGGCAACACCCAGTAACCAATAACAGTTGTCTCAGTGTCTAAATTCCAGAACAATCAATATTTTTGCATCTCCCTTTTTTGCAGACAAAATAGTGTTTGTTTACTTTTAATGTGTTTATACTGTGTCCTTAGGATTGTCAAAGAAATGTCATTATTGACTGCGTGGGCATTTTCAAATATCACATTAAGGTTACAAACTATTTTTCATTGCCTAAGTGTAAATTTCTTACAGCTTAAAGATTCGTCGTTGTTGTTGTTGTTGTTGATATTGATGATGATGATGATGATGATGATATTGATGATGATGATGATGGTGATGATGATGATTTACTACTGTCCATATTCACATACGACTCAACACGATAGTGCATTCCATTTACTATAAACGCAGTTTTGAGTTGCACAACAAACCTTGGTTTATCTTACAAAAGACTGAAATCAACCTTCCCCTAACCTCCATCCACCTCACCTCAGACTCCACCCCGCCCTCCCTCTTCGTCCAACGTCTACAGATCTGGCGAATCGTTAAAAGAAGTGAGGAAGTGGAGGGGGGGGGGGGCTTTGTAAGACTTGTACCACTGCCGGAATGTTTTTGCTGCTTAGGCGGACACATTATGCACTATGATAAAAAATGACAATCTAAGATATAAAGCATGTTCTGTCTGCCTGCCTGTCTGTCTATGGTCTGTGTCCTGTGCACATAGTCTTTGTCATTGTTTTTCAAATCCACAATCATCTTTTGTGCCAGAAAGTCGCATTAGTATCTTTTTTAAATCGACCGTTTGCTGCAGCAAAGTAATGTTGACATTTGAAGCGAGTCAAAACATGTTTCGCCGCTGGCGTTCAAAAAGATGTAAAAACACCGTGCTTATTGTCAGCCCGAATAGTTCAGTTGAGAGAGCGTAAGATAGAAGATCAAAACGTCCCTGATTCAATTACAGATTCCGACACTTATTTTGTTATCTTCAAGAGAATCAAAGTAGGTCAAAGGTAAAGTGGCTAGGGATGGCGGGGAGATGTGGGGGTGGGGGGAAGGGAAGGAGTGAAAGGCAGAAGTGAGGACGAGGGATGGGGAGGGAGACAAGGAAGGGAAGGAAGGCAGAGGCAGGGAGACGTGGGAGAGGAGAAGAGAGAGCTGGAAACGTCTGTTCGTGTCATACTGTTCTTCAATACTTTCTGACCCCTCAAAGCATTGTGCAGCATCATCCCAATACCTGCCCACATATCCTCCCATTGTCTTGAACGTTCACTTCCCTCCGGCTCCCCACCTTCCCCTCAGTCAAACCTAATCCCCATCTCCATCCTTTCTCTGCCTCTTCCCCTGCCTTCCCACCCTTTTCTTACCTCCCGCTCTAAGACACACGTGAACAAATAAATCGACAACCACGTCTCTGCGTTTAATCCCTGCCTCTTCCACTACACACACGCACACACACACACACACACGCGCACGCACGCACGCACGCACGCACGCACGCACACGCACACACAAACACACACACACACACACACACACGCACACACGCACGCACGCACGCACGCATACACACACACACGTGCGCGCGCACGCACGCACGCACGCACACACACACACACACACACACACACACACACACACACACACACACACACACACACACGGGTGCATGGACGCGCACGCGCTGAAAAATAAAAGCAGAATTTAAATTTAAAAAAAAAACACACACACAGAAGTACAGAACCGAGTGCACTGTGGATAAACGATGGCTGATACATGTTTCAGATTTGTTTTACAGGTGGAGGGCAAAGGATTGCGAGAGACACAGAAAGGCAGGAAATTCCATCATCGTACAGTAAAACTAAACCTCCTTACAGCAAAATAAAACTGCTTTCCACGTGTTTCTGTCCCCTAAATATTTGTGCGTAAAAATCTCTGTCATCAGCAAAAAAGGCAGATCTTGACATAGCATAATAATGTCCACAAGCTCAATGAAAACTGAAGTGCCGTTCCAGAAGTCGTTTGGAAGCAAAGACAAGAAAGTCTTCCACAAGAAGCCAGAGTAATTCTTCAGGGAGAGGCACACACACACTACTGAGATTTACGTGTTTTTCAAGACAGGTGAAATTGGAACTTGGCCAAGTCTGAAGAGTTCTAGTGGGCGGCCAGCGTGAAACGAATGGTAATGGCTAGTCTAGACACAGTACATGCCTTGGCTGCATGCAGCGCGTGATACTAGTGAATGGAGCTGATGTGCCCGACTCACGATAATTATACTCAGCATGACGTATATTTCTGATACAGCAGAGGAAAACAAGCAAACGTAGTCAGTTCACAAGTCTTTGAAGATCTGACACGATTTAGGAAATGAGATATAAAACTGGAGGAAGTGGGGGGTGGAGGGAAGAAAGCACAGGGCTGATCGCGTGCGTGTGTGTCTGTGTGTGTGTGTGTGTGTCTGTGTGTGTGTTGTGTGTGTTGTCTGTGTGGTCTGTGTCTGTGAGCGTGTGTCTGTGTGTGTCTGTGTGTGTGTGTGTGTGTCTGTGTGTGTCTGTGTGTGTGTTTTGTCTGTGTGTCTGTGTTTTTGTGTGTGTACTTGTGCGTGTGTGTGTACACGTGCTCTCTCTCTCTCTTTCTCTCTCTCTCTCTCTTTCCCCTCTTCTCTCTCTCTTTCCCTCTCTCTCTCTCTCTTTCCCTCTCTCTCTCTCTCTCTTTCCCTCTCTCTCTCTCTCCAGTCGAAGAGCAATATTCCAGGGTAGAAATGAAAGAAGTGCGCATGATGACACGTTCGTGACGTGTCTTCTTTTGCGATTATCTCTGGGGACTCGAACAAGAACGCAGGATTCAAACAACTTGAGTGCCTGACTACGACAGCAACAAGCATGTCGCGCGCGCGCATGTGGGGCGGGTGTGTGTGTGTGTGTGTGTGTGTGTGTGTGTGTGTGTGTGTGTGTGCGTGCGTGCACGTGCGCGCGCGCGTGCGTGTGTCCGTGTGTGTATGAATGTATACATGTTTTTATATATGTAAACACACACACACACACACACACACACACGTGCGCGCGCGCGCACACACACACACGCACACACGCACACACACACTGACACACACACACACTGACACACACACTGACACACACACCTGACACACACACACACACACACACACACACACACACACACACACACACACACACACACACACACACACACACACACACACACACACACACACCACCACACCACATTCTCTCTCTCTCACATAAACACACACAGACACACACAATCACACAGACACACACACACACACACACACACACAACACACACACACACACACACACACACTCTCTCTCTCACTTCCTCTCCACATCTCTCTCTCTCTCTCTCTCTCTCTCTCTCTCTCTCTCTCTCTCTCTCTTGCTTTTTTCAATGGCAGACACTTAAGCTGTTCGAATTCTTCATGTCTGTTTGAATCCCCACAGACGATCGCAGGAAGACTACGTCACCAAATGTGTCATCTCTTGCACCTCTCTTACACTGAAAACATTGCGTGTGTGTGTGTGGGGGGGGGTGGGGGGGGAGGGGGATGTGTGTGTGTGCGCGCGTGCGCGCACGTTTGTGTGTGTCCTTCCCTTACTCCTTCAAACAACATCCACCCACCAAAACCCTTGCCACCACTTATCTCCACATCCCTCATCCCTTTCCCTTCCACATTTTTTTAGTCGATCCCCCTTCCTCCAACCCTCTCTTCCCATCCTGATCCCCCTACCCCTTTAATTTCCTTACACCCATTACTCCTTGCATTCCCCTTGGAATTAGATACTTGGATACATTCGGCTTATCCTCTCAGTCGGGGCAACAAAAATTTATTCTACGAAAAAAATTTTTCCTTACAACAGGGTTTCATTATCTCGGGGCTTCGACCAGAACAAAGTAAGATGGTTTCAGTGAAATAGGATCTGGTTGCAGCAGACTTCGTTATAACCGGCTTAAGCTAGAATTTTGCCGTAGACGACTTCAGTATAACTGGCTCCAAATATACGCTGGGAAAAAAAAAGAATTCCATTGAACGATATGTCATTTCTGTACATGCAATGACCGTGAAGTTCACTGGTTTGTATGCCTCTGCTTTTGTCTAGTGCATGATGCCTTGAATTTCTTGCGGTTATCATTCGGATGTTGGGACAAAGGCAAGAACTAATATTACCGGAATATTCCGCGGAAATGACAATATTGCATTTTGCACTTTTTGCCTGCAGTGGTGTGTCTTCTATAGCGTCTATGAGCACTGAGAAAACAAATTCTAATGCGCTCTCTCTCTCTTCTCTCTCTCTCTCTCTCTCTCTCTCTCTCTCTCTCTCTCTCTCTCTTTCTCTCTCTCTCTCGATAAGACAATAAGCAAAGCGATTCATCATCGACGTCGCCTTTATCTTCGCCTTCCATTTTTCATCCTCTTCTTGCTTGTTGTTGTCCTTGCTCGTGATGACGATAGAGATACTTGATTAAACTGCCCCTTCCTCGCTTCATTCATAACTGTATTCATTACCTCATTTAGTTGCTCATTTAATTGTCCAGTTAATCAGTCAGCCCTTATTTCCTAAACTTCTAAACTCTTCGACAAATATTTTAAGTCTCATCTTTTGTAACTTTTCATGGTATTGTGACCGAGTGGTGGATTAATGTCTGACATTTTTCTTGTTTTCATTTTCACCTTTGCTTGTCGTGCAGTGTATCTAAACATTGTTTTCACAAAACCTGGGGTGCATTTCAACAAAACCTTTAAAACAGGCATTTGCTTGCATAATTGTATACCATAGCTTCTTACCAGTGCTTTTAGTGCCCAAACACATGTGTAAACATTCACATACATACATTCAATCACGCGCAAATACGTTGCCCACCCCCCTCCCCCACCTACTCCCTTCTCTCTTCTCTCTCTCTCTCTCTCTCTCATGAATTTTGTTTTTATTCTCATAATGATACCTGCTAAACGCTGTGACTGTTTTTTTGTTCATATGGGGCCTTGATCTTACTGAATAAATATGGGGCCTTGATCTTACTGAATAAAGCATCTGAGCCTGAATCCGTATCTGAATCTCTCTCTCTCTCTCTCTCTCTCTCTCTCTCTCTCTCTTTCTTTTTTATGCTGTCTAAAAGGGGGATGGGGAAACTGCAGTTAAAGTAGCATCCCCACCCCCACCCCCGAAAAAATAAATTCGGACTGGCAGACATGCTTGAACTTTTTTTTCTGTCTTTTGTGATGGGTGACACTCGCAATAGCTAACATTCCATAATGTACAGGGTTCACTTTGATGTCTGGACCTTTCTCTGTGTAAACCACATCCAATTTTTGTTCATACACATTGTGCCTGCAACAGTGTAGTCTAGTCTTAAGGCAAAAGACACCAATTTTATGCCAGCACAACGAAGGAAAGCCACTGAAGCACAAACATAAAAATTACCACCACTTTCCTTGCTCATATAGAAGATTTGACGGAAAGTAATTTGTTCTCTGTAATGCCTTGAAATTTTGTCTTATTTTAAATTATGAGTCGGTCGTGTAACTGCAAACTATAAATTTTTTCGTAGGGGGTGGGGAGAAGGGGGGAAAGGATGGAGGGGGGCTTATCTGTCTGCCTATCTGTTTATCCATTTGTATTTTTCCATTTATCTGACTGTCTATCTAGTTGAAGATATCTGTCTGTGTGTCTGTCTGTCTATCTATCTATCTGTCTGTCTGTCTATCTTCTGTCTATGTGTCTATCTATCTATTTGTGTATATACTTATCTATATCTGTTTATCTATTTATCCATCTTTCTGCCTACCTACATATCTATCTGCTACATACATATGTCTATCCACATTGCCTAGCTAATGTCTCATGCATATATCAGATCCACAATGATTTTCTACCCAAAAAACTAATCAAGTGTTGATAAAAGTCTATTAATTTACCCATCTAAACGTCTAATACAGTATTGAATTGGCTTTGTCTTTTTTTCAAAGCATGTTGTTTAAGTAAAGAGATTTTAAAACGAAAACAAACCAAAGAGTCGATTCAAGACGTATCCTCAACAGTCACAGTGGGTAGCCAACAGGTGAAATTACTTCCAGGCAAATAGGGAATCCCTTATATCACAGCACACATTAGTTCACAAACATGGACGACATGGAAGGGCACCATCTGAACGCACTGCACTACACACACAGGGCAGGAGGTATGACAGTCCCGCGGTCACGGTCTTCATTGGCTGCGAAGCAACCACAGTGGCCGCCAAAGCTGAACACTTCGCGCGTGACTCCTGTAGCTGGGAAAGAACCCCAGTCGAACATTTGCGTCGCGCGCAGTCTCTCTCTTCTCTCTCTCTCTCTCTCTCTCTCTCTCTCTGTATGTGTGTGTTTGATTGCGCGCGCACGCGCGTGTATGTGTGTGTGTGTGTGTGTGTGTGTGTGTGTGTGTGTGTGTGTGTGTGTGTGTGTGTGTGTGTGTGTGGTGTGTGTGTGTGTGTGTGTGCGCGCCGCGCGTGTATGTTTGTCTTTGCCTTCTCCCCCTCTCTCTAACCCTCTCTCTCTCTCTGGAGTGTGTGTGTGTGTGTGTGTGTGTGTGTGTGTGTGTGTGTGTGTGTGTGTGAGCGCGCGCGCGCGCGCGCGTGGGTGTGTTCGTTTGTGTGCCCCCCCCTCTCTCTCTCTCTCCCTCCCT
>CM065716.1:41753248-41800748 GCA_033310375.1 Conus canariensis | reverse complement strand
GTTTGCTTTTTGCGACATTGCATTTTTTTAAGTCCCGTCGAATGCGTCGATCACGGAATACAACAGGGTATTACTCTAAAACAAATGCTTTGCAATCAACGACCACCATCTCTCTCTCTGTCTGTCTGTCTGTCTGTCTGTCTCTCTCTCTCTCTCTCTCTCTCTCTCTCTCTCTCTCTTCTTATTTATTCTATATGGATACTTTATCTTTCAATTAGTAATACCAACACCTCTTTCATTTACCGGCAATGATAGCAATAATATTATAAGATAAGATGATGATGATGATGATGATTGATGGTCATTATTATCATCGTAATGATGATAATAATAGTAATAATGATTACAATAATCTTTTCATGTGTGCCTGCACACCATTGAATATTTCTTCTCACATTTTTCTTCAAAGAACTTCTTAAATACAAAAAGAAAAACACGCAGAGAGGCCGAGAAGACAGATATTGGTGAAATTGTAAAAGCCAACTTGTCATTCAGCAGCTGTGTCCGGATATTTCCTGAGACGGACGCTCATCTAACTTCGCAAACTTTGGCTTTTAGGTGCGTTCAGGCTATTCCTATTCTGTGTCTGTGTGTGTGTGTGCGTGTGTGCGTGCGCGCGCGCGTGCCTGCGTGTGTGTGTGTGTGTGTGTGTGTGTGTGTGTGTGTGCGTGCGTGCGCGCGCGCGCGTGCGTGCGTGCCTGCGTGTGTGTGTGTGTGTGTGTGTGTGTGTGTGTGCGTGTCGTAGAGAGAGAGAGAGAGAGAGAGAGAGGAGGATGGGGAGGCATTTGGAGTGCCGCATCGGAGACTCTCTGGGAGAACAGTTAGGGACAGGATACAGGGATCAGTGACATTGACATATTGTTGGCAACCAATCTGTAAAGGAACACATTTCGGATTGGAGTACGTTCCGATTCTGCATTCCCTGCTCTGCAACATTCATTAACTTACATTTCATCAAAACGAAACCATCGATTGCAGTTTCCAGCAGGCAGACGCACAAAAATGCGAATCGGCATCTTATTAATAAAGACCAAAGAAACATAGAACAAAGACTGGCCAGATACAAATATATCTTGTCAAATTTCCTACAGTAAGAATTGATCATTCAACGTAAATCAAGCACACAAAGCCACATAAAAGCAGCATGTTAAGCAGTCTTATCTGTTTTCATGATAACAAATACCAACAAAACCAAAACATGAATTTGCCTTTGCGGCGGGATCAAACACAATTTAATTACTACTGGGTAAAACCCGAAGTGGTAGCGTGAATTCCAGTCTCTACTTGAGAATGGTAAAACCAGATGACTTTCAAGGTTAGGAACAAGTCGAGAACCGGTGAGCAGCATTGCAGGTTATGTTACCCCCTTTGAGAGGGGACCGTTCAAACCAATTAAGAATCAGTTCTTTATTTGTCGTTATCAGGCGAAGTAGATCGTGATTCGTGGGCTATGGATCGTCGTTAGCATGCAATCAAGATTCGCGAATCAATGGTTCGTTCAATTCAGAACCACCTCTTCGCTCCTCGATACTCTCCTTCACCCAGTTTTCAATTTGTGACAGTGATAAAACTACGAGTAAGACATTCGCGGCACGTGAGCCAAACAGGCAAATTGCCTCTTTTGTTTCACTGCAAATTTATATGCCGAATTTATATGCGGTTCGTTCTAAACGTTGATGTTCTTATGTCTGTCTTTCGTGTATTTATGAATTTTGTTTTGTTGTTGTAATCGTTGATCTTGCTATTCGTCATACCGCCGGTGAAAACTTCAATTTTTTTTGGTTTTTTGTTTTGGTGTTTTTTTGTTTTTTGTTGTTGTTTTTTGCTGTATTTTTAAATGAACAGGAAGGTATTGAATTGCGTTGCCTGGCTCTTTCATTGAAACTTTTTGGAACATCCGAAAAACTTGACACGGTGGAAAAACAAAACTTTTTGGAAAGATTACCTTCTTTAGCAGACTGTGTTTCTGGCATTGTTTGATGTGAAAGTGGGTTGCAGTGCTGGGAAAGGGAATGGCAGAAAATAGTTTACAGAGTGTTAAATTACGAAACTGACAAACACGATATGAACAGATCCATTTGAAGACAGAGTATCACAAAACTTTTCAGAGAAAATAAGTTTTCATTCATATTACATTTTAATACTCTTTCAAGACTGTACGTATTTGTCTGTCCCTCCATCTGTTTATATCTCTGTCTGTCACTCCGTCACTTATTTGACAGTCTCTCTGTCCATCTTATAGAGTACCTAACTGTTTACTTATCTATCCATCTGTCTACTTATCTATCTACCAACCAAGCAACCTATCAATCAATCTATCTCTCCATCTATCTATCTATCTGTATATCTATCTATCTACCTATCAATCTATATATCTAAGTAAGTACGTATGTTATCAAGTATGCGTGCATCTCTCTCTCTCTCTCTCTCTCTCTCTCTCTCTCTCTCTCTCTCTCTCTCTCTCTCTCTCTCTCTCTCTCTCTCCGTAATCGCAAACCTATCCGCTAAAGTGGTATGTTATCATTAGTGTGATTATGGACGTTTACTTTACCACATATATGGAGATGAAAGGCATTAGGATAACAGGACGAAACTCCAGGGAAAGCTTGACAGTAGAAGGTTTTCAAAGAAGAAATCACACTGGGCAAGTGTTTCGGCCCGAAACTCCTTACACTCTTAGGGAACCAATCCGCACCCAGATCATGACTCTTAGACGCCCTTCTGTCGTCAGATTTTATTCCTATTGCTGCCGGCATTCGAACCAGCAACTTCTGGATGGATGGAAGTCTCACGGCGTTGATCCTGTACATAGGTGTCTTACTGATATTGCTGTTGAAAGATGGGAAATTTAAGCCTTGTGACAAGTTCACTTTTGTTCTTTTTGTTCTTCTTCAACCAGATCGAGCTGAAACTCTTTTGAGCTATATCTTTTAGGATTCTGGTCCTCTTTTAACCAGAAATCGGGACTGTTTCCTGAGATCATAGGCTTAGGACTCTACAACTGCTCCACCCCCACCCCCCACCCCCACCCCCACCCCCTTCCCCCAGTCTCTAATGCGACTTGGAAGCCAGATCCCCCAAGCTGCCAGCAAGACTGGCATTCTCTTCGGTCTTGGAGGTGCGAGCTGGCTGTATTCTACTTTCAAATGGCACAGTGGGTTTAGCGTTTTGATGAACCTGTGTGGATTACAATATCTGGTCCCATGCCTCTCCTTCCGGTGATCTCTGGATAGTTTTCCCATTCCGGAAGGTTTGCTGTGTACTCCCAGTCATCTACTCCATCCATTTAACCTTGCTTCCATGTTCTTGAAGTCAGAGCTGTTCCAGACCATGTTTTAGGCCTCCTGCCATTTAGAAAACGTCGATGCTGGAGCTTCTGGTAGCGTAGTGTTTCCTCTGGCCTTGCTAATCGCATGCGAGATCTTTTAAAGCACTTGATTTTGTCTCTACGTGTACCTTCTATGGTTTAGCGCTGCTTTATATAACTCAGGACATGTTCCATTGTTTGTTTGCCCTGAGGCAGCGGACAGTTAGGGTCATCTGATTTCGCCCATTTCACTAAGTTTGAATTCGATGGCAAGAGATCATATTCAATCTGAGAGTGAAGCTGATCCTGACAGGTGCCACGTGCCACGTCATTCGAGCTGTGACTTCTTTAAAGTGCGTTTTCCCACGTAGTTCACTGCCCCTGTTGGCCTCGTTGGACCCTTCTGGATTCTCTTGGCACATCCTTCTTCATTCATCACCAGTATTACCATATTTGTCTTAGCCATCCCCTTTGCCTTTGACCACCACTTCATTTCTGTTGACCCCAGCACCTGTCTGTGGTTTGGATATGTCCTGTTATTTCCCGGATCTTCAGAGGCGCCTTTGCCTACCACCTCCAGTTTCTACGAATCTTTAGCTGAGAAGGCTCTGGAGTCCTCATGAATAGTTACTAACATTGCTTTTTCCACTTTGTACTCCTCCAGGATGAATTTCGCGAGCGGCTTCAGTTTTGCTTGGCGGCAGTAGAGCGCAACATAACTGACACCAGGTGGGACATTGAAGCATTTTCATATGTACTTTTTGATTTGGGCCTCCACTGATTCCAGTGTGTCCTGGTGCTGATGTCGTATATCAGTAGAAGCCAGAGGAGCTTCGGGAATCCGCATGAACTGCGGACACCAGACCTTGCATTTACTATGGAGGCCACGCAAATCTGTTATCTGCAGGCTTTCTTCTGTCATTTGCTTGGGCTATTTTCCCCTCTTTATGGTCTTCAGGGATCATTATACAAACTTTTAAGGGTCTTGACTGATTATTTTGCCGCTGTTGGAGTGACTTGTGTCGCTGTAGTGAACGTAACTGTTTCAGCTATGTTTGCCTTTCCGCAGGAAGATTTATTTGTGATTTGTTTGGTTTGAAACTCATTCTCACTGGTCTAACTGCGTCATTATTTTGTGTTTCCGTTACCTTTTCTGTGGAGATGGCATCAGCACCTGGTTTTACTGTCGTTTTAACCATGTATGCTCGGCATCAACCTTTGAGTCCTTCGGGCTGGGATGGATAGATAGATAGATAGATAGATAGATAGATAGATAGATAGATAAAACACCTGATAAAGGATAATTCATGTTTACATCACTTTATTGATTTCACTTCATTAAAGATAATTCATGTCTGTATTACTTTATTAATTCATCTTTTTTCCCCTGAGTTAAGTATTCATGAATTATCCCTAATAACATCCGTAAATTGAATAATGTTACCTAGAATCTTTTTGTCAGTGGAAGAATATAACTGCTTATATTGAATTCAGGCTATTATGATTTCGTGTATAGCATTTTGAATACGGGTTTTAGAATTTTTTTTTTTTTCGTTTTTGAACAAAAGAAGTGAACAAATACATGCAGCGTCAGTTCACGTTCTCTCAGGGTTGGAAGATCGCCTTGATCAAACCAAGCAGCTGTAAACGATTGTTTAACAAGCAAAGACCCCAAACTCATTTCATGATTACATATTTTCCAATTTAACATTTTTGTCGTACCGAGCGGTTTTGGAGATTTGAAAAAAAAAGCTTCTGAGACATAAACGCATCAAATGTCACATCTCTTGGAGGCAAATTCAAATAAGTAGGCGAAATAGTGGTTCAGCGCTTCTCGACCGGAAATTTCATAACACGGTCTCATCGGCACTGATCCAACATTCTTGCGAGGATGCTGTCAAGATATTATAAAATTGATATCAAAGAATCTTGAATTAATGGAACAAAGGCAAAAGAAAAACTACGTGAAAGAAGAAATTTAAAGAATGAAAAAAAAAATCAGAAAATGCGAAGAAGTAAATAATTTTGAAATAATTCTAGGCCAATAAAGAAAGCCAAATTAAGATACAAAGAAAAACTGCCAATCTGGACATTACAAAAACGCCAGAATGCACCAAGCCATCGCTTTTGCCCTTCCGCCGCTCTTCCTTATGATTCTTGTTTTGGGGTATTTATTTTTACACGTGAGTAATTAAACTTTGTTTTTCTTGAATTCTGTCCAGCGGGTGACGGTGATAACTCGCCTGTCGCTGTATTGTGTTTTGCCAAGTTGTTCCTCTGCTTTCCGCTGAAATGTCGTCTGCTCTTTCCTCTTCGTAATGACCGTCCTTCGTTATCTTGTATGATTTCCATCGGTTGCATCTGTTAGTCAGTTACCACCCGGTGCCAGTTTATTTAGCTAGTTCGGGTCATCATGGGCAACACAGACCAAAAATAGATAAAGGAATAAAATAACACTGTCAATGCGTTTGGGAATATGATAAATATTCTAATATCGCTTTAAAGGAAACGGAAGTAGTAGCAGCACAGGCAGCAGTAGTGGCAGCAGTAGTAGATGTATTAGTAGCAGTAGCAGCAGTAGAAGTGGTGGTGATGGTGGTGGTGATGATGGTGGTGGTGGTGGTAGTAGTAGTGGCGGGAGCAGTAGCAGTAGCAGTCGTAGCACAAGCAATATCGGCAATATCAGTAATGACAGCAGCAATAGTAGCAGCGGTACTAGCAGCAGCAGCTCTCATATTTTATACACACTTATATGTTATACACACACACAACACACACACACACACACACACACACACGCACGCACGCACGCACGCGCGCGCGCGCGCGCGCGCACACACACACACACACAATTATATGGAAAGAGAGAGAGAGACAGACAGACAGACAGACAGACAGAGAGACAGAGAGAGAGGGGAGAGAGTGAGAGGACATTAATTACGGCAAATTATTTCCGTCCAACGATCTGCTCTTCTTTCAACAGGCCTTGTGCGCAAACACCAGAGCCACAATCACATAATTGATGGTGACTTTTCTGCACGGCGTTATATCATTTTTTTTTTTAATGAGATCATTTCTGCATGAAATATTTATAACAGTATTATGGTTGCAATGAATAATGGCTCTTTTCAGGACAATTATAACTACTTTTTTTTACCATAATTGTTGGTTAATGTGAAGCCAAAAACTCACAAATATCGTCATTTTCACGGGGCGAAAAATCCGCAGGATGAACGCCGTCTGACTTCTCAGCTAAAAAAAAAAAAAAAAAAAAAAGAAAAAAAAATGTGCCGTTGTAGGTATTATTCCACTACAACGATAACTGTCTCTCACATCCTTTGCTTGCGTATGAATAAACCAAGGCATTCCAGCAAGGTATTCAAATATACTGTTCTTTTTTTTTCTCTTCAGCTTTTTCTTCTACTTCGACTACGCCGCCGTCATGGTCGTAGTCTTGTTCTTCTCGTGTTTATAGCTCCTCTTCATGAGGGCCCAAGGCCACTTTACTGGAAAGATTCTTGGACCTCTCTCTCTCTCTCTCTCTCTCTCTCTCTCTCTCTCTCTCTCTCTTCTCTCTCTCTCTCTCTCTCTCTCCGTGTTTTTCATAAGACGCTTTTATTTTCTTTTGTTTTTGCTTTTATTTGTTGTTGTTTTTTTTTCCATTTTTCGGAAGACATTACATTAAAAAGCAATGACCTTATCCCTTTTACCCTCAGTAAAACGTCATATTCATATTTTTTTTTCTTTCTACACACCTTAAAAAGCACTTCCTTCGCTCCCTTCTCCTTATCTACCCCTTCCCCCTTCCTTCCTCTCTCTCTCTCTCTCTCTCTCTCTCTCTCTCTCTCTCTCTCTCTCTCTCTCTCTCTCTCTGTCTCTTTCGTCCGCTAACTTGCTCTCCTTTTCTCTTTCTACCACATCGCGCGAACTGCCGCCACTTTGTAAGTGTTTTTAGAACGAGAGTATCGTCTGAATCGTATGAGAGTATCGTCAAAGGATATGGATAATCTTGGCGCGCTAGCGTCAAAATCGATGTGATCTTGATCGATGCTCAGAAGAAACGGAGAACAGCGTATTCTCCTGGACCGTTGTGGGAAAAGGTAACCGGCGGGAGAGGGAGGGGAGGAATCGGGAGGGAGACGAGAGGGGTCAGGAGAGGTATTGATTCTGTGGAGTTTGGTGTATTCTGTACAAATTGTGTGTGTGTGTGTGTGTGTGTGTGTGTGTGTGTGTGTGTGTGTGTGTGTGTGTGTGTGAGTGCGTGCGTGCGTGCGTGCGTGCGTGCGTGTGTGTTTGTGTGTGTGTGTGTTTGTGTGCGTGCGTGCATGCGTGTGTGTGTATGTGTGTGTGTGCCGGAGAGAAAACACAGAGAGAGAGAGAGAGAGAGAGAGAGAGAGAGAGAGAGAGAGAGAGAGAGAGAGAGAAAGAGAGAGATGGACACTCACAGTAATTTTGAGTGTAAACCCCAAGCATCATAAAGAAAGAGTTAAAGGTGGCTTTTCTGTTTCACGCACATCGAAAATAAGACAGGAAACTATGCCAGGAAAAAAGTCAGTGTATACAACGGTAAATGAGAACCTCTTCTCAGTTTTTACACATATCATGAGCTTGCCTGGCATGGACCTGTATCTGGCACTAACTGCCTGTCCAAGACCACCCTACAGGTCACAGTGGGGGATGAACATCCCAGAAGCAGGTGGAAGAAACCCTGGACGGACGACATAAGGGACCAGGCCGGTTAGCAACTCTGCCCTGTGGCACAGGACTGAGGACAAGGAGCTGTGGATCGCCCTGACGGCCCAGGCGTTCGTGATGGCTCCCCTGCAACTGACTTGCTGATGACGATGACATTGATGATGATGAAGATAATGGTGACGTTGCTGTTACTGTTGCTGCCGCTGCACATCTCATATTTCATTTCACGTCCTCTAGTCTTCCAGAGCTGGTGCAGATTATAACGACAGTCGTTAAATGGATTCAGAGGCATTAATAAAGGCATTTCACTTAGGCCGTCTCTGAGACTGAAGTTCTTTGAATTCTCAAACTGACAAAAGTCCAGAACTCCTTCCATCTGTTATCAAAACCTTTGCAGAGGGGAAATGGTGTTGCTCATATTACGCATTTGTTACACCTTTCTTACACATTTTTACCTTTTGAAGGGTGAGGACTCACCACGGTGCACACTGTATGATAAAATATTCAGTATTAGCACCATCCAATTGCATATTAGGATGCTACGATTACACGTACAGATATTTTACTACAGATTTGCAGGCGGTGCCAGGCGTATATTAAACTAGAACAGACAAGGTGAACACAACCAAAGAGACACAGAAGTGTTGCAGTGTATCCTCTGCTGGGTGGCCTCGTATTGACATCGTTTGATGGCTCTGTGATGACCGCGGCTCATGGACTGCCCAAAAAGTATTCATTATGGGGTAATGAATGCATAGTTGCTTTTACAAAGCTAGAGTCTGATTCAGTCACGCGAATGTAGCTCGAGACAGAAAACGGAACAAATTAGTTGACAGCCACACACCATTACAAAGAGAGAGAGAGAGAGAGAGAGAGAGAGAGAGAGAGAGAGAGAGAGAGAGAGAGAGAGAGAGAGGAAGCTGGGAGGAAGTGGGTAAGACAGAGAAGGTAAGATAGACAAAAGTAGGGCTATCCTGGTGCGATCCAATCAATAGTGAGACAGAACAAAATATTCTGGTATGTCACTTATGACCTCTCAGATACGAGTGGTCAATAATAACATATCGTTTCGCAGAAGTGTCGCCCAAACTGTCTTTTTACCCCAGCACCAAACAAACAGACCAACCCCACGGGGCCCGCACTCGTTAACTGGGCCAGACAGAGGCAGCTGACGCTTTAAGAGCTCTGGACCAGGTCTTATTGTTACACCCACACACCGCCCGGGGACTAAGGATGTGGAATAAGAGCAACAGCCTGCTGCCTCACAAAACGACAGAACTGAAAGCTCAATGACGACGAAATTACGTCCTTCCTCCTTCCTGTCGCCCATACTCTCTTCCACCTCACAAGTCAATACCCTCCACCCACTTCGGTTTTTGCCTCCGATTTCGGTTTATCACCTTTTCCCTTACAACATCTTATCCGACATGTTTTTCTTCATGAATGTTCTTCAAATATATCTTTCTGTACACACATACATCACATTTCTCCTGAATCAGGGGAAAATGTAACATCACATTCAGACATTTCCCCCATGAATGTGAAAGAAAATTTTACACTTTACGTACAAAAAAAAAATTCATGTCAACTTTGCACATTTTCACACACTACATGTAAAAGTTCATCCTAACATGTGTTCACAGAAAGGAACAGTTCATCCACATCTACAGTTTAACTGAAAAGCTGCTCGGGGAATAAAAAGTCACAGTTGTAAGAACAAAAATGGTATAAATATGTGACAAAAGCTGGGAGTACATCGTATTACAGACGATTTGAGCCAATCTTTTAATTTGTATTCACAGATTGAATGTGACGCTTGACTGGTTTGTGTTACTTAAGTTGGATGTAAAGCAGATAAGAGACAGCTCGACCTTGGCTTTTATCAGTGCTTCAAGACTGAAAATAGAGCAAATTAAAGATGGCTGTAGCTTTGGGTTTGGCGTTTAAATGAAGTTGAAAATGAAACATATTACAGATGACTGGACATTAGCTTTTCTTCGATGTTATAGTGTGTTTCAAAAAGTTGGAAATCAAACAACATACAAATGACTGGAACGTAGCTTTTCGTTAGTGTTATGGTTTGGAAGAAAAACAAATTACAGGTAACTGGATCTGAGCTTTCTGTTGGCGTTATAGTGTGTTTCAAAAACATGGAGGTGAAACACATAACAGATGGAGGGAGCTATGTTCTTCGCTTATTCTTAGATGTGTGACTGTCGTTGGAAGTGAAGCATATCAGGTGGTTAATGTCTATTCTCAGTGTCAGTGAACCTGCAAAAATATAAAAACTCTTCATGGGCTTTTACATACAGTGCAGCGTATTTGGATTCCTTTTTTTATGACGCAAAGAAAACAAACATAAGATGAAATCACCTTTTTCCTAATAAACATCAGATCAAATTGCCGTGTCCGAACAAGCATCAGATCAAATCAACATTTCCTGACAAACAATAAAAAAAAAGATATAATTATCAGGGACGGTAAATAGGTGGAAAGAAAAAGAAAAAAGAAGGGGGGGGGCGGATGAAAGGAACGAGAAGAAAGATGAGAGGGGGATTGGGGGTAAGAAGGGGGAAGCAATATGTCCTTTTGACCACTCTCCGACTTAAGACAGTTCTTGAGACAGACAGACAGACAGACAGACAGAGACAGACAGACAGAAAGACAGAGATACAGACAGAGAGAGAGAGAGAGGGGGGGAGAGAGAGAGAGAGAGAGAGAGAGAGAGAGAGAGATCAACGGATACAGGCGTGCGTGCGCGCGCGCTCACACACACACACACACACACACACACACACACACACACACACACACACACACACACACACAGAATGAGACAGACAGACAGACAGACAGACAGACGGACAGACGGACAGACGGACAGACCGACGGACAGACAGAGAGAAGGAGGGGGGGAGGCAGGGAGAGGAATGGAGCAGACAACGGAGTCTAAACAATAAACAGAGCAGACAACGGCGTCTGAACAGTGAACAATAAAGAAAGGAGGAAATAGATAAAACATTACTTACATCTAGGTTTAACGTCCAGACCTACCAAAACAGACTCGGAGATACCATCGCAGGACAGAGCAGCACGTTCGGGAAGGGGGAGAGGGAACAATCTACAACCATACTGACACAACTAGAACGAGTGCACATTATGATTGGCTGTGAAAGTCAAGTTTGTTGTTGGTAGCAGCAGTTTTCGAATGAGCAACGTCTGACTGCCGTCTAGTTGTTCTACCACTGAGCCATCCCGACACCATGATCACTGGGACCCTGCATCGATTTTAAAGAGATGTCACAGGTGCCTGGAGTTTAGACCTCATCAGTGCTATGACCACAAGAAGTCGCCACTAGCAGAAGAGTGATGCTGCAGTGGATCTTGGCCCACTGTGGAGTTCCTGGAAACGAGTAGGCTGATCACCTGGCAGAGGAAGACGCTGGAGGAGAACAACCCATCAACAGCGAACTGCGGGGGATCGTCAGGGCACTTGGAAGGTAAATGATATCCAGGGACGACTAAAGCCTATTGGCCAGAGAGTAGCAAACGGTCTTGATAAGACTCTGAAACTGGCAAAACAGACTAAGCTGTCACACATACCTGCCAGAAGCTGAGACAGGCACCCTCCCCAACCTTTCTCTGCAGACGGGACCAGACTGCAAGCACGTGCTCTTGTGACGCCCTCTTTTTGAATCAGCAAGACAAAATGTCTGGCCACTGAACACTCCACTGACATCCAAGCTGTATGGCTGCTACTGGATGTGGGAAGAGATGACTCTATCACCCAATCAGGACAAATTATCTTGCCTGCAAGTGCCAAGAAGTATACAGGCGTTTTGATGTTGAACTTGCACTATATTACGGATGGCCAATGCCATAAAGATAGAATTTGGTTATCATAAACGGTTGGAACCATGAACGTGTGACATACTTATGAAGGCTAGAGCATTTTTCGTCAGTTCTTTGAGGTTGAAAGTGGAGCATGTTACAGATGCCCAGAGCCACTTGAGAAGAGTATAATGCCAATGAATATTGGATGTAAACTGTATGACAGATGACCAGAGCCCAGATCGAAAAGCATATAAAAAATGACTGCAGACCTTAGATCTGCCTGGCGTTCAGCTGCCTAGCAGTACTTTGGGCTGAGAGAGAGAGAGAGAGAGTCGGAGTCGGAATGTTTTAATTGATCAGGCCATTGAGAGAGAGAGAGAGAGAGAGAGAGGAGAGAGAGAGAGAGAGAGAGAACATTAAACAAAACAAACGAGGAATTTTGCCTGGTTTAACTTACATTTAATGAACACGTACCGTAGGAGGATGATTGAATTCTAATGCTTGTAAACAAAGTGTGGCCTTTATGAAAGAGTCAAAGACTATGAACAGTTCCATTTAGTGCAAAATGTCTGCGCACTGTGCCATTGTTTTGGGGAGGTTGGAGGGGATGGGGGTATGGGTGGGCGGAGAGAGAGAAGTGGGAAGGTGTGTCCACTGTGTGCTCTTAATGATTGTGCTGGGGTGAAAAGGGCACATGCGCCGCAGTGAATTAGTTCCAATCGATACTTTTCTCTCACTGTCTCAGTCCCCTCCTCTCTTTCCGAAGACTCAATAAAAAGAAATAGAACTCCCAATAGAATGCTGAATGAGCCACAGAGTTATGGTTTCTTTGTAATAGTTTAAAATGGCTTGTGGGAGGAAGGAATAAGCCGATCAGTTGAAGAATGGCAGCAACTTTTGTTTCTCAGTTGACTGTGAGAAGCCACAAACAAAAGACTGGTCACACAACAATCGACTTTCATAATTTCAAGGGAAATCCAAGGATAAGTCACAGTGACATTTTCTTCTGATTGTTAAGCAGTCGATAAAGGCTGAGTCTGCGTAGTTCCCCCTCCACCCTGCTTGGTGTTAGGAACCCGAACTCAAGTCCTTAAATTTGCCTAGATTACTGGTAAAGATTTTGTGAGACAGAGAAAAACTGTAACACTGTGAATTATTTTCGCAAAGGGACGGCAGGCGGAAACGTGCGGAATTCAACCTCTGCCAAGCAGTTCTGGTTTAGATATGAAAAAAAATGCTACGTTGAAAGTTTGTAGCCTTTTTTTTATATAATTCAAATCGGTCTCATGTTTCTTCATCCTGCCAAATGCTGTACAAGATTACCCCTTTCCTTATATCATAAAACTCCCGTTTCCTTAAAATTAATCTACTAGATCTTGGAATTTAATGCAGAAACACTAAACCATCCCTTCATTCGTTGGTCACTCTTTAGATTTGTGAATTTGATACACAATAGATCTGTGCGTGTTTGGTGTCAGTAATCTGACATCTGTGGTACCGTGTTTCATCATCAGATACAAAGGGTGGATCAGCAAATGATAATTTTGGTGGACTTAAAGCCGACAGAATTCAGCCAAAAATGCTCCACACACGCACGCACATGAAAACAAACCAAAACCCCCAAGTCATCTCGCTTTACAGCATAGGCGAAGCAACACAAGTCAAAGACTGCATAACAAAAAAGGCCGACAATGGTGAATGTCAACACGAAGAACAGGTGGAAGTCGAATTAAGTTAATATTAAACAATGCCATGGAAATGCTTTTTTTTTTTCAAACGCCCACACAAACTGATTTGATTTATAAAAGTTACATGGCAGAGTGAGAAACGTTACCAACAGCCTGCACGTGGTGTTTGCTTGCATCTCACATTTCCAAAAACAGCGGCCTAACGGATTCCGGTTCCGTTATCAAGTCTTTTTTTTTTGTCCTGTCCTTGACTCTTGGGCCCCTAGTGCAGACGTCTTTCAAATGTGCGTCATCAACTAACGTTAGCATGATGTACATGACGTCTTATTAGGATAAAAATACCAAAATGTCTTTTTGTTTGATGCATCCAAACGTTTATCTTTAGGAGTAAAGTCTATTTTCTATCATTTCGGAAACGATGTCAAATGTACGATGCATTCGTATTGGGTGTTTGTAAAGATCTGTTCTTGTTCAAACAAGTAAAACTATACAAGTCGTGGCTTTAATGCGGCTTCCAGTGCTTAATTCACTGTAAATGATAAACTCATATAGTCTTAGTAACATTGGGCAAGATATACTGATGTATGTCCAGTCTTAGGTCTTAAATCAGTATAAAATTATTTTACGACATTTGCATTACATATCAGTTAACATGGCTTTTAGCAGTATATAGGGAAACAGTAAAACAAAATTGAAATGTCACGTTTACAAGTTTTTATCATTCAGTGACATTTTATACAGGGGATGGCTGGAAAACAATTTTTATCGTTCTGTCAAAACCAGGGGCCGTAGTTACATGTCGTCGGTAAACTTACTTCTACAACGAGATGACCTCCTGGGTACAAACCGTGTGGGTTCAGCGCAATCTACTTTCGTATCTATATTCTCTGGGTTTTGTCTCGGTTTCTACCAACGAAGTGTCTAGAAATCAAAGCGTGAAGGTCAAATATAAAGAGGGATTCCCTCCTGCGCATGTCTAGAATAACCCCCAACCTTCTGCGCATACCCGCAAACACGCTGACACAGACACACACAAAGACTGAAAAAGCAGCTGAACTAAAACAAGTTTGATAAAACTATTAAAAGGCCATAAACATGATGAAGTCACGCTCACACGCACGCACACACACGCACACTGACACAAAGTAACAGTGACACACAAAGGCACGAAGACTGATTTAGCCTACACACACACACACACACACACACACACCAAGAGCTAAGCCAGCTATCGTAGCAGACGAACTTGGGAGCTACAGACACACTTGTAGAGCAGGAGGCCGAGTTCCGTGTCTCGGTCTGTGCAAATCAATTTCAATGTTTTCTCGGAGAGTGTCAGCTGGAAGATGTTGTGACGACGAAATCTTAACTTTGCGTGAAGTTCGTACTCATTGAACGTGTCCAATGGCTTTGTTTTGATCTAACCCACAGCGAACTCATGCCCCGTCCTCGTTGTACGTTACCCACCCCTCACCCACTGCTAAACACGAGGTTAAAGGTTGCTCTCGAAATATGGATCCCCAAGTAACGGCCCTTCGAGCTTACAACGAGGTACGGAGGTCACTTCCCCGTCACCCACGATATGTATGTACGGCCCCAGATGTGTTAGCGCTTGTTGTTAAGAAAACGCCAATGTAAAAGATTCACACACACACACACACACACACACACACACACACACACACACACACACACACACACTTATGCCTGCACTACATACCCACGCACATGCACACTTATCACACGCGCACATGGACAACCAAACAGGGTCTGATTACATGGTCAGAATTCGTGTATATATGTGAGCCACATAAAAAGCCTTAAAAGGGAAAAGAAAAAGCCTAGAACAGGTGTTTCAAAAGAGAAACAAAGAACAGAGAAGCTACTCTCAGAAGTAGAGCGTAATTATAGCAGAAAAGCAAACAGCATTTGACACCCGATAACAGTGAGCGCAAGTCAGTGACATTGACAGTCCCATGCGTGGTCTTCAACATCGCTTTTATCCATCTTACGTTGCGATGTTGGATGGAAACATTACGTGTACGCGTCACGTACACACGCAAGCAGGTGTGTGTGTGTGTGTGTGTGTGTGTGTGTGTGTGTGTGTGTGTGTGTGTGTGTGTGTGCGTGCGTGTGTGTGAGTGTGAGTGTGTGTGTGTGTGTGTGTGCTTGGAAAGGGATGAATGTGTATGTCCATGCATGCATGTATGGATGTTTGCGGTGCATTCACAAAGTGTTTGCCTATGTGCATGCATGTTTAACGGAAAGTGACAAACGTAGTGAACGCTTTAATCAGACAGAAGGACAATCAGACAAGATCTCAGACAAGGTCGAACAGCCTCTCTCTCTTCTCTCTCTCTCTCTCTCTCTCTCTCTCTCTCTCTCTCTCTCTCTCTCTCTGCCCCCCTCTCTCTCTCTCTCTCTCTCTCTCTCTCTCTCTATTCCCAGTGTATACTGTACAAAGAATGCCCATCGTTATCGCACATCCATCAAAATCTTAAATACAGTCTGAAAAATCTATAGGAATGACCAGCTACATACAAACAACTATATAGAGGAACAAATGAACGAATAAACGAACGTATGAATGGATGAATCAGCAATTGAGTGAATAAATAAATGTGTGTGTGCGTGTGTGCATGACGGAATGTGATGCACTCAAATGCTGCAAATTAATTTCTTATTCTTCGTGATAAAACAATATACTTAAAGTAACCTGGTTTTTTATGCAATTAAAAAGTCTGATATCTTGTGATCGGCAACGGAGTACGTATTTTTCTCTAATTCTTATTTGTTGGTTGAAGATAATCTGAAGCAAAGGCAATGCCTTTATTTACTGGCCTTTACTTATGCACATCTTACTTAATTAAAAGGATGACGGTTTTTTATAGAAGTGGTATCATTTCGCTTAAGCCCCTTCCTGAACACTTCAAATAGAACATCCACTGCAGTCAGTATACCTTGCACCCCAATTTAGTGCAATAAAAAGGCTTCTGCGTCTTTTTTTTTAAAGGTAGTTCACAATTGTACAGTCGAAAAATGTGTTTCTTCAAGACAAATGCTCTATGAAGTCAATTTCATCAATGCAATGGTCATATATATTGGTATCTGCTACTTCAATTGTTTTAGAATAATGTTTGTGGGATATATATAGTTGATTAATTTCCCATTGCAGTTTTCGCAAACGAACTTTTCTTGCGACATTTCTCGGCAATGTCTAGAAGCTCTAATTGAAATCAGCGTTAGATTTTCTTTGCTAAAACTTACGGGGCATGTGATTCTGGAACTGTTTCATGACTTACAGTGGATAACAGTTCCTATTTTTCTTTTGGTTTTGTGTCATATGCGCCTGCACTATGGAACAGTTTCACGACATGGTTTGTGTTCTTGTATCTATGTCAGCCAAGATCGTTGGACTGCATTACACAAAGAATTCTTCTTTTTTTTTAACAGTTGTTCTGTGTTTCTTCAAGACAAATGAAATTTCCTTCAAATTTAGGATTTGGTTTTCGATTCTATGCACTATGTCTTTCATGAATTCAATCTCTTAAGAAAAGAGTCTTTTTGGAGTAGGAGGAGAGTAAAGTGTGAGTGTTGGAGAGGATGAAATCCCACTGTCTGGATCACGTTGTCTCCTAGAGCATGGTACTTTCCGGGCTGCCAGTTTTGTTAATACGAATCCAATGTGTGTGTGTGTGTGTGTGTGTGTGTGTGTGTGTGTGTGTGTGTGTGTGTCTGTGTGTCTGTGTGTCTGTGTGTCTGTGTCTGTGTGAATGAGCGAGCGGGTGTGTGCGTGCATGTGGTGTGGTGTGGTATGGTGTGGTGTGGTTTGGTGTGTGTGTGTGTGTGTGTGTGTGTGTGTGTGTGTGTGTGTGTGTGTGTGTGTGTGTGTGTTGTGCGTGTGTGTGCGCGTGTGTGTGGTGTGTGTGTGTGTGTGTGTGTGTGTGTGTGTGTGTGTGTGTGTGTGTGGTGTGTGTGTCCTGGAGTGCAAATTCTCATGCATGTGATCAGACAGGCAGAATGGTGAGAATAAACAGCACTTTCAGATGATGATTTTGGTTCTTTGGACAAATTGAATCGAGTTGCTCCTCAGTAGAGAATTCTGACACGGGAGATCAGATGGAGAAAGCAGGCAAAGGAGAAACTAGACGTCCGTGACGTTTGATTCAGGATTCAACAGGGGATGCGAGTACAACTTCAGGATTCAGAAAATGAAGTGGACAGTGTGTTGTTCTTAACCCTTCAAGTCTGTCTCATGTATAAGTAGGTCAGTGAAAATGCTTCACAGACCAATCAAAAGAGCCTGCAGGAAAAGGCCTTTCCAAATAAACTGTTAGATGTAGGAACCAGACATTTAGCAGTCTTCATTTCTTTGTGGTAGTAAAACGAGAGGTAAATGATTTTTTGCTTCCTTGGATAAACTAACACGCTGTTAATGAGTTCATACACAGGTAAATAAATCAAATGTACAGCGAACAAACAAAACGTTCCCTTTACTCCTCTCCCAGCCACTTTCTCAAGGCAATGCCTGCCCGTCCCTTCCCAGCTTTTCATTTTTTGGATCAGCCTCCATGTTTATTTGAGTTTTGTGCAGATCTAGTGGCAAAGAAAATGCGCAGATACATTGGAGGAATACACAACCCTATTTCTTATAGATGATTGTTGGGGGAGTAGGAGTGGGGTTAAGATTTTCGTCTCTTCCTGCACGCTATTGTGATTGCCTAGTGAGCTATCTTTGGCAGACCAAGAGTCTGGGAGCAACACTGTTCACCTCACTTTTAGAGGCTTCAGAAAGTTTTACCCACTTCCCCTGCCAACCTCTCTGTATTTAAACTGGCTTACTGTTGAATCCTGAACCAAACACACAGATGCCCCTCCCACTCCTCTTTAGATTTACTGATCTGTCTTCGACTGGTCTCGATTGTCTGTGGGCCCTGATGAAGGGCAACTCATTTCAGTTTACCACAGATCTACCACCATCAACTGGAGGTGCACCTTACTCTCATGACTCAACTTGTCCGTTCACATGCATGAAAGTCATTATGAACACACACACACACACACACACACACACACACACACACACACACACACACACACACACACACACTCGCGCGCGCGCGCGCGCGCTTTAACGCACGTGCACACACAGGCACAGGCACAGGCACACTTAGACACACACGTCATAAAGTATCAAGAAGAAAGTGCACACATGACATTTTCTGCACTGAATAGACATCTCTACGACTGTCAATAGAACAGCCACAGCCACCTTGCAGAGGGAAAAGTCTTGTGATTTTCAGGAAGTGCTGACTGACCCAAGGAGCATTTTGTTCCCATTAAATCAGTCAGTTGAAAGATCTGGATCAACAAGATTGCCAGTCTGTTAAGTGCCATGCTCAAGGAGACAACTTAATCCAGATCGTAGTGATGCGTCCCTCCTACTTCCTACCCTCCCGTACACATACTTTCATCTCCTCTCACGCCCAAACTCCCCCTGTTTGACTACAACCAGCAATAGAAGAAGAAAAGGATGGTATTTCCCCACATTATCTGAATGTAGAACTGTCCATGGCAGCCACGTCAGTTTTAGTTCAAGCATCAATTGACCACTGACCACAGTCCTCACTCCTTCCAAAAGGTTCAAAATTACTCTTCATTTATCTCATTGATGACACTGAGACTTTGGGCAGTTGTCATATTTTGATGACATGAAAACGATGAGTAGCTTTCTTGGAGAGACTTGGATACATGAGTCCACACCAGTGTTACTGACACTACTCATTAGCTGGCGTACAGGTAAACACATAAAAAGTACAGTAAAGAAATTCCCTCTACAAGTTCCACACTCCATTTAGAAGGACGCCCACCCAACCTTTCTCTGCCCCTTCTCATGCGACCCTCTCCACAGGAGGATCAATGCACGCGCGCAGGTTTGCATGATGCAACACACACACACACACACACACACACACACACACACACACACACACACACACACACACACACACATCCTAAAAAGAGCTTAAAGAGCTTGCTTATATACTATTTTCTGCGCAGACAAGAACCCGAGTGACAGTCAGTAGGACAGAGAGAAAAGTTTGGCTGACTTAGATAAAGTGGCATCCAGCAAAAGCCGAGTGGTTCTCAGTCTGCCCTTACTGGGTCAAGGAGGATTTTGTTCCACTGAAATCAGTCAGCTGAAAGATCTTATCTGAAACTGGATTGACAAAATTGTCAGTCTGGTAAGTACCATGTTCTAGGAGACAGCTTGATCAGATAGTAAGGACCCATCCTTCTTCCCACTCCCTACCCCTCCCTTACATACTTTACTCTTCTCAAGGCCTCCAGCCTCCCCCATCCCTCAACCCAAAGTCCAGCAATTAACTACAGTCAGCAAGAGAAGAAGAAAAAGACTTTCCACCAAAAATAAAACAACTGATCCCTCCAGGCGACAAAACAAAATCCCATCCTTGACTTGCACGTGCAGATAGTGTGCTGTCGTCTACAATGATTCTTTAGAATATTGGCTTAACTTTTCGTGCAGTATTACCTCTTCACACGATTATTTTCTAAGTTCTTGAGACTACTCTATGTGTTCATGATCAAGCCATTGTATTCTGTTCCCATTCTAGCTGGAAAAACAACCCAAACACCTGACATTTTCATGAAGAGTTTGAATTACTTCTCGATTGATACGACCTTCGCGCCAATAAGCCAGTCACACTCGGAGATATCAACCTTCACCTTAACTTCCAGTCTTCTCCCAGTATCAGACAACTATACTGTTCTCTATCCATATTCTATTTTCTCTCATAATGCCACCAATTAAACACACAGATCCCCAAAAAGTTTCTACCATACCTTTCTTCTCCTCTCATAGGTTGTAGTCAAATTGTGGGTCTCTTTTGGGGTAGGAGGAGAGTGAAGTTTTGGGAGAGAAAGGGAGATGGAGGGATGGGCATGTACTATCTGGATCAACTTACCTATCGAAGCATGTTACTTCCCTGACTGGTAATTTTTTTCAAAGCGATTCCAGACGAGCTCTTTCAGCCGACTGATTTCAGTGGAACAAAAGTCCCCTGGCCTGATCACCACTGTCTGAGAACCTCTTGTATTAGCTGCCAGCTGGCCCTGGTTGGCCAAACGTTTCTCTCTGTGCTGTTAGCAGCCAGTTAGTGATCTGGTCCACGCGGAAAATGTTTTGTAAGTTTTTACTAGTGCGTTAATTAGTCAGTTTGTTTGCTCATTGTTTTTTTTAACAAGGAAGTGTGCTGTGGTGTGTGTGTGTGTGGTGTGTGTGTGTGTGTGTGTGTGTGTGTGTGTGTGTGTGTGTGTGTGTGTGTGTGTGTGTGTTCATGCATGTGATAAACAGTAGATCGGTGTGAAAATGCACTTTCAGAAGACAATGGTTATTTCATGGACAAACTGGAATCAATCGTCCTCCAGCAGAGAAAACAAGCATTGGAAACGTAAAAGAGACAGACACTGGAGTCCCAAAGGAGACAGAGTGCCAAAAACAGAAGGGAGGCTTTTTATATTTTGTTCAGGATACAAGAGGAAGCTACTGCGCTGCAAGACATTAGTGGCATATATGGGTACAGCTGGGGAACTCAGAAACTGAGGCAAAAAGTGTTTTTTAAGATCTTTTAAAATCTCTCTGTTCTGTAAGCAAGTCTATAAAGGCAGTTCACTGGTAAAATCACCATAGAATGCAGAAAAAGGAGAATTTCCTTTTTTTTATAAAGCAGATTATGCTTCAACTGATGATTAAGAACTTTTTTGTCTCATCATCTGTGCCATCTCAGTGGCATTACTTCACGCCTCTCTTTCCAGCTCTCCCATCCACAGTCACAACATAGAAGTGTTTCATTACAGTCAAAACACTGTAATCCCTAGGATTCACTATAATCGTTAATGGTGCTAAATCATCCCCTTCTCCTGTTCTGTATGGTGTTCCCCAGGGCTCTGTCCTTGGACCAGTTCTTTTTACCCTTTATTCTCAGCCCTTATCTGACGTTATTTCTGCCCATGGCTGTGACTCTCACAAGTTCGCAGATGACACTGAACTCTCTAAGAGCGCAACCACCAGCGATTTTCAAGGTGCTCAATCAGATATTACCGCATGTTTTAGGGACGTAAAAGTCTGGATGACCAGCAACAAACTCAAGTTGAATAGTGACAAAACCGAGATCATGGCTGTTGGTACCTCCTCTCGTGTCAAGATGGTTAAAGCTGAGTCGGCAGAAATTGATGGTGTTGTTTTACTTTTCAAAGAGTCAGTGAAATATTTAGGTGTTAGCATTGATCAAACGCTCTCTATGCAGAACCAAATATCTAATGTTTGTCGTGCATGCTTCCTGGAATTGCGACGTATTGCTTCTATCCGGTCTTACCTCTCCACACAGGCAACAGTCAGACTCATCACCGCCATGGTAATGTCCCGACTAGACTACTGTAACTCTGTGTTAGCAGGACTTCCTTCAG
The DNA here is from genome assembly GCA_033310375.1 of Conus canariensis. Taxonomy (NCBI): domain Eukaryota; kingdom Metazoa; phylum Mollusca; class Gastropoda; order Neogastropoda; family Conidae; genus Conus; species Conus canariensis. The sequence continues at coordinate 41,778,737 of CM065716.1, read as the reverse complement.
AACAGCTTGCACGATTACAAAGGGTGCAAAACAGTGCAGCTCGGCTTGTTCTCAAAAAGCGTAAAAATGAGCATATTACACCTTTGTTACGTGAACTCCACTGGCTTCCCATCAAATATCGATGGCAGTTCAAAATCGCAGTTTTTGCCTATCGTTTCTTTGATGGGACACTCCCACAGTATCTTTCTGCTTCTCTGTCCACCTATCAAACTTCTCGGTCTCTTCGCTCATCTTCTCAAAAACTTCTGAAAATTCCTAGGCGCTCGTTAAAGACAGTCGGTGAGAGAGCATTTAGCTTTAGTGCGCCCACTCTTTGGAATTCTCTTCCTGACAGCTTACGTGACCTGCCTACATTATCTAAATTCAAGTCAGAGTTAAAAACATACTTCTTTAGGAAAGCCTTCTTCAACCATAATATCTGAATGCTGTGTCTATTATTATGACCTGACTTTTTATGTACTGCATGCATAACTGTATTGTTTACGCTTGAACCGATGAACTTGAGAACTGTGCCTGTGTCGGTAGGTGTGTGTGTGTGTTGTGTGTGTGTGTGTGTGTGTGTGTGTGTGTGTGTGTGTGTGTGCGTGTGTGTGTGTGTGTGTGTGTGAACACATGTTAGTGCGAGTGTTTGAGTGTGTGCTGAGCGCAATGAGTTGATCCCAAGAATTGCGCTATATAAAATCCATAGATTATTATTATTATTATTATTCAGTATCAAGGTTACCATGAGGCAGCCCTCTGGAGGAGCTACTGCACTGCTGCCAGATGACTTCATAAGTATAAAGTGGCGCCCATTCTGCTCTAACAGACACAGGACAATTCCTTCTGAGCCCCTATACTGATGATTATAATCGCCTAGTCGCAGAGCTGGCATGAGTGACTGTCACCATCAGGATGTTACCATCCACGCCCGTCCACAACAATATCCATGTACATGCCGATCCCAACGACTGTGCACGAAATCACGAGCGGTATTGGCAGGGAGAGAAAAGGAAAAAGCGGTGAACAGGAAAGCAGGGCTTGATGACCCGTGAAAATGAAGATGATGCAGGGAAGCTCCATTCTCATCAAGGCTACATCATGGGGGCTGCACTCTACGCCTCCTTTTGTAAGATGTCCTGGCGTCAACGTCGATTGAGAAATTACAAATACCTGCAGTGCTGGTCAAGGAATGTGAGCAGCACTTTGGGGCACGAAATTGACTGCGTGGGCCCAGTCTTCCCCGCTGAGCGTATAGCTCACAGTTGGACAACACCGACAATTTCACACACAAGTAATGCCTGTGACAGGAGTCAAATCCATGACCACATAGCCTGCAATATTTGTCAGCTGCTGCAACATAACTGCAGCTGGTGATTAAGTAAATGCAGTAATTAACGTAGTCTGATATTGTCTCTCCTACAAACATTTTTAAAAGCTGCTTTTCTTTTATATTCCTGATTTTGTCACTCCTTCATACATATTTTAAAAGGTGTTTTTTTTTTTCTTTCATTTTTCTTTTTCTTTAGACAGTGAAAACTCCAACTACTAAAAGCCAATACAGATTTGGAGGGATTCTTTCATATATGCAAAGTAGGTAGTTCTCCAGTTTTGAAGAATTGCTTCTTGTATATGTTGGAGTTTTTCGTCGAGTTGGCGACCGGTGCTAGGAGGCCTGCAGCTTCCTCTTTCCACAAAATGGCCATTGGTCACCGCAGTTACTTTAAGTAACTCTTGGAGGTTATAAAATGAAGTGGAACACTTTATTTGCCTTGCACTTGAGTATAGCTGGTGAGCATAGGCTATATCCATAACCTCACGAGATACGAGATATGTTTGGTCTGCAGCAGAAGTGGTGTTTTGAAAAGCCAAGGGCCCTGTGCCTAAATCTCTAGGATTATGTGTAAGTGAAATTTTGCCACCTTAATGACTATGAAAATTCTGAGTGCTTCATCTACCAATTAGAAGGCGCTACCATTTCTGGTGCAATGGATTAAATTGATAGCTAGATATAGTACAAAGGTTCTCCTCTTTTGTGTCATGCCTTTCAAGACAACATCTATCTTGTTTGTGTCGTAGGTGGAGTGGATTTATATGGAAAGAAGGTGAATGAACTATACCGTATACACTTCGTCTCTTTGTCTAATTCTATTTCGTATATCAATATCAACAACACTAACGTATTTGTCGGGCTGTCTGATTCACTGAATTATTTGCCATTGGTAGAAACACTCAGAATTCGTCTGTAAAATGGTGTATCTTCAACCATCACATAAGGCCCATAATCACATGTAGACTGTGGCAACATTTCCCCCATCATTGTCACAACAAATGAGAAAGGGGGGAGTGCAGATGCATGTGTTTTGTTTTAGAGATGTCCTGGCCTCTCCAAAAACAAAGATGGGAAACAGAAACGACTAGTGTTCTCAGAGGTATGATGACCAAGTGACCCACTGGTGTATTTTGTTTGAGGCATTTGGCAGTGATGCTAATTATTATCTGTGACAAGTGGGTCGTGAGTGTAGTGCAACGGACACATCAAACGAAAATGAATGATAGAGAAAACTACAAAGGTTACATAGGACCCAGGGGAGGCAAACAATAATATTACATTACACAATATAGACGCATTTCATTTTACAAAACGAAAATGGAGAGTCCGAGAGAGACAGAAGCAGGAAATATGTGTACACGGTTACACTAAGGACAGACAGACAGATCGAATGAGATGGCTGTTTGAATGGTTAAAAATACATTTTTGTACACTATGTATCTAGTTGCAACTGCCAAATTAAAAAATATTTACTCCAGTAGCATAATTTACTAAGATGTTCATATGTTTTGAAAAACGTGTTGAGCAAGAAAGTCTTTCATCTTGGTAACAGCACTTTATACATCTCACTGTGTTCATACTTACACCCTTAACCATGACATGGTACATGTTATATGAAGCATACAGTTGAGACAAAACCAATGGCTTGTATGTCAACAAATTGACATTGAAATCAGCATGATTCCTTGCCGCTGTTGTATTATTGATTTCAACAGCTCAGCGGTCAATGGGGGACACATACTGTTCAATGGTAACATGAAATGAATATATCACCATCTACTAATAAGCAGCCAGCAGCAAACACAGACCTTTCAAAAGAAAATGGTCTGGTCAAGGGCTAACCTCCAATGCCACCTTCACGCCTACCCCAGTCTCCACTTCCACCCCTGTGCCTCCCTCCTCACCTCGCGATAACTCCATCCATTTGGGAATGTTCCTCCCCCAAACCTAATTCCATCTCCTCTCCAAACAGTTTCTTTCCTTTAGGTAAAGAGTCGTTCTTAATTCTTTTATAAGTCGATTCAAACAGATCACCTCTAAACAGTAATTACCAGTCATTTCCGGCTTCTCGTTTTCAAACATCAAGCGTCACGTGAGTCACGTGATCACAATGGCCTTCTAAGCTGGTAATTCGGTGAAGGAGTGGGGGTTAGGACGTCGGGTGGGTGGGTTGTAAAGGAATCAGATCGCGCTCGTCCGCGTACAAGGCTAATGGGGCTGCAGGGCTATTAGCGAGCGAGAGATCGGGATTTTCCTTGTCATCCTAGTAAACCGTGCAGTTGGAACAGCAAACAAAGGAGGCGTGTACATGGACGCAGACCCTATCACCACCTTGCAAATCTGTCAGGAAAGTGATGATGAAGAACAGCATGATGTAACAATGGTGCGGAGAGTCTGGGGATAACGAAGTGAAGGTGTGGAAGGATCTGGGTATAACTGAAAGGTAAGAAACTGTTAGGGTAAGGCTACTGAGAATGAGTGTGTCGAGGTAGTGGTGTGGAAGGGTTAGGACATGCTGAGTTAAGGATATGGAGGATAAGGCATAGTGGTGTACAGGTAAGGGTGTGGGAAATGAGTTTTGGAGTAAGGGTACGCTGTATATTAGGATGTTGAAGAGAATGGAAGAATGATGATGTGTTGACCTACGGGTATAAGGAATGGACGTGGAGAAGTGAATACAGTAATGTTAAGTTAATAGTGATGAGAGGGGGGGGGGGTAGGCGTTTTAGAATCAGGAAAGGAGGATAGAGCTGAGGTAAGAATTTGAAAGGGCTAGGTGCACTGAGATCAGGATAATGAGGATCTGAAGGTGTTGAGGGAAGGGTTTGGAGATGGTAAAAGTCTTTAAGTAAAAGTATGGAAAGTATGGGTGTGCTGAGATATGGGCATGGAAGGGTATATTGACTTCATACTGCTGTGAGGGTATAGAAGATAAGGAGGTGTGCTAAGTGGGTGGAAGAATAGGGGTGTTGGGAGAGATAATGGAAGCGTTATTGTAAGGGTGTAGAATCGGTAGGAATCTAGAGGTAATATTATGGAGAATATGGGTTGTTAAGATCAGTTGTAGAAGGGTTAAGCGTGTCGGGATAAGGTTGTGTATGACGTGGGGGTGTTTAGGCAAAGGTGTGGAAGAATTGGTGGTGCTGGGCTTGAAGTCTTGAGGATAAAGGGATATTGAAGGACGGGTAGAGAAGTGCAAGAGAATTTTAAGATGGGGATGGGAAGGTAAGGAGGTGTTGAGGTAAAGGCGTGCATGTGGAAGGCTTTGTTAGGAAGTTGGGATAGGGCTGTGGATAACATAGCATGTGTACTGCATCCTTTTCTATGTCCACCAGTGACATGACTACAGCAGGGTTTGTCCTAACACAGCAGGGGCTCTTTACACTATGCCGTGTCACTTTACCTCCGTTAAGAAGTTTACGTTTTCACCGGGATCTGATGTTTTCTGTTTGTTTAGTTGTCTGGCAGCAAGATCACGCAAAGGCGACTGAACCCGTTTTAACGAAACTTGATGGAGGCATGAACCGCAGCCCCCAAAACAAAGCCCTTCAATTTTTAGTACGGAACTGGATCAAAGTGTGGATCCGGGATCGGTTTTTTCCCCGCTGTTTTAGAAGTTGCAAGATAGGACATATTTTCATATTTAAACAAAAATAATTAACAGGAAATAAATCATGGAAATTAACGAAAAAAGACATATCAATGCACACGAACTTGTGAGATTTGGTGTGAATCAGGATTACAATCCAGATCCACAGAGGAAGGTATGGTGGTAGGGAGGGGGGGAGGGGGGAGGGAGAATGGTCAAACGTACTAGAGGTCTTGCTGTCCTTGCTTTTTTCCTACATCAGTTTGACTTTCTGATTAGATCTGATCGCGAGCCAAAAATTGTGTTTGAACGGTTGCGAGAATGCACGCATCGACACGACTATATTAACGTGCTCTTTTGTTTCTTTTAATTGTCGTACAGCCTCTGATGTTACCGTTGTCAATGTCTGTCCCCTCCCTGCAGCACCTTTTGCTCCAGTTTACGGTGATACCCTTTCTATGTAGAATCTAAGTAAAGTGGCAGTTTTCACCCAACAGCTTTCTTTTCTTGTGTTATTGACGGTGATCTAGATGGCCAAACTCTAAAGTGTCACTAACACAGAGGCCTTCCCCATGATATCTTTCCCAGAATGTTGCACGACTGAGGAGAAGAAAAAGAAATGAGAAAAAATCATGTGGTAGCCAATGATTTCCGGGAAAATGCGATATAATTTGGGTGGCAAGCGATCATGCACAGAAATGTTGGAGGCCCTAATGCTCTTTTCTGCAAATATCAGTGAATACAAATTCTATTGATAATTATCAAAAACAATGACCAGAGTACACGCACAAATGTGCACTCATGCCACACACACACACACACACACACACACACACACACACACACACACATACACACACACCACACACACGTACCACACACACACACACACACACACACACACACATTACACACACACACACACACACACACACACACACACACACACACACACACACACACGTGAGCGTCTCTAACATCATGGCTATTTTACTCGTATACCATGGAAATGGTGCAGTGGAGGAAAGTGCCGGTGTTTTGGAGGCAGGGAGGAAGGGGGCAGAATCGTGGAGGGTGTGGGCGGGCAGCACAGACCTTCTTCTAGGCATGTAGCTTAGCAAACGAAGTGAGCTTGCAAAACAAAATGATGATCGGATGGGGCCTGGGAAGTTCGTGATGGGAGCTATGGTCAGAAAATTGTGCGTTTTCTGCCGGCAAAGGATCAGGGGCTAGCGGAAGGAGCGGAGGGAATGGGGAGACAGGAGGAGAGCAAGACAGTGTTTATTTTCCTTTAGCGTCTTAGCAAAGGAAGTATTTTCACAAAAAGGACGAGCAGAAGGGCCCTGTGAAATTGTGTGAGAAGAGATGGTCTGTAAATTGTGCATTTTCAGCTCAGAATGAGTATTTGAAATTTGTCATCGGACTTGACTTTTTCTCTGTCTCAATGCAACTCAATCAGAGATCAGAAAACAGCTCTTGATTTCAATCCAGTCAGTGTGTCACCTCCCCTGGACAGTCTTCAACGAACAGAAGTGTTTCTTATAATAACTTGAGATTTAGTCAATAGTCTCTCCATTTTGAGATGACACACAGGCTTCAGACTTCAGATTCCAACTCCGTGTCATCTCGTATACATGAGGGAGAGCTCGCGATATCTACAGCCTTCTCTCAGTGAAGAGGCCGCAGCCTGTCCACAAAAGAAGAAAGCCCTTCTGAAGGCCTTCAGTTCACAGAAGCAGATCACCATCGCCATCTCCAGATCAATTACCACTTCTTTGAAGAAAATGTGTTTCATTTTTTTCAGTGGAACTGCCAGAACTTTTCGTAATTGCGCTGTCTCCTGATATACACCACTAGATCAGCAAAATCATGTAGTGTCCGTTTAAGATCATAGTGAATAGAAAGCAGCCTGAATTTATAAACAATTTTTGGCCGATTAAACCCCATGAGTGATACTGGGGACTTATATATAATCGACTCTTGCAGACTATGCGACATAGCACTCTATATCTGCCTCTGAAGAAGGTTAATGCAATGAATGTCACTCGAACACTGATGAACGTATTCCGCAGACTGGGGCGCTTTAAAGAAATCTTTGCTGATTGCACACTGAATTCATTCCAAACTGCATGATGAAAGTAATAGAGGTCACGCACACATACGCTCTCGCGCGCAGTCACACACACACACACACACACACACACACACACACACACACACACACACACACACACACACACACACACACACACATGGACTCACGCAAGGACGCAAGCACGCACACATGCTTAAACGAACATAATCAAGCGCCTTCGCATTTAAACACCCAAAAGGCGTCTGCAATGAAGTCGTTAATTACGGTAGCTTAATCAGCTTCCTGAGATCAACCCTTCTTTAAAAGTGTCTCGCGTGCGTGCGCAAGAGCCACAATTACTTCACCCATGCTGATTACTTTCACGGCCTAATATCAACATTTACAAAACAAAAACCAGGAATTCTTGATTTTGCTGAAAGAAATATATTTGCAGTAAAATATGACTTTTTATGGGAAAACCGTTTTAATCACTGTCGACCTTAGTAATTAAACTCTTTCCCAGCATACCGAATGTAAGTGTTTTTTCCCTCATTTTCCCTCTGCCTCCCCCTTTGTAATGAACCACCTTTCTGAATCACTTTTGACCCCTGTAATTATACTCGATTCCAGAGGCACTGAATGTGTTTTTTTTCTTTCTCAATATCTTCCCTCCCCCCCCCCCCCCCCTTTATCCTCTTCCACCCCTCTTCCTTCCCTCCTATCCCCACCCCACCCCGTGCTTTCTGAATACCACTGTCGTATTCTATTGTTATGTTCTTCTTGGTGGCGTTCCTCCCACGCCGCTCATTCTGGTCCTCCTTGCATATCAACACGCAGATCCATCGGGTGGAACAGCTGGCTGTCGACAGAGATACATCAATGTCAGTTCGTTACAGGGCCACCCGCTTCAGCAGAGCTTGCTTCAGAGGCAACTGGCAAGTCCAGCCTATTCTGATATACAACAGGTCATTAAATATTTTTCAAATACTTATAAACACAGCCTGTTAAGACCACCAGTGAATAAACAGAAAACAGGCCTCAAACAAACAATCATTTCATGCTCTGCTTTCGTGCTGACCCAAGTTCTGCTTTCTATCCATGTTCATGTCCGTGGTAAGTTTGGGTCAAAGTTAACAGTACCAGTAATTTCATGTTCTGGAGATGATGCTCACTCGCACTGACTCCCACGTCCAGCAACTGTTGTAGTCAGTATGGGGCTGAGGATGAGGTGTCCTGTACGTGTTGAATCAGAACAGGCACGACTGACTGCAACACAAGTGATTGCCGCAGTGCAGTGTGTCTTCTGGTGGGTTGCCTTATGACAACCTGACATTGATAGCTCCTTGCGGACTGCCGCTGCTGAGACTACGACAGGAATAGAAAGAATTTGGGTGTGGCTGGGGCAGCTGAGTGAGCCGTGTTGGGATGATGCCACTACCAGGGAAAGAAGATGTAACTTCTCCATAAAAGAAGTACCGTTATGGACATCGTTCGCTGTTACGACAACCAATGTCTCTCACATCCTTTGGCTATGTAGGAATGAACCAAGGCATACCTGGCTAGATCTTCACATGTTTTGTTGTTGTTGTTACTGCTGCTGCTGTTGTTACTGTCGTCGTCGTCGTCGGACTTGTTTTCAGCTTTTTGTTTTATTTCGCCGTTGTCGTCGTCGCAGATTTTTCTTAATCACAACACCTCCTCATAAAAGGGCCAAACCTATCATTGAATAAATTCTTTACCCCCCCCCCTCCCCCGCTCTCTCTCTCTCTCTCTCTCTCTCTCTCTCTCTCTCTCTCTGTTGGGGCGGGGGGTATTTGTGTGGGTGGGTGTTTATCTTAAAGATTGTTTGTTTTGACTTTCCAATTATTTTGGAAAGAAATGGCATTTTAAACCAGTTGGTTCATCCATTTCAGGCTCTGTAAAACATCTACGTTCGTATTTGTATTTTCTCTCAACACACATAAAAAAGCACTTTTCTTCGACTTTGCTCGTTTCTCCTTCTGAACCCACGCTCTCCTCTCTGCCCATCCCCACCCCCACCCCCTCTCTCTCTCTCTCTCTCTCTCTCTCTCTCTCTCTCTCTCTCTCTTTTCTTTAGTGCTGTCGTTGCATAATGAGTGCTTTTAAAACGGGAGCATCGTCTGAATTAACATGATATTGATAATCTTGGCGCACTAGCGTCAAAATCGATGTGATCTTGGTCGATTCTTAGCAGAAATAGAGAACACCAGTTTCTTTTGAATCTTTGGCGAAAAAGACGACCAGAGGAAAGAGGAAGGAGTGAACAGGTGATGACGCGGAGCGGGTCGGGGGAGGTAATGATTTTGTGGAAGCCGTTGTATTACATACTAATAGTGTGTGTGTGTGTGTGTGTGTGTGTGTGTGTGTGTGTGTGTGTGTGTGTGTGTGTGTGTGAGAGAGAGAGAGAGAGAGAGAGAGAGAGAGAGAGAGAGAGACAGAGACAGAGACAGAGACAGAGAAAGATGGACAGGTACAGTAATTCTGAATGAAAAATTCGGACGTACGAAGACAAAGCTGCAGATGGTTTCACTGTATCACGCACACACGCTTAAAAGAAAATAAAAGACTATGTCAAGAATTAAGTCAATGTATAGATTGGTGGATAAAATTCTCTCCTCAAAACTCTCCTTACTCTTAACTTGCATCGTGAGCTTGCCTGGCACGGGCCTGTATCTAGCACTGACTGTCTGCCCAACACCACCCTGCAGGTCACAGTGGGAGGGGGTGGAGTTGTCATCGCAGAAGCAGGTGGAAGAAGCCCTGAACGGACGAGATAAGGGACCAGGCTGGTTTAGCAACTCTGCCCTGTCGCACAGGACTGAGGACAAGCAGCTGTGGATCGCTCTGACGGCCAGGCGTTCGTGAAGACTCCTTACAACGGACACTCTTGAAACAATGAGACGATGACGATGGCGACGATGATGATGATGATGATGACGACGACAATGACGATGATGATGATGATGACGATGATGACGATGATGATGATGATGATGATGATGATGATGATGATGATGCACATCGTATACGTCATCAACCGATTCGTCTTCTTGTCTGCAAAGGCGAGGGCAGGGAATACGGACAGTGGTTGGATAGATTGAGAGGCACTGACGTTAAGGAAGGGCAGCTCACTGAGGTCGTCTCCATGATTGGAGTTCCCTTAAGTCTAAATAGAATCGATCTGAAAGAATTTCATCCACCTGTATTTGGAAACCTGAGTAAAGTATAACTGGTGCTGCGTAGATTACATTTTGGTCACACCTGTCTAACATATCTTTACCTTTTGAAGGGCGAGGAAGCCCCGTGGTTCACATCATGCGATAAACTACACAGCATTATCATCATCCCATTCAGCGTCGGGATATGCGCGATCACAAACACAAACATTTTACTGCAGTTTGCGGGCAGTGCTCTGTATATGTGCACCCAGAGCAGGCCCAGGCGAACACAACCAAAGAGACTGAGGGGCGTTGCAGTGTATCCTGTGCTGGGTGGCCTTCTAACAACATCGTCTGATGACTCCCTTTGGCCCACAGACTGTCAAGAAATGATACGTGATGTAATAAATGAACAGTTGCTTTTACAAGCCAAAGTCCAATTCAGTTGCACGAACGCAGCATGAGACAGACACTGCAACGAACTGGCTGACAACCAGACATGCCATTAATGACAGAGAAGACAGACAGGCAGAGAGATGAAGAAACCGACATTGAGAGAGACCGAGGGAGAGAATAAAAGACAGAGAAAAAGAGAGAGAAGGAGACAGACTGACAGAGAGAGAGAGAGAGAGAGAGAGAGAGAGAGAGAGAGAGAGAGAGAGAGATTCGGGAGGAGAGGAGGGTAAGACAGACAGAAGTGGGGGGTGATCCTGGTACGATCCGATCAATAGTGAGACATAACAAACTATCCCGGTATGTCACTAATGACCTCTCAGAGACTAGTGGTCAATAATAGCACATCGTTTGGCAGAAGTGTCCCTAGACGGTCTTTTTACCCCACGGGCCCCGCACGCGTTTACTGGGCCAGAGAGAGGCAGCTGACGCCTGAAGAGCTCTGAACCAGGTCTTATTGTTACACCCACACACCGCCCGGGGACTAAGGATGTGGAATAAGAGCAACAGACTGCTGCCTCACAAAAAAGGAAGAACTGAAAGCTCAATGACGACGAAATTACATCCTTCCTCCTTCCTGTCCCCCATACTCTCGTCCACCTCACAAGTCAATACCCTCCACCCACTTCTCTCTTCCCCACCTGCTTCAAAGCCCATCCACTTCAGTTTATTGCCTTTCACCTTGTCACATTTTACCCAAAAAGTTTCTCCCGTCAGTGTTCATCTAATATATCTGTTTATGCACACATCCATCATGTTTCCTATCGCTCAAGGAAAACTGTTGATAGTTTTAGAGGCATTTACTTTGTATGTAACAGAAAAAAAATGACAGGTTCCGCATTATAACATTGCACTCATTTTTACATACTGCATGTGAAAGTTCACAGAAAGGCAAAGTTCATCCACATCCACAATTACTCTGAACTGCTGGTCTCTCGGGGGAAAGGCACAGTTGTGAGAACAAAAACTGTAAAATAATAATCTATGACAAAAGCTGGAAGTACTTCATACTTCAGATGATTTGAGCCTAGCTTTTAAGCTTTATTCACAGGTCGAATGTAACGCTTGACTGGTTTGTGTTACTAATGTTAGAAGTAAAGCAGATAGCAGACAGCTCAACCTTGGCTTTTATCAGAGCTTTGAGGCTGAAAATAGAGCATATTAACGGTAGCTTAAGCTTTGCGTTTGTGTGTAGTCAAAGCAGAAAATGAAACGTAATAGGTGAGCAGATCCTAGGATTTTGTTGGTGTTATAATGTGTTTCGAAGAGATTGAAGCAAAACATATAACAAGTAATTAGACCTTAGCGTTTCATCATTTTATACTTAATTTTAAAAGTTGAAAGTGAAACATATGACAAGTGACTTGGCCTTACCCTTTCGTCGGTGTTATAGTGTGTTTGAAAAAGGTAGAGATAAAACATTTTACAGGATGGAGGAAGATTTGTTCTTAGCTAGTTCTCAGATGAGCGACTGCGGCTGGAAATAAACCATATCAAGTGAGCTTAGGCAATAACTCTTCATGTGCATACAATGCAGCGTGTTTTAGATTTTTATGTTTATCTTGTGACGCCAAGAAAATGAATATCAGATCAAATCACCATTTCCTAATAAACGTAGGTCAAATCACCATTACCTAACAAACATCAGATCGTCACCATTTCCTAACAAACATTAGATCGTCACGATTCCTAACAAACATCAGATCGTCACCATTTCCTAACAAACATCAGATCGTCACCATTTCCTAACAAACATTAGATCGTCACGATTCCCTAACAAACATCAGATCGTCACCATTTCCTAACAAACATCAGATCGTCACCATTCCCTAACAAACATCAGATCAAGTCACCATGCCCCAGCAAAGCTCAGATCAAATCACCTTTCCCAAACAGAAACGTGAGGTCAAATCATTATTTCCTAAAAAATAACAACAGACTGTGGGCAGGAAAAGGATGGAACAAAGAAAGGAATTTAGAAAATGGAAAAAAGACGTTATGGAGTGAAGGAGCTTGGGTAGGATAGAAGTTACAAAAAGAAAAACGAAAGGGGAAATGGGAAGGGGAGGGAGGTGGGGGGGGGGGGGGAGGCGGAGGCAATACGCTCTTTTCACCACTCTCCCATTAAGACATATTCTTGCCGTCAGAAACTGAATATGGGTTCGGAAGAAATGCATCGGTTTATAGTTTTCCTTGGCATTTTTGACATTGGCTATAACAAAATCGACCTTGGTCTCACGCTGAGAAGACAGAATCGGTCTTATGTGGGCCAGGGAACCAGAAACGAAAACTTTCAAACACACACACACACACACACACACACACACACACACACACACACACACACACACACACACACACACGCACACACACACACACACACACACACACACACACACACCACACACACACACACGCACACACACACTCGCGCGCGCGCGCATGCACGCACGCACGCACACGACTGACTGCGAGCGAGCGCGCGGCCATTGAACATAAGTTTTTAGTATTATTTTAGAACACGAACATCATTACTGAGCTGGACAAAAGAAGCAAGAGCTGGAGTGCAAGAAAAAGGAAACCAGGAATAGACAGACAGAAGACAGAGAGACAGTGACAAACAGTCACACACACACACACACACACACACACACACACACACACACACACACACACACACACACACACATACACACACACACACACACACAGACACACACAGACACACACACACACACACACACACACACACACACACACACACACACACTCACTCACTCACTCACTAACAGAGAGACTGAGAGACAGGCAGACAGACAGGCAGAGACAGAGGCGGAGACAGAGAGACGGACAGAGACAGGGGGAGATAGGGAGAGAGTAGAGATGCGGAGAGGGAAGGAGCAGACAACAGATTTTAAACAAAGAACAAAGGAATGAATGAATGACACAGCTAAGCTTGTGAAAGATGATTACATTCAGGTGTAACGTCCACACTCGTCAAAATAGATACAGAATTACCATCCCAGGACAGTCGATGGAGGGGGGTGGGGGGTGGGGGGTGCCGAAGGAGGGGAGATAACACCAACACATTAAGATGGGAAACGAAAGTGAGCTGTTGTGTCAATAACCAGCGGGAGTCGAACCTGCAACTTCTGACTGCCAACTCATTTTTCTGCCATTGAGCCAACCAGGCACCATGGATACAGGGGCCGTGTATTCGCTTTGAAGGGATGTCAAAGGATGGCTGGACTTAAGACCTTTATCAGTGCATTCATGAAGACTGGTACGTCATTCTTCGTCCGTACTTTGAGAATACACCCTCTCTCTCCTCTCTCTCTCTCTCTCTCTCTCTCTCTCTCTCTCTCTCTCTCTCTCTCTCTCTCTCTGTGAATAGTTTGCTTATCATTGTAGAATCAGTTTAGAATGTTGCTATGTTGAATTGTCAGTATGAATGATATGTGTTGAAATAATGTATGCATGCCAAGGACAGATTGTGAGACTAGACTTTGGCCTAAAATCTTCGTCCTTGCGCATTAAAGATCAATCTCTCTCTCCTCTCTCTCTCTCTCTCTCTCTCTCTCTCTCTCTCTCTCTCTCTCTCTCTCTCTCTCTCTCTCTCTCTCTCTAACCACCATCCGTCCACCAGTCCAACCTCCCAATTATTCAAGTCGGTCTCATTTTGTTGTTCCTACCAAATGCTGTACAAGATTACCTCTGTTCCTGAAATATTTTCTTTGATTCTAATCGACCAGATCTTGGGATTTGGTGGTAGAAATACCGTACCAATTCTCCCTTCTTCGGTCCATCTTTTGAGTTGTGAATTAAATGCACTATAGATCTGTGTATGTTTTGGTGTCTGTAATCTGCGATCTCCAGTACCATGTTGATCAACAGTTACAAAACTGGCACCAGTTCAGCAGGCAAACATTTGCGATATAAAACAGTCAGACAAAACAAGTCATCCTAATTCACCTCACAGACAAGACAACACAACTCAAGGCCTGCAAAACAGAAACAAAAATGGGCAGACATTGGAGAATGTCAACACTTACAGCAGACAGAAGTCGAATTATGTTAAACGATGACATTCTAATCCTTTTTCTTCAAAGGCCTCTTGTACACAAAGTGATTCAATTAATAAAAGTTACAAAGCAAAAATGAGAAATGTTTATCAACAGTCTGAAAGTGATGTAGATTTTGCTTGAACCAAACCAGGTTAATTGCACGGTCAGACTTTGTGTGTACGTGTGAGCCATGCAAAAAGCCTCAAACAGGGAAAGTCCAGACAGATATTTTAAAGGAGAAACAAAGAACAGAGAGACTACTCTCAGCAGTAGGGATAATCAGTGTAGGGAAACAGAGAAGCTTTTGACACCCGATAACAGTGAGCACAGGTCAGTGACATTGACAGTCCCACGCGTGGTCTTACACATCGCTTTCACGAATTTGACATTGCAATATTGGATGGAAACATTACGTGCGCACAAGCACTCTCTCTCTCTCTCTGCTCTCTGTCTCTGTCTCTCTCTCTCTCTCTCTCTCTCTCTCTCTCTCTCTCTGTATGTGTGTGTATGCGTGTGTGTGTGTGTGTGTGTGTGTGTGTGTGTGTGTGTGTGTGTGTGTGTGTGTGTGTGTGTGCGGTGCTGGGACAGGGATGAGTTTGTGAGATGTATTTGTGTAAGAACGTTTGCGTGCATTTGAAAACGTGTTTTCTTGCATACATGCGTGCATGTCTAATGGGATGTGACAAACTTAATGAGCACTTTCATCAAACAGAAGAGCGCAAGGGAGACAGCAGACCTCTACCAAGGTCGAACAGCTCTCTCTCTCCCTTCCTCCTTCTCTCTCTCTCTCTCTGTCTCTCTCTCTCTGTCTCTCTCTCTCCTCCTCCCCTCCCTCCCTCCCTCCCTCCTCTCTCTCTCTCTCTCTCTCTCTTTTCTCTGTCTCTCCTTATGAATGTTACTTTTCCCCTTGTAGCTGGGTTAGAATCTGGATCGATCTGCATAAGATATAACAAGTTCGTAGATATTAATACTTATGTTTGTTTTTTGAGAACCATGATTTAAGAAATAAGAATTTCAAATCATGTAATCTTTATGAAACTGGAAAAAACGAATCTGTCCTCTGATATGGATCTGAACCAGAACATGACAAATTCAGCTTTGGGCTACATCCACAAAGTCTCCATCAAGCTTGATTATAGTGGTTGGGTAGTTGGATGATCTGACTGTTAGTCTGACAAACAAACAGACCAATACACGGATATTAAAACAAATCCCCGTTGGTGGAGTTATGAAGGCAAATGCAACAGACAACAAAATGAACATGGTGTGGAACTTCCTGTCACTTTACTGAAAGCTGCTAAAAGCCGTTCTGTTGCTGGGGAAAAAGCATTTCTCTTTGCTATATGTTGTACGTTGTTTTCAGACGAAGGAGGGAGGGAGGGAGGGGAGAGGGAGGAAGCGGCTGTCGTTCAAACCCATAAAATGTCAAGAAGTGTCAGCAAGATTCAGCAGAGTGTAACAGTTGCGCAACGATCCTTCCGCGTCTGTGAAGGCAGTCACCATGGCCTGAAATACCGCATTAAGTTCATGCAGTCTAATGGCGCAAACATCCAAAACATATGAGCTGCCAATAAAAAAAATAAGCAACAGCATGGAAAACAGACTAAAAACCATTGCAAAATTGACAGGCTTAGATCAGAAATGTGAAGAAAAAAAAAGAAAATCTCCGCAAGACTGCTTGCAAAATTATGAATAAGGTGGATTGTTGAATCTGTTACTTTAGTCAAAGGCACAGACAAAAACTAAATAGATGGGCTTTCCAGAAGAAGATAGTACAGATGCTGTCATCAAGTCGGTGACAACACGCGTAAATTTGCCAAATGTCTGAGAGGTGACAAAATTCAATCTGGAAAATATCAATTCTTTTTAGATAAACGGAGTTTTTATCACTCTGCCATAACATGCTTATTCACAAAAGCAAGCGTGACTTACAAATACATAAAACAATCAAAAAGTCAATCAAGTTTTTGTCACGGATATCTGGAAATCAATAAAAGTTACTGCTTTTCTGCCCCGACCGGCTCCTACCCAGAGTTGAGTTTGCTACGGGCTCCAGCTGGGACCACACAGTCGAGTTTCATTCATTTAATGGATGCGTCTCTGACAGTGTTGCTCAAATATCCTGACCAACACTGTAAGTGACTGTATCTCTCGGGCCTGGTTCACGCCGGGATATATGAAATGAAGCGTAGATTACAGCCTGTCATGCAGTCTTAGACCGAAATGGAAATCCGTAGCATCATCTGTATCATATCATTTCTCATCGATAAGAATTTCTAAAAAAAAAAAAAAAAGTCTCAAATTCTGTGGCCCTTCATGCCCTGCTCTCACGGTCACCACAGTTTCGATGTCCTCTCCACGTCTGTGGCCTTGGTTTGGTTGCGTCGGGGTCACCGGTATCGGCGTGTCCATGGGGGCTGTCGTTGGACGGACGTGATGGCGCTCCCCGGAGGGAGAGCTCACTCACGCGGGCTCCGCGACTAAGCAATTATTGTCGTCAGTAGGGGGCTTAGTAGGTGGTGTCCTGCGTATGTTGGATCAGAACAGGTGCCACTGAACACCGCCAAAGTGACGCGGCAGCAGTGCAGTGTCTCCTCCGGTGGGTTGCCTCTTGACCACTTGACATTGACCGCTCCCTGTGGATTGCCGTGCCGGAGCTGTGGCGGGACTGACCGGGCTGTGGTTGTGGACGGGGTGTCGGAATGTGCGGCGTGGGTGCACTGCCACTGAGGTAGCACAGAAGTTGGGACAGCAACAAATAAAATAAAAAATTAATTAAAAAAAAAAGATTTAAAGTTACTGCACATAAACACACCTACAATGCGACAGTGGCTCACAGAAAGTAGGTCTGCTCAAGGCCTCTCTGAATGGACAGGGAAGCCAAATGTAGATGAAGAGGCGCCACTAAGTAGAGGCAATTCCCTCTAGAGGAAATCTTCAGCTGTCATCAGCACCGGATACACTACCCTCTCTTAGACAGTGGATAGTGTACACGTGGTTGTGCCATTTCTTTTAATATAAATGTACAGCAATAAATTAGTAGGACACAGTGCCGTGCGTTACATATCTTGTTTTCTCTAACACGTTTCGCCTCGTCCTTTACCTGCCAGTGTTATTACCCCCATTTCAAATCCACTCAGCTTGTTACTCAGAGGTACCCAATGTACCTTGTTGTACCTGCCGGATTCTTTTCACGTACATATAGCATTTGACCAGGTTCTCTGATGCTCGTCTGAAACAGCTTAAAACAACATGACCTGAATTGGCCGGAGACTGACTCATTTTTTTCTCTTCTTCCATTTACTCACCCTTCGAAGGAAGGTAACATCATTAAACTGCTATTTCTCACATGGTTTTTAATGAGCGATTGGTATGTCTGCAGAGCTGTAAGGTGTTGTCTTTAAAAAATGAAATTGAAAAAGATGGACCATGGACCTGAAATTCCACTGCTTCCGAAGCGAATGCATTAGGTACTAAACCCTCTTTCCAATCACACCACCTGTTCAGCTTGTCATGTCCCTACATATTTGTCCTTCCACATTTTCTGTGCAAATATCACATAAACTGATGTAGAAACAAAAAACGAAAACGTGAAGAGGGAAGAGTGGGTGGCGTTCGTTAAGAGAGCTGCTGGGGAAGGGTAAAGTCAAAGGGAGTGTCCTTTCTGGAAAAGTGGGGGAAGGGTTGGTAGATGGTTCGTGGTTTGCTCCCTGTATCCTTTTATTTATTTATCCATGCAGCAGCTCAAGTAGATTGGCTCTGGCCTGAAGTCATGACTTGTCGAGGGAGCAAAAATGATAGTTTATTCACATCTTGTTTTCCTGTCACAAAGATACCGAGACTGCCCAATATTCAGGTCAGTTTGGAAATGGAAGAGTTGATTTGTGGGGCTTTGAAGTAGGTGAGGTTTTGCTCAATGGTCAGATGATCCTGGGAAAGAATTGATATGGCCACCAGGACAGCCTTACATTCAGGGGTGGTGGAAAGTGTCATGTTTTTCGTCTGATGCTCATTGTGGTTAAGAACTGAGTCTTCTTGGGGATGGGAGGAAGGTAAAGTATGTGTATGGGGACAGGGGAGAGCATAGAATCGTACTTTCTGGATCAGTTTATCCCCTAGGGCATGGTACTTTCCGGACTGAAAATTTCGTCAATACGATTCCAGACGTGTTCTTTCAGCTGACTGATTTCAGTGAAATAAAACAGTCCTTGGCCTAGTTAGGGCTGTCTGAGACCCATTTGGATAGTGATAGCTGCTTTGGTCGTAGCTGGCCAAATATTCCTGTCTTCACTCTCGACGGTCACAGAAGAGTCTATTCCATGCAGAAAAGGGTATATGTGCATTTTCATTTCGCATGGTTGAGAGAGAGAGAGAGAGAGAGAGAGAGAGAGAGAGAGAGGAGAGAGCGTGTGTATGTGTGCGTGCAAATGCGCACACAGCTGTGCACGTACGTCCTGGTCCCGGCGTGCAAATTCTCATGCACTTAAGCAGATAATAGAGCGGTGAGAATAACCTGCACGTTCATTCGCCGATGGTAGTTCTTTGGAGAGATGAGTACTAGCTGCACTACAGCAGAGAAGACTGACAGTGAAGATTAGGAGACAGAGTAAGAAAAGGAGAGAGGCTGGACTTTTGTGTTTGATTCTTGATTGAACAGGTGTAATGCAGAGATACTGGCAAGGGATGTGAGTGCAACTTACGCACTCAGAAAATGAAGGCAACAGCGTTGTTCTGAAACTTTTCAAGTCTGTCTCATGTATAAGTCAGTCAAATAGTCCACTGGCCAATCAAAAGAGCGTGCATGAATTGGTTTAACCAATCAAACGATCAGATGGGGGTAGATTCTCCTCTCACATAAGTCTACAAATTACTTCCGTTCCGTCTCTGCAAATGTCGAGTAAACTGAAGAACTGGGAAGGAAAAGTGAAGAGGTGAAAAGTCAAGGGTTGGGGTCGCCCTTTGGGGTTGTTGCTATGGAATAGTGGAAGGGGGGCGGATATCGTTTTTGGAGGGAGCAGGTCTTGATTTGTTCCCTTTGATGTCTGTTTACTTTCTTTACTTTTCCATCTGGCAGCTGATGAGTAGCGTGAGTAGCAGTTTCATGAAGTCACATATTTAAGTTTCATCTAGGGATAAACAATCATTCGACATTTATATCTCATTTTCCTGCCATCAAGACCTGAGGCTGGTCAAGACCTCCATGTCTTCTGCAAGATAGGGCAAGAACAGATTTTGAAGATTATGGCAGATCTGTAAGCTTCAATCAACCGTCAAATTAAGCTGGCATCAGAATCAACGGGATCCACCATGGACAGCCCTACAATTACTGTTGGTGGAAAGTACCATGCTCTTCTGCTGATTGTGGTCAAGTTGAGGATCTTGTGGGGTCGGACAAGAGTAGAGCATGTGTGAGGGAAGGGGAAAGAAGCAAGTGAAAGGATGGGTCCCAACTAACATGTTCTCTGCCAGGACACGGTACTTCCCAGACTGGCAACGTTGATTCCAGACGAGCCTTTTCAACGTACTAATTTGAGCGGAACAAAACATCCCTTGGTCCAGTCAGTGGTGTCAGGACACCCCTCAGCACTCACTGGCAACAATTTCTCGCTGTGCTGTCAAGAGCTGGGGAGGGGTCTTGTCAGTACAGAAAAAGGTGAGAGTACAATTTTATTACCACTATTTTAGACGTGCGTGTGTGTGTGCGTGCGTGCGTGCGTACGTGCGTGCGTGCGTGCGCGCGCGCGCGCGCGTGTGTGTGTGTGTGCGCGCGCGCGCGCGCGAGTGTGTGGTGTGTGTGTGTATGTGTGTGTGTGTGTGTGTGTGTGTGTGTGTGTGTGTGTGTGTGGTGTGCGTGTGTGTGTGCGTGCTAGTGTTCAAACGCGCCTGCGTGTATAAACAGAGCCGTGAGAGTGAACTGTACTTCAGTCGACGGTGATATTTCTGTGGATAAATTGGAATGCATTGAAGACCCGTAGGACACAAAGCAGTACTAGTAGAAGGAGTGAACGTTTCTGTTTGATTCGCGATTCAACAGAAAGCTTGTGTAGCGCAAAAATATCGGCAGGGGATGTAGATCCAGCTTGAGGACTGGGAACGTGAGGTAACAGTGCTGTTCCCAAACTTTTTAAATCTGCCTGGTGTGCAAGCTGGTCAGTAAAGCATATCTGTCTGGCCCATCACAGTAGCATTCAGGAAGAGAATAGAGCCTTGTCCTCTCTCTTTTCCCTTCCAAAACATACCTCAAACAAAATTAATGAATTTGATATTGAAGTAAGTAAATAAATAGATAAAGACTTGGGCCGTTGGAGTGTGGGTCAGGTACGAAAAGGAAGGTTTATGGTTGTTTTGATAGTGTCCATCTGTTGTATAACGAAGAGGACGGGGAAGTTTGTTCTTGGTTCATAGGCAATAGGCAGGCAAAGGGTGGCAGCCAATTACAGATTGTCTAAATCTGGGAATCCAGAAACACAGTGGACGTGGCACAGACTGTAAGAACGGGATGGTGTATAAAGATGAAGACAGTCACAGGGACAGGGAGGGGCAGACTTGTGAAGGCATTAAAAGCAGAGAGCGGTAATCTTAAAACTTTATCCCAAGTAAGATGGGTGCCAATGGAGAGACAACAAGAGGGAATTGAAGCTTTTAGATGCAAAGGTTTTGATCGATACTCTTCATTAAACAGTGAGGTATTTAGTTTGATGTTCTGGTTGGAGAGGATTGATAATTACAGCGGAATGTAAGTGCGTGACCAGGGACATAAAGAGGAACTTCGAGAGCTTCACAAGAACCGCGTGAAAAACCAAGACTCCGTGAAGGGGTAAGAACATGTTTTGAAGAAATTTTTGTAGACGATAGCAATCCGTTACCTAGCAAGTACAAGTCAGGGGTGGGAGCGCGTTTTGTAGCCTGAAGGGGTACGCAAAATTATTGTTGGTATGGTGTAAGGTGCCATGTTTTTCTTCTTCTCTTACTGATTGTTGTTAATTGCTGGGTCTTTTGGGGATTGGGGGAGAGTAAAGTATGTGTTGCAGGGCAATGGAGTAGATGAAGGAGGGATGGGTTCGTACTATCTGAATCAATTTTTTTTCTGGAGCATGGTACTTTCTAGACTGGTAATTGTGTCGATCCGATTGCAGATCAGACCTTTCAGCTGACTGATTTCAGTGGAACACAATATTCCTTGGCCCAATCAGTGCAATCTGACAACCATTTGCCTTTTGTCGGTTGCCTCTTTAGCGTGGTTGACCAAACTTTTCTCTCTGTCTTATGACTATCACTTTGGGGTCTTCCTTGTTCTTCTTCTACTGGTGATTGTAGTCAAATGGTGTGTGTGTGTTTGGTGGTGGGGAAGATAAAAGTATGTATGTAGGAGAGGGAGGAAGGAGCAGAGATGCATCACTTCTGTTTGAATCAAAGTGTCTCCTGGGGTATGGTACTTTCCACACTGGTAATTCTATCAATCCGGTTTCAGATGAGATTTTTCAGCTGACTGATTCCAGTGGAACAAAAAGTTCCCTCGCCCAGTCAGCACAGTCTGAGAGCCACGTGGTTTTTTCTTTCTGCACATTGGTTGCCAAACTTTTCTGTCTGCACTATTGACTGTCACACAGGGGTCTTTTCAGTGCAGAAATTGGTAGGTGCACATGCACGCACACTTTCTTTTGCCCCTTCCCCCTTTTTTGTTGAAGGGAGGGGAATAAGCGCACGTGTGTGTGTGTGTGTGTGTGTGTGTGTGTGTGTGTGTGTGTGTGTGTGTGTGTGTGTGTGTGTGTGAGTGCGCATGCGCGCATTTTGATTTTGTAAAGACGTTCGTGAACGTGAACAGGCCAGCAAAGCAGTGATAATAAGCACACCTCCAGTTGACGATGGTAGTTCTGTGGACACATTGAAATGAGCTGACCTTGAGCAGTGATGACAGACGCGGGAGACCAGTAGTAGACAGAGCAGCAAGAACAGAAAGAGGGTACTTGCGTGACTGGTTCAGGATTCAACAGGAAGCCAGCTTAGTGCAAAGAAGTTGGCGCGGGAAGTGGGTAAAACTTTTCGAAACCTCTGAAAGTGGGGTGAACAGTGCTGCTCCCAAACTCTTGGTCTGTAGGTTAGTCTGTGCCAGACAGCTCAGAAGCCAGTCACAATAGCGTGCAGGAAGAGGGGACCTTTGACCCTCCACCTCCTACCCCCTCAAAATATAATGTACAAGAAATGGGAAGGGTATTCCTCTCATGTATCTACGTATTTCATTTGCTGAATGATCTGTGCAAATATGAAATAAACACGGAGGCTAGGAAGAAAGTGAAAAGTTCAGAAGGGATGGGCGGGTATTGTTTTTGAGACAGTGGCTGGAAAGGAGAATGGAATGATAGTGTTATTCTTGAAGGTGCAGAGGGAGTTTTCTGGTTTGTCCTCTGTACTTTTTATTCATTTACTGGTGTCTCAGCTGATGGATAGTGTGAATCTAAGTCTCATCAAGGGAGCAAAAATTATGTAAATCTCGCTTTCCCGTTACAACGATTACAACGATATGGAGATTATTAAAAAAAAAATTTTAAAAAAAGGTCTCAGTGTTTTCTAGCAGATGGAAGAAAAGCTGATTTTGACATTTTCAGCAGCTGAAGGAAACATTGGTGAATGGTCAAATGATGCTGGTTCCAGAAGCAACGTGGCCACTGGCAATATTCCCGAATTCAGGTAAGGTAGAAACCACCATGCTTTTCTTCTCCTCTTGTAGGTTGTGGTCAAGCTGAGGGTCTCATTTGGGGTGGAAGCGGAGTAAAGTACTGGGAGGGAGGAGGAGCTGGCAGGATGGGTCTCAGCAATCTGAATCAAGTTACTTCCCAGACAGGTAATTTTGTCAATGCGATTCCAGACGAGCTCTTTCAACCGACTGATTTCAGTGGAGCAAATGCCCCGTAGCCTAATCACCGCTGTCTGAAAACCTCTTGACTTTTGCTAGCTGCTAGATGGCATTCATTCGCCAAACTTTTGTCTGTGTGCTACTGAAGGTCAATTAGGAGTCTTGTCTGTGCAGCAAATTATTTGTGTGCAAATTCTTATTAGTTTTTTAGAGGTGTGTGTGTGTGTGTGTGTGTGTGTGTGTGTGTGTGTGTGTTTGTGTGTGTGTGTGTGTGTGTGTGTGTGTGTGTGTGTGTGTGTGTGTGTGTGTGTTTGTGTGTGTGTGTGTGTTGTGTGTGTGTGTGTGTGTGTGTGTGTGTGTGTGTGTGTGTGTTTACTTCTTTGTATGTGCGTATGGGATGGGGGTGCCTATGCTTCTGCGTATTAATAGAAGAATAGAACATCTACAGTTGAGGAAGGGTGTGTTGTGGACAAAATGGAGGAGTCGTCTTTCAGCAGAGAAGACAAACATTTGACACCAGTAGTAGACAGCCCAGGAAAAGTGGAGATAGTGAACGTTTGTGTTAGATTCACGATTCAACAGAAAAAAAGTGTAGCACAGAGGCATTTGCAGCGGCTGTCCAAGCAGCATTAAGGGGTCAGAAAGGAAGGTGAAAAGTGTGGTTTCCAAACTTTTGAAAACTGTCTGGTGTGTTAGTATGGGAACATCTGTTCACTGGCCAATCACAATGGCGCGCAGAAACGAGGAGAGGGGTTTTCAGTGCAGAAAATGGCGTGTGTGCAGATTCACTCTCATGCTATTTTGGACGAGTGTATGTGTGTACTTTGTGTGTGTGTGTGTGTGTGTGTGTGTGTGTGTGTGTGTGTGTGTGTGTGTGTGTGTGTTGTGTGTGTACTGTGTGTGTGTGTGTGTGTGTGTGTACTTGTGTGTGTGTGTGTGTGTGTTGTGTGGTGTGTGTGTGTGTGTGTGTGTGTGTGTGTGTGTGTACGTGGATGTGCGTGAGTGTAATGTGTGTGTGTGTGTCTTGTGTGTGTGTGTGTGTGTGTGTGTGTGTGTGTGTGTGTGTGTGTCTGTGTGTGTGTTCTGTCTGTCTGTCTGTCTGTCTCTGTGTGTGTGTGTCTGTGTCTGTAGGTGTAGAGAGAGAGAGAGAGAGAGAGAGAGAGAGAGAGAGAGAGAGAGAGAGAGAGAGAGAGTATGGGTATGCATGTGACATACCAGCAGACTAGAAGAACAGTGTGAAATGAGAAAATGACGAACAGAAGCGAGAACAGTGACAGTCACCTCAGAAATATTCAGTGGTGCCTATTCTGATCTTACAGTTGCAGGGCAGCCCCTACTAAACCCCCATTGACGACAAGTATTGCTCAGTCGCAGAGCCAGCATGACTAAATGTCCTTCCCAGGAGGGTGGAGACTAAATCCATCCAGCAACAGGCTCCATAAACGTGCCGATTCCGACGTCTTTGCACGAAATCATTACAGCAATGGACGTAGACAGAAGATGAAAATAAAGTCATCAAGAAAGCAGGGTATGCACGGCAACTGTGTTTCACGCTTAGTCAGAATAACCTGTCAAGATGAAGATGATGCTACGAACTTCCATTCTTATCAAAGACTACATGACAGAGCGGTCCTCTATGCCTTCTTGCATAACATATCCTGATGTCAACTACGACCAAGAGACACAAAAATCTTCAGTATTGGTGGAGCAATTTGAACAAGTGTGTGGAAACGCATCCATCGAGGCACAAAAATCGACTGCATGATCCAGTTTTCCATGGTTCATATAACTTGGGGATGCAATTGGACAACGCTGACATTTTTAACATTTAAATTATGCCTGTGATAGGACTTAAACCCATGACCTCGTAGCCTGCAAGCTCTCGTCAGCAGCCGCATTATCATTGTGGCCCGTAATTAAGTAAGTGTAGTGTCTAATGTAGTCTTAATAATGATAATAAAAAC
>CM065716.1:41723248-41740748 GCA_033310375.1 Conus canariensis | reverse complement strand
CTTACCGTAACACTACACCACTCTTCCACACCCGTACCTCAACACTCCGGTATGATCCATACTCATGCTACAGTTCCCCTCAGCTTACCCTAACCTTACCTCAACATCCTCTACAATCATCATACTCTTAACTCAACATCCTCAGACCCTCTAAACCCTTGGCCTAACTCCCTTTCACCCTTCACTCAATACCTCCTCAATTTTTCATAGTCTTACTCAACACCCCCTTATCCTCCATACCTTCATCTCAACAAGCTTACCTCATCATCCCCAGACTGTTTAAAACTCTCGCCCCGATTCCCTTTCATCCTTCTACACTCTTACTTCAACGTCCCTTATCTTCCACAATACTTCTGTCCTCAGTACCTTTATACTAACACACTTTTACCTTCCAGTATTCCCTGATCCATCTACACCCTCATTCATTGTCCCCAGACCCTCCACACCATTATTTTATCATGCCCCTCCCTGTCCTTCATTCCTCACCAGTTTCCAGCAGTCTTGTAAAGTGGCGATTAAGACTGCGTTCACGCCCACGCCTCCTTGGTTTGCTGTTCCAACGGCACTGTTGAGAAGGATGTAAAAAAGAAACCCGATCTCTCGCTCGCTAATAGCCCCAGGGCCCATTAGCCCCGTAGGCATGCGAGCGTGATCAGAGTCCCCTACCAAACACCCACGCAACAATCCAGCCCCCACTCCTTCATTGAATTACCAGCTTGTAGGGCCATTGTGATCACGTGACGCACGTGACGCCTAATGTTTAAAAACAAGAAGGAGTAAGAAATCAGTGGTAATTGCTATTCAGATATGATCTGTCTTCAGCCGACTTCTTTTTGTGAAAAATCAAGACGTCTCTGGACTTAACAGGAAAGAAAGTATTAGGAGTGGAGACAGGACAAGGTTTTGGGGAGGGGCATCCCCAAATGAATGGGCAATCGAGAAATGAGGGTGGGTAAGGGTGGAAGGTTCAAATGGGGGTGGGGGATGGGGAAGGTGGTCCTCTTTGTCTTTGCTACTGGCTGCTTGTTAAAAAATAGAATGTTGATAGAATGAGGTGCTTTTATCATTTATTTCATGTTATTATTGCACAGCAGGTATTCCCTATTGACTGCCAAAATGTCAAAATGAACAATGTAATAGCAGCAAAGAATCATACTCATTTCAATGTTTAATAGTTGGCAGGGCATACGAGTCATTGGGTTTCTCTCAACTGATTGTTTCATGTACCTTGTAGCACGTCAAAGTTTGGGGTGCAAAAATCAACACAGTGAGCTGAATGAAGTTCTGTTATACCCAAATGAAAGACTCTCTTGTTCAACACTTTTCTTCATAATGTGTGAGATTCTTCATATGCTTGCTGGGGTAATTATCATTTTCTTTCATTTGGCGGTTGCAAAGTAATGTATAGGTTGTAATGATGATGATTACCATCACTGCCCAGTGCTTCAAACATACTACATCAAATGGGTCACTTTGTCACCATGCGACCGGGTGAGAGAGTCGTTTCTATATCCTTTCTTTGTTTTCCAAGAAGCCAGGACATCTCAACAAGAAAGCATGCACATGCGCAGCCCAGCTCTCCCTCTCTCTCTCTCTCTCTCTCTCTCTCTCTCTCTCTCTCTCTTCTCATGTGTTGTGGCAATGATGGGAAAAGCGTTGCCATGATCTACATATAATTATGGGCCTTATGCGATGATGGAACATGCACCATTTCGCACATGAATTCCGAGCGCTTCTACAAGTTGCAAAGAATTCAGCAAATCACATAGCGCAACTGATACATCGGTAATTTTAACATTTTGTTTTTAAAAACGTGATATGGACAAGCAGACGAAGTGTACACCTCACTCACCTGCTTTTCGTGTAATCCACTCCACCTTTAATACGAATGAGATTATTTTTTTCTTGAAAAGTCAGAGACAAAAGGGAAATCCTTTACCTATGTCCAGCTATCGTTTCTGCCCATCGCATCAAAAATACTAACGCCTTCTAGTTGGTAGATGAAGCACTCACAATTTTCACAGTCATTAAGATGGTAAAACTTCATTTGAAAGGATCCCAGGGATATAATTGCAATCTTCTTGGCTTCAGAAACACCAGACTATAATAGATCACATCTGGGTGTGGTTGTGAATGGGAAAGCCGAAATGAATGACGTGGCTGTGATGCTTTCGAGGAGGAACAGATGACAAGACCAAAAAGAAAGAGAAATTTCCTTTATCACCAGCTGAAGCTTTTGTTTCGAATTAAAAGCTTCTTTTTATATTCTGTGGAAATTGATGACCGAACTATATTTTACTGACCAACTCATATATCAGACAAATTTCAAACGTTTGGGAACAAGACTGTTTCCCTTACTTCCGAGTTCTCCAGTTGCACCCTAATTCTCTACCAGTACTTCCGCTCCACAGTCGCTTCCTTTTGGATCTTCTGCATTTGCCGTTCTGCCTCCTTCGCTCTCCAATCTCTGTCTTCTCTAATAAAGGGCTACTCATTCCAGTTTGTCCACCAGATTACCATTATCAACTGTTGGCGCAGTTGCTTACTTCTGTACTGATCTGCTGGTCTGTCGCATGCGTGAGAATATACTTTCTCTCTCTCTCTCTCTCTCTCTCTCTCTCTCTCTCTCTCTCTCTCTCTCTCTCTCTCTCTCTCTGCTTGCACATCCTCTGTAAGTATCACCGTGCTACACTAGCTTTCTGTTAAATTCTGAACCAAACACTATCGTTCACCCCTTCCATTTTTCCTGTGCTGTATCCAAACCGTGTCAAAAGTCTGCCTTTTCTGCTGAATGGCGAAGCTTCCATTTTGTCCTCAAAACATCCATTTTCAACGATCGGCGTTAAATATTCCCATTGCTCTATTCTTCCGTTCATATTCAGGAATAAATGCACACACACACACACACACACACACACACACACACACACACACACACACACGCGCGCGCACGCGCGCGCGCGCGCGCGCGCGCGCGCGCGCACCCACGTACACACACACACACTCTCTCACTCTCTCTCTCTCTCTCTCTCTCTCTCTCTCTCTGTGCTTAGAGAAACCCCACTAATCGACTGTCGACAGCACAGAGAGAAACATTTGGTCAACCAACGCTAACTAGCAGCTAGCGAAAGTCAAGAGGTTCTCAGACAGCGCTGAATAGGCCAAGGGGCACTTTGTTCCACTGAGATCAGTCAGCTCAATAGCTTGCCTACATTTGACAAAATGACCAGCCTGGAAGTGCCATGCTCCGGGTGATAACTTGATCCAGTAAATAGGAATCCATCTCACCACCACTTCCTTCTCCTCCCCAATACTTTACTCTCCTCCCGCCTCAAAAGAGACCCATTTTTTACTACAACCTGCATGAGGAAAATGAAAACCATGATAGTTTCTACCTCACCTGAATTTGGGAATGTTCCTGGTGGCTAAGTTGATTTTGGTGCCAGCGTCATTTGACCATTCAACAATGTTCCTTCACCTGCTGAAAGCTTCAAAATCAACTCTTCTCCAATCTCCAAATAACACTGAGACATGTGGTGGTCCCCACATCTGTATGGCAGGGAAATGAGACGTCAATGACTTTTGCTTCTTTCATGAGACTTAGATTCATACTTTAATTTGCTGAGACGCTGGTAAATTAATAAAAAGTACAGGGAACAAAGCGCAAAACTCCCTCAAATAGGCGCTGCATTTCCCCTCTCCTCTCCAAGGCACTTTCTCAAAGGCAATACCCGCCCATCCCTTCTCAAATATTCATTTTTTATTCCCAACCTCCACGTCTATTTGCACAGATCAAACGGCAAGGAAATTATACATGGAGAGAATACACCTTCCTATATTTTATACATTATTTTTGGAGGTAGACAGAGGGAGTCCAGGTTCTCTTCTCTTCCTGCACGCTATCGCGATTGATTGGAAAACTGTCTTTTGCAGACTAACTTACGCACCGAGGGTTTGGGAACAACACTGTTCATCTCACTTTCGGAAGTTTCATAAAGTTTTACCTACTTCTCCGCCAACCTCTCTGCATTAAACTGGCTTCCTGTTGAATCCTGGATCAAACACGCAAGTTTCTCTCTCTCTCTCTCTCTCTCTCTCTCTCTCTCTCTCTCTCTCTCTCTCTTCTCTCTCTCTCTCTCTCTCTCTCTCTGTTTGACTGGTCTCAATCGTCTGTTGTCTCTCTTGACAGAATCTCATTTCAAATTGTCCTCATAACTACCATCGTCAACTGGAGGCGCAGCTTACTCTCAAAACTCTGTTACTGCTCGAAAGTTTTCGAGTAAACACGCATGGACACACACACGTAAATCAGTCAGTTGAAAGATCTCATCTGAAATCGGATTGACAAAACTGCCAGTCTGGTAAGTACCATGCTCCGGGAGACAACTTGATCCAGATTTGGAAGGACCCATCCCTCCCTCTCCTACTCCCAACCCTCCTTCTCTTACTCCACACCCCCCCCCCTTCCCCCACACACGTTACTGTTGAGGGTGTTGAACCATAAAGAAGGGCTGAAGCGAAGGTTTGGAAGGTCTGGGGATGCTGAGGTAAGGGTGTGCAAGACTGATTCATGTGGCGTTGAAGGCATGGAAGTTGGTGTAGGTGTATAGCAGGTTGAGGAGATATTGCATAAAGGGTGAAGGAGTGTTGGGTAAAGGTTTGAAGGGTCGCAGGATATTGAAGCAAGGGTATGGCAAATACAGCGTGATGCTGATTTAAGGTTTTAAGAGGCTAAGGGGTATGATGATATGAGAGTGATGAGGTATTTAGGTAAGGCCACGAAAGTGGATGGGGATGTTAGAGTATAGGTATCAAAGAGCGATGAAACGTTGAGGAAAAGGTGTGGAAGGGTAAGGAGTGCTGGGATGAAGGTGTGGAAGGATGATGAGGTGTTAGGGTAAGTGAAGGAAATAGGAATCTTGAAGTAAGAATGTGGAGGGGTATCTGTGTGTGAGAGGGGGGTTAAACTGTAGAGAACATGAGGGTGTGGAACAGTGAAGGCATGTTGGATCAAGGAAGTGGAGACTATGGCGTATGGGTATTGAGGTGAGGATGTGAAGGGATCAGGTAGTATATTGGGGTGCTGAAGAGAGTGGACGATTGATGGTGTGTTAACGTAAAGGTGTGGAGAATACAGTATTGCTGAGGTAATCGTGTGGAAAACCTGGGCTTATTAGAATGGACAGGAATGATATAGGGGTGTTGAGGTAAGGTTGTGAAATCGAAAGGGTTCGATGCATTGAGATAAGGACTATGAGGAAGGATGTGGAAGTGATATGAGTCTCCCCACAGTTGGCGTCTAGGTTTAACGGTAAGGGTCATTCCCGAACAAACTGACTATCACATACTTTGTGTGAAGTCACATTATGTATCAACCAATATAATTTTCCAAACAGAACTCAGAATACAAATTCTTTACTGAAAAATGTATGCATGCTTTGGAAAAAAAAATGTGGTAGCTCGTTTTGACAGAAATGGCTAGATGGAATATACCGCACTTTTTGAAACTTCATCAGTTATCTCGCTCAGGTTTTAAAATTAATAACCCCTTTATTTACATGTTATTCAACTGTTACAGTGAACTAGGTTAAATTATCACTGACAACTAAAACCTTCGACATACAAATGCATGGTAGAAATACTATATGTAAATGGTCTCAGATTAGGGCAAGCAACAAAAAGAAAAAGAAAGAAAGAAAAAGAAGGGGAGGCAAACGGGTTCCCTGTTCCGCTAAAATGAGAGAAAACAAAATCAAGCATGTCAGCTCTTACAACCACCCGTAAACGCTTAAACAATAAAAACAAAATGCAGACGAATGCAGTAGATTATAATAAACAGAATAAAAACAATCACACACATGTAAACATTCTCAGCTAATAAACCTGTAGATATTACACGAAGAAAACAAAAACATATTCTCATAAGCCGTCATGTTATTAGTTTCACAGCACGAAGCAACTAAAAGAAAGCAACAAATGAACTGGGGGAAGGGGGGATGGAAAGCCACAAAAAGTTGAAAAAGAAAATTGCACTCTAAAACACTACAAAAATTTTTTGACAATTTTTTTTTGGATGACTTTATTCATTTAGTAATACATACACCATACACGAATGTTTGTCAACAGAAAAAAAAATTGAAAAATTGGATAGAATCGCTAGTTCTAGAAGATGTCAGTGAATGATGACACAAATAATGATAAGAAAGCTGCCCTCAAGTGACATCAGTCTGTGTCTCATTTCCGCATCTAACCCTTTGTTGTGTTCTTGTACAGATCCAACGGTAACAGTTCCTGGGAACTGACGCTTGGCAACAGGATGGCACCTTCAAGAGTGAGATGCACACCCACACTGGCTTCGCGACTAAGCACTTAATGTCGTCAGTAGGGATACATGGTGTACGTTTGTTTAATCAGAAGTGACTCAATACGCTTGCAGGGTCCTCTCCGCTGAGCTGCCACATGACGACTTGACGTTGACTGCTAAAAGTGCTGGGTTTGCTACAGGACAAACTAGGCTGTGGCTGTGAACGCGCAGCCGGAATGAGCGACGTAGGATTGCCGCCACTGAGGTCGCATAGAAGAAGAAGAAGAAGAAGAAGAAGGAGGAGGAGGAGGAGAGGGTTGGGGGTGAGGGATAAGAGGTAAACGTAGCTGAAAAATGTGCTGTAAAGAAAAGTACCCGAACAATCATATC
Organism: Conus canariensis; assembly: GCA_033310375.1. Taxonomy (NCBI): domain Eukaryota; kingdom Metazoa; phylum Mollusca; class Gastropoda; order Neogastropoda; family Conidae; genus Conus; species Conus canariensis. The sequence continues at coordinate 41,734,054 of CM065716.1, read as the reverse complement.
TTTTCGTTTGTTTGTTTTTTGCTTCATGGCGTAAGTTCGGGTTTTCTAAAAAATCAAGAAAGGTCTACATTTGCAGACAGACATGGTTCGTTTTTGCTGCATTGCAACTGAAGTGTTTACTTAACACAAAGTGTTTATTGCCCGATGGGAACACTGTTTCGCGATCTCCTCCCTGTTTTTTTTTTCTTCTTTTTCTTTTTTTTTTTTCTTGCTTTGTTTTTTTAAAAACCAGTGAAGGCCTCAGATCAGATCGCCTGATTCTTTTTAATGGCAGGGCCAAGATTCATTGTAAGCTGATAGAGGACTTCGATGCTCACTATTTCCCACGAGCGGAGAGTGAACACGCCAATAGTGGCACTACAGGCTCACGCCCTGCTGTCATATCATGATAGATTTTGGCCTCAAAATCAGCAGTAAATCTGAAATATTGACAATCTCGATCAAAAAATGAAAAGCTCTTATCCCGTTACGAAATACAACAGACTGGAAAAAAATGGCAAAAGCTGGTCTCCTCATTCTTTTCAGTTATTTGCTGTGAGTTGTCGGTCAGATGTTACATTTGTTTTGTTTTGTTTTTTCTCTCCCGAAGATGAGAATTTTCAACTTTCCTGTAATGCATAATTTGTGCAAGATTGCCATTTTGGGAATTTAAAACAATCCGGCCCAAGAGTGACACTACTGTTTTCATACAAGTTGTTATGCCACTTTGGGAATTTAAAACAATCCGACCCAAGAGTGACACTACTGTTTTCATACAAGTTGTTATGCCACTTTGGGAATTTAAAACAATCCGACCCAAGAGTGACACTACTGTTTTCATACAAGTTGTTTTGATACCGTGCCTCATGTAAGCCGTGTGTATCATTGATATATCCATTCTGTGTGTGTGTGTGTGTGTGTGTGTGTGTGTGTGTGTGTGTGTGTGTGTGTGTGTGTGTGTGTCCATTCTGTGTGTGTGTGTGTGTGTGTGTGTGTGTGTGTCCATTCTGTGTGTGTGTGTCCATTCTGTGTGTGTGTGTGTGTGTGTGTGTGTGTGTGTGTGTGTGTGTGTGTGTGTGTGTTGTGTGTGTAATCATGATCATCATCATCATCATCATTACAATTATCATTATCATTATTATTATCTGTTATTTTAATTAATATTATCATCGTGATCATCATCATCATTATTATTGTTGTTGTTGTTGTTGCTGTTGTCGCTGTCGTCATCATCATCATCATCGTCATCATCATTAGTGTCGTTTTTTGTTGTTGTTTTTATTACTTTTTAGTGGTGGTGGTAGTATTAGTAGTAGTAGTAGTAGTAGTAGTAGTAGTAGTAGTAACAAAATCATCACCTTATGCTTTCTGTACCAAAAATAATGTAAGACAACTGTGTTTATGTAGACCCCTTAAAACAGTGCGATGACTCTATCTTCGCTTCTTCCTTTGCTTCTGTCTCTGCTTCCTGCAGATCAGTCTCTAAAGGCTATGAACTTGCAAATCTCCACCCCCCTCCCCACCTCCCCACGTTACGCACAGCCGTGTGTCATTGAAGTAGGTACACACATGTACAAAATGATGTCTACATCTAAATCCAGAGCGTTTTCATGACGCACATATTTTCGGGTATGTGTGAGTAAAACAATCTTCACTTACGCTGAACAACACATTTTTGCTCTCTATCATCAAGAGTTAAAGGACAAGTAAGAAAATCTCGCTTTTAATCACCAACCTATTCTAGAAGTATATCGTTTGTACCGGTTTGTTTCAAGAGACACATAGCTAGGGCTTTCCCAAATGGTGACAGTTCTATTAAGACTGTGGTAAATCACTTTATCCCCGTTAAGGAGCATATATTTTCATTGGCATCCAAAAGTTTGTGTTTGTTTGTCTGTATGTTAGCAAGCATACACAAGACCTGCCGAACCTGTTTTGACCAAACTTGGCAGAAAGATCAAATGCAGCCCAAGAATGAATCCATAAAATTTCAGTGCGGTCTGGATTGAAAAAGGATCCAGGAACCGTTTTTGCTGTCTTTAAAATTGCATGTTTTGTATATTACCTCAAATTTCTCCAGAAGTATATTGACATGCATTTAATGGGGGGGGGGGGGGGGGGATCAGGTTTATTACATGTGTAAATACATACATAACTGCAAAACCTGGTATGAATTAAGATTAAAATCCGGATCCACATAGGACTGAGGACGGAGGAAGAATGTTCCGGAATGTTAGAGGTCCACTCTCTCCTGACGTCAGTCCTCGTTTCATTTCACTAATTGTTTACATCAGTTTGACCTGATTTCTGTCCGATTGTGAGTGAGAAGTCGTGCTTGAATGGTTTCGCGAATGCATGCGACGACTGTTGTTTTTTCACTTGTTTGTCTTACAAGCTTCAATGATACTGTCGTCATCGTGGGCAGGGACAAAACTGACCCATGACTTGATATATTTCCCTGTGGCACCTTTCGTTCATTTTATGGTGATATCATTTCTTTTGGAATCCATCTGTTTCAGTTAAATGTTCTGTTTTGTTGTTCTTGCTGTTGATGTTTTTTTAAACAGTGTATTTTTATCGTGTTATTGACTGTGGCCCTTCTTTTCTTTTTTTTTTTTTTTTTCCACTAGATTCTAGAATTCCATCAGCACGAGAGCTATGCCCATGATATCTTTCCCAGAAAGTTGCATGACTTAGGAGAAGGAGGAAAAAAAAGCAACAGAAAAATAGTGTGGCAGCCAATTATTCTGGGAAAATGCGATATAACTTTCACAGCAAGCAATCATGCGCAGAGATATTGGAGTCCCCAATGCTATTTCTTCAAATATCTGGGTATGTAAATTGTATTGAGAACCATCGAAGATAATGACTAGAATACACGCACACACGCGCACGCACACAACCACACATACACACTCACTCACACACACACACACACACACACACACACACACACACACACACACACACACGCACAAACACACGGGGGGGGGGGGGGGGGTGCGCACGCCATGCATGCATTCACGCACAAACGCACGTACACATGCGTGCGCGCACACACATCCTGTCACGTACGAGTAAACGCACACGCACAACACACACACACACACACACACACACACACACACACACACACACACACACACACACGCTAGCGCGCGCACGCACACACACACACATACAAATACACGTTCGCGCGCTTTTGCATCTTACATCACGGCCTTTAGACATTATATCAGGGAAATGTTAGGGGGAACTAGGTGGTGGAAGTACGGTGGGCTGGGTACAAGGACAGACTGGGGACGGTATCGTGATAATGTGGGCAGAAGCCCCACCCTTATTCTGGCTTAGCAGCTTAGCAAAGGAAGCATTCTTGCAAACACACACACACACACAAAATGATGATTAGATGGTGCTGGGATATGTGGTGATGGGAGCTAGAGTCAGATAATTGTGCATTTTCTGCCGGGGAGAGGGCGCGGGCTAGCGAGAGTAATGGATGGGGAAAAGGCGTATAAGAAGACAGTATTTTTTTTCCGCTAGGCAGCTTAGTGAAAGAAACAGTTTCACTCAAAAATGATGAGCATGGGGCTCAGTGAAGCGGGTTGAGTGGGCTGTAAACTGTGTATTTCCTTCCAGAAGTAAAGATGTCAAATTTGTGATCGGGCTCAACATTCACTGTCTGGATGGATGTGGCTCACCAAGAACCAGTTGTAAGCTTCATTCCAGACGGCGTGTTACGTCTCTTTGACAGTCTTCAGACAACAGACGTGTTTCTCGTAAGATATGAAAGTCATGTTAATGAACTGGCCAGTTTGAAGTGTTTACACCCGGGCGTTTGACTTGGGATTTTAACTTCGAGTTGTAGTATACACGAGTACAGCTGTAACAGAGGAAAAGGACTTTATGTCTACAGCCTTCTCTCCGTGAAGAGGCTGCAGACTGTGCACAAAGAAGGAAGCTCTTCTCAAAGGATACGAGTTCACAAAGGTAGTTTACCGTCGCCCGTTATCACGACAGCCAACCCGAGGTTGATGAGAGTCTAAAGCAGGTCGTCGTGAGACTCGAGGCCCACGTGAAAGAATGGACGCAAGATCTTCGCCCTCAGGTGTAACTGTCAGTGCAAACGATTGTGATCGAAGGAGTAAATCTGTGCCCACGGCCATTCGTGAAAGCGAAGAAGAAACGTGTTTCTTTTTTTCTGCTGATGAATTTGATGAGGAGGATTGTGCCGTGATGACAACGGCTGTGGAAAAGGAAAATGGAGAAACTGTGCCATTCATAATGACCGATATTGCCAATGCAGTTGTTGTGGATAAAGGGAGATAAGTGAACTACATAAGGTTGACCACTCCCTTGAGGATTAGTATGACTGCAAGTGTGCTTTTACAAAAAAAAAAAAAAAAGAAAAAAAAGCTGAAGTAGTTTCCTTTGAACGAATAATGTCATAGATAATAGGGTCGGTGAGGTATAAAGTGTTCCACACACAAATGATAGGTACTGTAAAGTGCAAAGTCTTCCACAACCAGATCGCGGGTCTGTAAATTAAAGAGTCTTCCACACACAGGGGAGAGTTTCTGTGAATTAGTGTCTACAAAGAGTGGATAGAGTCTGCGAGGTAAAACGTCGTCCACACACAGTAAAGAATGAAGTCTGGGGGACACAAGACTTTTCAACGCTCAGCATGAGGTTGAGGTCTGTATGGTTTGTTTTCACCACTCCTTCTCCAGACATTCGATGCTGTTTGAGACGCCCATACAAATTACATTCTCACTATATGTAAGGCTGCTATGCTTGTGTAGTGAAGATCACATTTGCAAACGGTCTATGGTCAGTGCTTAATTCTACAAGATTTGCTCTCCATAGGCATTGTTTTACTGAAGAAACCAACAAACAATGGCCAAAATATACGACCACTTTTCTTGTGGGTTGCACTCTACCTGCCGTGTTGTAGTTCGGCATTTTTTTTCAGCATTACATAACAATTAGGAACAAAGACATCTCGAATTTTCTGTCACTTGCAGATACCTATCCAACAAACATTCCTGACAGATAGGCAGGCAGACAATAACATTTCCACATTGTCAAATCCATGGGATCATGAAGAACTTGTTCAACTTCGTAACAGGCATATGCATGGTTTCCCTCACTTTTGAATTGAGGAAATTAGGTACGGTCTTTATTACATTGCCTATTTCTGTTGTCTACGTGCTCCTGTTCTCTCTCTCTCTCTCTCTCTCTCTCTCTCTCTCTCTCTCTCTCTCTCTCTCTCTCTCTCTCTCTCCCGTCCTTCCCTGACTAGACCCATGTATCTGTCTCTACCTCCCTGTTTCTCTCTCTTCTCTTCCCCTTCACACCCTCCACTCCCTTTTCCTTTCCCACTCCTCCCTGTCTAAAACAGCCCTTCACGAACAATACTGATGGCGATAGGAAAGAAATCGATGCCTACATAGGCTCCTGCAAAAGATCGAATTGTGCGATTTATGAGAACGTTAAAAAAAAATCTAAAGTCTTCACTCGCAAAGAGACGGACCCATTTCAGCCTTTGCGTGCATTGCGTGTCTTGCTCTTCGTCGTTTTCTTCTTCTTCATTATCCTCTCGTCCTTCTTCTGTCCCATCTCCTTGGTCTTTCAGATTCCCTTTTTTTTTTATTCTAATCTGTCTTCTTTCTTATTTGTTCTCTTCTTTTATCCATTCTTTTTCTTTGCCCGTTTGTCTGTTCTTGTTTTGGGGGGTTTTTTGTGTGTGTTTTTTAAGCTTTCTCGCTGCCATCTTCTTTTTGTCCTCAAGCATCACTTCAATCGGAATCGTCAAGGTAGTCACATCGCAGTCGCCATTTCCCGTCGCCTTTTCTTTCACTGTGTTCACTGTATCTGCTTTACATTCCAGATCAGTATTGACAACAGAATAATTTAGTTCCGTGTGGAACTTATGTAATCATGGACACATCATGTATAGATAGATAGATAGATAGATAGATAGATAGATAGATAGATAGATAGATAGATGGATGGATATGAATGTAACGTACATGTGGAACTTACTGTTTATTGTTCCATTTCATATAAAGCTCTTCTGACTCTACTCACTACTTTGAGTACATTTGCAAAGGAAACCTTTTCCATTTTTTTTAGTTCATACGGCCATTATTGTTACCCCTGGCACCCTAGACAGTAACGTTCTCTGGTGTTCAGTACATGTAGTATGGAAACCTTTTCTACGTAAGTACGGCTATTGCTGATTTCGCGTGCACCAACGCTGATATTTATTGAGCTTGCAATTTATACTCCTTTGTCTCCACAGACCAGTCCATCCCACAACCCTGTTCAGAGTTTCCTTTTGCCACCCTCTGCTACCCTTTCTCCCTCCTCTTTTTTCTTCCCCCTCCACCTCTCCCTCACTCCCAATTTCTTTCAACTCCCATTACCCATCACTTTTTTTTTCCACGAGTATCTGCATCCAAGAGAAATTTGAGCAGAATGTATCCGTCTCCCAGTTTGCTGTTGCGCTCGGCCACATCACATCAACCTTTCTTCTTCTTCTTCTTCTTCTTCTTCTTCTTCTTCTTCTTCTTGCTTTCTTTCTTTCTTTCGTTCTTTCTTTCTTTCTGTCTGTCTGTCTTTCATGGCCTATGCAGGAGAGCAACCTTCGTCGCTTTTGATCAGAGTTGGGTGAGGTCAGATACTGCCGTTTGAATATATTTAGATTACCCTGCTTCTGTGAATTTTGCTTTCTAATATGAAAAAAATGTTTGGGGTTTTGGAGTTACTGAATTAGACCAATGCCGTTTGTCACCTAGGATACTAGAAATATACATGGTTTGTGTTGCAACGCCATTGGGGGGTCGAAAGGATTTGATAGTGAGAAAATCAGCAGAGGACAGATAATAAAAAAGGAGGGGAAAAAAAGGGGGGGGAGGGGGGATGGTATATAGATTTGTGCTTGCATCTGAAACCTAAAAAAAGAAAATATTGTAAATGCCTTCGAGTCAGACACGAAATACTTTACGGGCTACATTGCGCAATTATTCTGTTTTAATGGGGGCTCATTCTGACATGTCCTACATGCAGCTTTGAGTGTAACAGAGCGTAAGTTGCGTTTAGGGCTAAATCTGTACATCTGGACTCCACTTTGCATTGGGTTTTCATTTGTTGTTGCCATTTTGTCCAGGAGAAAGGAAGTGCTTTCACCATGACGTCACGGACTTCCGCCATGGCGCAGGCTTTGAACACGCGATCGACAGGCTTTGGTTGTTGTTTTGTTCTGCTTTGTTCAGTATTTGCTTGTTTTTATCTATTAAAAAAAAACTTTCCAGGGAAGCGAACTCGACATTGTGGTGACTTAATATTCAGACTTGTTTCCAAGAACTTACTGGCAGGTTTCAAACTGACATTTAAAGTTCAGACCGAGGTAAAAGAAGCGGTGTGGAAGACTGCCAATGCAGATATCCTGCATATTGTCAGACAATATACTAAAGCGATTGATGGGGTGGGAAAAAAACTGGTCGCCTTTACTTACGAACCACCACCACTCCGAAATGAGGTAGCATTCGCTTGAAGTCGTTTTGTGGGAGAGCAAAAAAAAATCTAAAGAAATGTTGCACTCAAGGAAAAAAGCAAGAAAGAAAAAGAGAAAGAACGAAATAAATAAGGAAAAGGGAAGGAGAGAGTTACTTGTGCAGAAATAAAGTTAATATAAGAGCACATTTTTGGATCTAGTGCGACAAAATTAATGTGATAAAGCATGTATTACAACAAAAGGTGTGTACCAGAGCAAAAAGAAAACATATTGTTAGAGCAAAAATAAACCCTGCACTAAAGCATGGGAAAGAAGGAAAGAAAGAAAAAGGGATCTGATTCAACGAGAGCAACAAAAAACGTTTTTACGTTGTAATTTACGCCCTACTTTTTCTTTCTCTCCATCACCCTTTCTTCTCCCTTTTTTTGTGGCTCCTATCTTTCCAAAGGATTATTGTAATTGCTAACCTGCTCTTATTTTTCCCAATACTAATTTGAAAACACACACACACACACACACACACACACACAAAACGCCAAAAGCCTTACAAGTAATAATGTGTTATACTTTAACAGGCAGGCATGTGCTAAACAGGGGCTACAAAAGGAAACTCTTCTCCAATGCGTGTTGTGTATGCTTCAAAGTTCTCCCAAAGCAGATGCAGGAACAAGAACCGTTTTGCTCTATGAGAAGTGCTTTTATATAAATTGAAAAGAAACTCCATGAAACTGGGTAGGTTCTACTACCTAGAGTCAAAAGTGTCTCCAAAAAACCAAAAATAGCACTCAATACAATCAAAAGGATGAATTTTAATGAAAGTAACAGATTAAAGTTTGTCCAGAAATTAAAAGGCGGAAACGAAGAGGACTAGGCCTATTGAAGCAGGGATCGGGGGGGGGGGGGGGGGGGGGGGAAACAAAATACATAGCGATTTCTTTTTCTTTTTTTTTAAATAGATAGATTGATAAATAGACAGACAGACAGACAGACAGACAGATAGATAGATAAACTTTTTGAGTGGGCGCTGAAATGAGGCCATATTTCGGCTTGAAGGATCCTCCTATCTTCAGGGCAGCTTGACCACCGTGAGGGAAATTGGAGAGTTCAAAGAAGGCAAGAGCTGTTGTGGGACATGGAATTGCCAGAACAAAGACCTCCCGCCAGCAATATGGTTTTAAGGCACGCTTTGATTGGGTGCCAGTGACTGGGCTTTACGCAAAACTGCACCTGATCTGGAGTTGAGAACATGACAAGAAGTTGAAATCTGGATTAATTTCATTTCCCCTTCCCCTTTTTTGAAGATGATTATTACGACATGAAAGGAGAAAGCTGCACTGGTGCCAATCTTGGGGGGTGGAAACGGCAAGGGGATTGTGGACAGGTGATCCGTGCCGATTAGCGTTGATGAAGTCAAAGGTGAGAATGATGATGGTTATGATGAAGATCATCACGGGTGCGTTAGTGGCCGCTGTTTTTTTTTTCCCGACACCCCCCCCCCCCCCTCCCTTTGCCTACCCACCGCCATCCTCACCAACTTTCCGGTTGCCTGGAAAGTGCTGTTTTTTTTTGTGTGTGTGTGTGTGTGTTTTTAACCGTTTTTCGTTTTTGCTCTGTTTTCGTTTTTTCCCTTTTGTTTTCTGCTTTTTAATTTTTTAATTTCTCGAAAGCATCTGCACTTGTTGAAAGACCTATCGTATGTTCTGATTAATATTGACTGTAGATTATTGTTGTTTGTGGTGAAGGGAGGGGGAGGGCTCTCTCTCTCTCTCTCTCTCTCTCTCTCTCTCTCTCTCTCTCTCTCTCTCTCTCTCTCTGTGTGTGTGTGTGTGTGTGTGTGTGCGCGCGCGCGCGTGCGTGGTGGGGTGGTGGTGGTGGTGGTTGAGAAAGGAGGAAGAAGGGGGTAAACAGTAGAGTCAGGGGATTCTTTTTCTTGTTTATCATTTTATTTTTTATCATACCCTTTCCTCAGACAAAACGAGGACCTTCCCACGTTCCTCCCCCCGTCCCACTGTTGCCTTCGCTCACCCCTAACCAACCCTTCCACCCCACTTTAGCGCCTCAGCTCTCGATCACGTGTCCACCCTACCGTTTGTTCATTTCATCCAATTTCTTTTATTCGTGCGCGTGTCCTCAGGCCCTTGGAATTTCTCTAGTAGTTTTTCATTTTCAAACAAATTTCGTTTTCGTTATTGTGTTCTGGATATCAATTGCTTTTAAGAAAACAACACAGAGGAGAGATTCAAAAGACTGCAATAAACGTGCACAATATTTTGAGCAAACACGAAAACAACAAGAAACACAAGGCCTTTTGGTCTCACTTGTGATCGTTGAAGCCCACTTACTTACCATAGAAAGTACGAATCAGAAGGGGATCACATGAAGAGAGCCATACAGTTGCAATTAGGCTTCTCATTTGGAATGGCGCCATGTTGTGACCTTGCCCTTTAACCTCAGGTTTTCTTTTCGATAGGGCTCGTATGCCGACTACAAGCAGCTACTGCTCTGAACTTAATAAAGACTTAATGCAAAAGTAATAATCACAGCTACTGTTGAGAGATGTATCCATGTAAGAGTTAAGAATGTCTCTTACATTATTCCTTTCTCTGAAAAAAAAACAACAACAAAAAAACCTAGTCGGGTCCTGAGAGAGGTCAACTTATTTCTAAAGAGTGATGACTGTCTTTTGTTTTAGCAAGGTATGATCATGGTATATGAAGTAAAAGCTTAGAATACTGCACGAAAATGCCACGGAGCCAATCAAGTCGTGGATCTTACACGCAAAGAACGTTTGAGAGCGCAAAAATGCCTTTGCACAGATGCACAAGTGTGGGTGGGTGGGTGGGTGGGTGGGTGCGTGCGTGGGTGGGTGGGTGGGTGGGTGGGTGCGTGCGTGCGTGCGTGCGTGTGTGCGTGTGTGTGTGTGTGTGTGTGTGTGTGTGTGTGTGTGTGTGTGTGTGTGTGTGCGTGCGTGCGTAATGTTATATGTTCATTCCAACAGCCTTGTCTATCCCCTTCAGTCTGCTTACCGCTCTGGACATAGTACTGAGACTGCTCTTCTCAAAATCTGTAACGACATTCTGACTGCCCTTGACTGTAACAATGTATCACTTTTGACTCTCTTGGACCTATCTGCTGCCTTTGACACTATTGACCACTCTATCCTCATTTCCCGCCTACATCACTCTTTTGGGCTTGATGACACAGTCTTGAGTTGGTTTCAATCCTACATCACTGATCGTCAACAAGTAGTTTCTATCAACGGCCTTTCTTCTAATCCCTCTTGTCTGACCTACGGCGTGCCACAAGGA
>CM065716.1:41713248-41715748 GCA_033310375.1 Conus canariensis | reverse complement strand
GTTAGGGTTATTTTAGATCAGTTTAAGGGTATGGCTACGCAAGGGTAAGTGTTAGGTCAGGGTGAAGAGCAAGGGAAATCGTTCATAAGACATTATCAAATGTTCCCATTATCACCGTCATGCATGCCGCTTAAAAACAAAAAGATGCCACAATCGTGTCATACCCCCGAGAAAGCTAAACACTTCAATCCTACGCCTAGATGGTTCACCATAATACCTATCACCTATCCCGGAGTCTTGAAGACTGTTGGGGCGCCGCAGAAGACTTTGCAACCAGCTTCCTCCACTCCTCACACCACGATGCATTTATCAGAAAAGTGTCTTGTTAAATTTCCTTTATCAGAAGGACGAAGTTTCCATTTGCAGCGTATGCTGGCGCTACGTTGGAGAGGTGGACGAGCTAGATCCCTGATGGGTCGCCTCCCAATTCTGCATCAATGTAGAACGACTCCCAGACACGTGTCCACTCTTACCGACAATCCTTAACGTCTCCACTGTCGAGAGCTGCACGGATCCTCTCGGCAAAGAGGAGCCGACCGGAAAGCAGACTCGAGCTTTCTCAGACATTTCTCTACATATGTCAAATTATAACGACTACATTATGAAGAATCTGTGCTTATATGTATATAAAGCTTTCCAAATATGCACAAATTTGATAAAGGAACCTGAAGTACCTTGCTCATCTGTATGACAACTTAACTGATCTATGGGAAAATATTAGCATGTCGGTATTTGCTACTTGCTCAGACTTTACTTACTTTACTTTGTTCATTGGTATATAGCATTTGTGAATTTACCTTCATTCAAATGGGGCGATGACGTTTATTGACTGAAATTCCGTTTCCGTTGAGACATTTTGAAAAACGAATTATGTATGCATCAGTGTTCTTTCCAAAACCTGACGATCTCCTGGGCAAATGAGTAGACAGTGCTGTTTTTACACGCTCACAAAGCTGCCTTTAGCATTATTTTCTTTACCTCAACCACAAAGATAACTACACCAAGGCTTCCTTTGCCTTACCGATAAAGCTAACTGCAGCATGGCTCTTGCTACGTGTAGAACAGGCATCTGCCAACTCTCATCCATAGATCCCAAATCTTTCGCCCATTATATATTCACGTTTTTGTTCATGGGTGTAATTACTCCCTGTGCATTGTGACTTTGTAGCATAGCAAATTTACTGTAACGTTTATAGGTCATCCGCACACAAGGACGATTCCTTGATGAAACTGAAACAGAAACCCTCTCTCTGTCTGTCTGTCTGTCTGTCTGTCTCCCTCTGTCTCGCTATTTCTTCTCTCTGTCTGTTTCTGTCTCTCTGTCTGTCTCTCTGTCTCTCTGTCTCTCTCTCTCTCTCTCTCTCTCTCTCTCTCTCTCTTTTTTTTTTCTCTTTTGCTATTTGTCTGTTTTAGTCCGTCTGCCTGTCTCTGTCTCTCCCACCCTTCTCTCTCTCTCTCTCTCTCTCTCTCCCTCTCTCTCTCTCTTTTTCCAGTTATCTTCCCTTGTTACAATGATGTGTGACATGTAGCATCTCCGTCTAAATTGTATCAATTTGTTCTTGTGTGAACAAACAAACAAGAAATAGAGTAACAACGTCATAATTCGGTCTTTCTATACACCTAAAAAGAGAGATGAATATATCTTTCTTTCCGGGCGGCTGATGTTGCCGGCTTCGCAAACTAATTGTGTGTGTGTGTGTGTGGGAGGGGGGGGGGGTGAGTGTGTATGTGTGTGCGTGTGTCTGTCTGTGTGCCGGTGTGTGTGCCCCCCCTCTCTCTCTCTCTCTCTCTCTCTCTCTCTCTCTCTCTCTCTCTTGGTGGCTTCCCTTGCATGGCTACCGGCAAGAAGCATTTCAGCGAAGCTCCGGCCATTTTGTTTTCCTTTGGCAAGAAAATAAGTAACAATGCCAGTCATATGACTTCCAACGTCTCTTGCGTGTATGCTCAACACTTTGCTGCAAGAAATGTTCTTATCATCGTTCAAATTAGAAGGCAGAGGAGCACATACTGTCATCGTGCTGCGTTTGAAACAGCCGCCAACTCAACCCGCCGCCGCACACACCGCCAGGACGACACTGTCGTTTTTCGCCAAAAATGTCCGTCACAGATATCCAGGGACAGGAGACGGACCGAGGAACACAGATTACAACAGAAGGCAAGTTCTGCCTCATCTCCCTCTGGTTGTGATCCTACCGACTCCCCCAAGTTTGTTTTACGACATGGGAAATAACAATGTGTCGGACATATTTCACGACGGCAGTTCTACCTGTGTTGAGAGCTGTGCGTATCAAACAGATAGAGATCAACAGTACTGTCCATTGCCTGACGCTGCAAGTGACATAAACCCACGGTAGTAAAGGTGAGTGATGATTGTGGTTGTTTAGAAACTGCATCAGAGGAAGACAACAACACTGATATGATGACATTAGAAAACGAATTACAGTCAGTTACACAGGAGCATGACAACAGCCTGACCTTCCATCCACAGGAAGCTGACGCA
>CM065716.1:41698248-41705748 GCA_033310375.1 Conus canariensis | reverse complement strand
CAGCTTCATTCTCAGATCTGCATATGACCTTCTGCCCTCAAATGCAAACCTGGTGAAGTGGGGAAAAACAGACGATCCTGCATGCCCCCTCTGCCATGAAAAACAAACAGTGGAGCATGTCCTAAGCTCATGTAAAGTAGCCCTGGCGCAAGGAAGGTACACATGGAGGCACAACCAAGTGCTCAAAGAGATTGTACAAGTAGTCTGGGCTAGTACCAACACCACAAAAGGGAAAATCAGGACTCCAAAAGCACCCGCAACATTCTTCACGGCAGGAGGCAGCAAATCATGGCCAAGAACAACAGTGCCACTCGAAACATGCAGGCAGAGTCTGCTGGACGGGGCAGATGACTGGGAGTGCACTGCAGACCTCCCAGAATGGAAGAGTCACCCAGAGATCATCAGCAAGAGTGGCATGAGACCAGACATAGTAGTCCACTCTAAGTCAACCAAGCAGCTGATCATGATCGAGCTCACGGTGCCATATGAGAACAGAACGGAGGCAGCTCAAATCTACAAGACTGAAAAGTATGCTGATCTGGCAAACAGCCTGAGGAGAGAAGGCTATCAGGTCAAAGTCCTCACTGCAGAAATTGGAGCTAGGGGGTTTGTAGGAACGTCTGCATACAGCCTCATGAAACAGCTCTCAGTTGCAGGGAAGGAAAAAACCAGAGCCCTGAAAGCAATGGCAGAAGCGGCAGAGGGGTGTTCAAGCTGGATCTGGTCAAGGAGGAACAAAAGTGAACTTCATAAGGCTTAATTTCCCTACAAATATCAGGTGTCCCTGTGGCTCAGTGGTTAAAGCGCGAATCATTAAGTGGAAAATGAGCATGTCCAGAGGGTCATGGGTTCGAATCCCAGCCATGGCTCGTCCCAAGATGGGAAAAAAAGGGGCAGCAGAGGGACATCCGGAGTCATGAACCGGGTGTGGCCCAACCCCCCTAGAGTGTCAGGAGATAAGGGCCGAAACACTTGCTTGAAGGGGGCTTCTCTTCTGAGGACTCTCTGCTGCCACGCTCTCCACGAGTTTCTTTCTACTGTATCAGTCATTCGTCCTTTATCACCCACAATTTCAAAATGGCGCCATCAGTGATGCAGATATTCGTATGTCATCAATAAAATGATGTAAGCAGATGAGTCTCGTAAACATAGATTTGAACAAATGGCATTGTATGTCTTTGCTAGATGGAAATTTCATGATGAACCAGGGGAAAAGTCATGTGGACCAGCAATTCATAGCAACACATGGTAATTGTTTTACCGCACAAGATATAGATGGATTGACTCTAAGGCTGGGAGCACTGACTTGTATAGGGCCGGATCTGGGAAAAGAAGGGGGAGGCTACGCTGGTGATCCAGAGGGCGAGGGGGGGGGGGAGCTTTCTATTTTTACCATTTGAAAGCAAACAAATGATCTAACATGAAACCTGTTCCTCTCGTCTTTGGTATACAAACAAAAGTAAACTTGAAACTGCAAAACAGTTAAACATGTCGCGAAGACCATATTAGCACACCAGATCTGCGAGAAGTCATTCCTAAAAGTATGAGCATTAGGCTGATAAGAATAATATGATAGCATGTGACCATGACAAACAGGCACCAATACGTCTATAACATCAGGATAAATAGAAGTATCAAACTGTGCTTGATTTAGTGCTTTCTGTTTTATTCACTTTCTCTCTGTCTCTGTCTGTCTGTCTCTGTCTCTCTCTCTTTCTGTCTCTGTCTCTCTGTCTGTCTCTGTCTCTGTCTGTCTGTCTGTCTCTCTCTCTCTCTTCTCTCTCTCTCTCTCTCTCTCTCTGCCCCTCTCTCTGTCTGTGCCTCTCTCTCTTTCTCTCTGTCTCTGTCTCTTTGTCTCTCTCTCTCTCTCTCTCCTCTCTCTCTCTCTCTCTCTCTCTCCCTCTCTCTCTCTCTGTCTTGAAGAAAAGGGTGTTCTAGAACCCAGATACCACACCACCACCACCATCAGGTCCGGCCGTGTTGGGAAGGTACACACAAGCCGCAGTGAGACCAGTGACGGCTAGAAACGAACAAAGGTAGATCTTGCTGAAAGGGCTGGGGAGTACAGTCCTCGTGTCCCTGTTCAACAGACAAGTGGGACAGTGACCTTTCCCATAGAAGAGCACAACGCAAGCTACGGTGCCACTATGGCCTGAAGAACAGACGTGGCCGCAAGATGGGCATTCTATTCATTAACGGAGGACCAGGTGACCTGAAAAAGAGAACCGTTGCAAAATGGATATTCTCTTCATTAACAGAGGGTGAGAAATAAAGGAAAGAAGAAAAAGAGTAAGCTCAATGATCGGTGAATGTACGCTCAGTGTTAGGGCCAGACAACCCTAAACGCATGTGTGGTGTATTAACAGTTGATGAAACGTGGATGTTATTTTAAAATGTCCCCAATCAGCACTTGAATCAGGTGTGGGTGTTTACTGCTGTAGAGGAAACAACTGATTTGGGACCAGGTTTTCAGAATCTGCAGAAATATTTCAGACGTTTTCAACCAAAAATAAATCACAAGTTATTCTGGTAGCCCTATCATCGTTGGTATTCAGCCTCAGAAATCCATAAATGTTGCTCACGACTGTATGGAACTTGTTCTTTCTAAAGTGAGGAAGTTGTTACATTAGTAGTGCCCAGTTGTTGGCACCAATGGAACTGTGCCAACTTATGACAGCGATCGTCATTCATCGCAGGAGCAAAGCCATTACTACTGACCTTCAAGATCAATGCAACTAAGTTCTTACCCAAGCATCCCACAGTCCTGACTTGGCAGCAGGTTTGTTTGTTTTTTTTGTTGTTATTTCTTGTCGCTGGAGCGAAAGCTGTCACATGTAAATTTTCGTTAATTCATGGTGTTCATCACTGAAGTCCAGACGACAATGCAGGTCCTTTCTGACTCCCAAGACCTGTCAAAAGCAATGCTTTCAGAGCTCTACATCTTGTTTCTTCAGAAGTATCAACACTAACTTCCATCGCAGACGAGACGTCCTCGAGACGGAGAGAGTATATGTTATGTAAACGTATTGTTGGCTCGTTCACTTAAGATTAATGTTGTATTACAGTATGTTACATTACGTAATAATACACAACATAACATAATATGATACATTGCAAAGTGAGACGACTGCAGGCTGAAATCTAAACAAATCTTAAATAAATGTTAGCGAACCGCCCAGAGAAACGTGGACAAACGAGTCACACGACAAAACACACATTTTACACGCCACACACACAAAAAAATACTCTTCACTACATGATCTAATTGTCTTGTGACTCGTTTGTCCACGTTTCTCTGGGCGGCTTGCTAACATTTATTTAAGATTTGATATTATGATATGACATCATATCATGTCATGTAACATAATGTAATACAATAGAATATGATATAATGTAATAAAACAGAATAGAATAGAATATATAATATAGCATAATCTCGTGTAATATCATGTAATGTAATATGTAAAGTGATATTATTATAATAATAATAATAATAAAGTGATATTATATAGTAAAATAGAATAGAAAAGAATATAACATAATATCAATAACAACCTGATATGATGTGACAATTATCATATAATAAAGTGTAACCCTGACGTAACACACATAAGAGGATTCTCATTACATTTTTAATGGAATGTAATGTAATGTAAAGTGCTATAATATAGTATAATATAATATAATGTAATATAATATGATGTAATGTAATGTAATATAATATAATATAATAAATATAATATAATATAATAAATATAATATAATATAACATAATATGAGTACCACAAAAAGAGGACTCTAGCCACATTTTTATACGAAACAGTGGCGGTCATTGTGTGATTCCATATGACGTGTCAAATACTTCCCTCCCTTGGCATCCATCATGTCGGCGCCCAATAACCCGGTTGATCAGGAGAGCGGAAATTGGTAGGTTTATTGTGTCAAATAACTTTCCACGCGTACCTCATGTCACAAAAGGAAGCATTGAAGCGGGCATCTAAGATGCTTCCTCTTTGGAAAACCACCGTGTAGAGATGCCGTCTGGAATCCACTAGAAAAGTAGAGCGCTTGAAATATTGTTCACCATCTGTCATGGGTTCTGTAAAAGTGTCGCAGCCACTACAGTATATTATTAAGTAATGATAATGATAATGATGATGATGGGGAGAAGAAGAAGAAAAAAAAAGTAGTAGTAGTAGTGGTAGTGGTAGTGGTGGTGGTGGTAATAATAATTATCATAATTAGGATTATAATGATAATAAACATTGTCACAACGCCCCTTCTCATTCGACATCAAGCGCTTTGGATACACATTTTACACGCCACACACACAAAAAAACACTCTTCACTATATGATCAAATCACCAATAATACACATACAAACGAGTGCAGATTTAGGCGAAAAAGGCGAAAAAAAGGCACACATGCACCAATCCAAATAGAGAAAAGTTTCTCTGTGTGTGTGTGTGTGTGTGTGTGTGTGTGTGTGTGTGTGTGTGTGTGTGTGTGTAATAATGATAATGATGATGATAATAGACCATCACTCGTGGGCCGTGCAATGCAAGGAGATTCTGTCAAAGAGGTCTTAAGACAAGGAGAATTCATGCTGTTCCACGTGAATTCTGTATTCGCATAAAACATGAGTTCCATAGGAGATGAGTTTCATTTTATCATGGAGTGCTTATATATTCTGATATCAGCAACAACAAAAACGTTACCTAATACATATTTCTATTCTCGCACTGTGTTCGTTTTGCACACATAGTGCAGATGTTACTCTGAATCTCATTGTTTTATGCTTTTGTCTGAAATCCTCCAAGCCCCAGTACCAGTCATAGGTAAAGTCTTGAACACGTGTGTGTACGTGTGATGTACGTTTATGGTGTGAAATGTAGTCCTGGTGACCTTGTTTCACACTGGACACAGTACCAGCCACACATCGAGCTTTGATCGCTGGAAGAGGAACAACACGCGGGACGTCCTCATGCTGACAGAGTCTAGTCTGACTTCGGATGTGGCACCAGAGTCTAGAGAGAGACTGCTGTCTGCTTGGATACAGAGAGAGAGAGAGAGAGAGAGAGAGAGAGAGACAGACAACAGACAGACAGACAGACAGACAGACAGACAGACAGCAGAGGCAGAGAGAGACAAAGAGAAAGACAGAAAGAAACAGACGGACAGGCAAAGAGAGAGACAGACAGACAGACAGACAGACAGACAGAGAGACAGAGACGGAGGAGTGAGGGTGGGTGTAAAGAATGGGAGGAAAGACTGGTAGGAAAGGAGACAGATGGAGTCCCATGTTCACAAATACCCTTCCTTCCCCTCATCACAATGACAGATAGGTGGCGGTGGCAACAGACTGGCTTACCAGAATCACGGTAACAGTCCCGCTGACTGTCTTACTAACAGACTGCTAACGGCTAGACTTACAGACTTGGCTGAGCAGAGTGGCTCGCTGAGAGACTGGCAAATGACAGACTTGTTATTATCAGTACTCGTTCACATCGGTTGATAGTCTTGTCTGTGTCGGCGGGTTGGCTTTAGAAGACTGGTTAATGAACAAATCTTTCCTCGTCAGTATTGGTTACTGTTGGCAAACACTTCGACTAAGCAGACTAGTTTGCTTAGAAATCGATTAGCAGACTTATCACCAGTACTGACTAGCAGACAGATTTGTTCATAGACTGTTCAATAGACTTGTTACGATCACTGCTTGTTAACAGAATGACTTGCCGACAAACGTCTAATATACTGTTCAACTGGTTTGCGAACAGATCCATTCGATGGCTTACTTATAGATTACTGACAGACTTGCTGAGGGATTGGTAACTGCTAACTGCTTGCTAACTGACAAACCACTAAAAGCTGACGGATGATTAACAGAAAGACTAACAGAATGGTTCACAATATAGCAAACTGACTTACTAATGGTAAAGCACTGGGCAACAGTCTGATCAACCTGATAGCTAACAGACTGCGTTACCAACTTTGCCACAGGTTTGCAAGCGCTTGGGCCAGCAGTCCAACAGACTGGCCGAGAGACGATGTACAGACAGGTTATTCTGGGGGATGTCCATGTAGCATGACGAAGGCAGCGCAAGTTTGTCATGCGCGAGAGTTGCTCACAGTGAAAAGTAGCGGGGTTTTTTCACGTAACTCACACTACAAGATAGCAGAAGATGCAACCCAGTGTAGCAATGAATGCTGTGTACTTTTTGTCACGTCGCATTTTGAATTTGAAAATAGTATGACTATAGACTGAACCTGGAAGAAAATAGATCTTTCGTTTAATGACTAACGAATGATAGAAATGCATCCTACAGAAGCAATACGTTTTCACCTTTTGCTATGCCATTCACAAGGCAAACAGATACGAAAAACAAAGAAGAAGAAAAAACCACAAAGAAATGATTTTGATAAAACAAAGGCTCACTGTTTTCAGTTGATAAATAGGAAGCGTGATCAGAGTTACGTTCTCTTGGGTTGGTGATTGGAAGTTAGGGACCGAAACACTTCGGTAGCTCGTTACTTAGTGTTTAGAAATGATTGACCCAGTAGGAAGAACCAAATCATAAAACGTAGAAATAAGATGATGTTAAAACAATGTTGTTCAAGTTAGCATGACTTTTATTTCGACTTTCGGTAAAACATATTTTGCCGATCAGAATGCTGACTCTATCGTTTTTTCAGCCTTTCAGCCGATGAGACCTAGGATCTGACTCAATGCTTTCTTGCAGAACAACAGAATCCATCCTTCCAGGCCCCCAAAATTCAACCTTCGGGAAGCTGGAGTTGATAGAATACAGCAGACTGTATGGTTTGTAAACAACCCATCCAATACAAGTGGGTTGAGCTGGATACGTCGAGTCAAACAGCATCACAGTCCCTCTTCTGCCAGCCTGATCAGCTGCTCCTTTGTTTCCAGAAAAAGCGGAATGCAGTGCACCAGGCCATACTCCGCAGTCTGGCCGGTGTCATGCCAGAGCGCTCGTCTTGAACGTTTCAGAAACAGGGAGCGTTACATGAAATTCGAGAGTTGTGTTGGTTTTTAACGCCAGTGTCGTTTTTCGTACTGCTATTGACAAACACACACTTTCGTTTGCTCAGTGCAGTCATATTCAATTATGGAATGGGTTCTCAAAGTCGTCCAGATTTGACCTACTTTTAGATAAAAATATGGTGACCGTAGCCTTTCTTTTTAAAGAAGAAACAAACCTGAAATTAATAGTATTCCAGAAAATCACGACAAACAGACTATCACAACAAACAGATTATCACAACAAACAGAATATCACAACAAACGGAACACAAAAAGCACCGCTGTCAGGCATCTCTCAATAATTTGAAAACGTCGATGATAGCGCCACTAATTGTAACTTCTTTGTTTGGGATCGATGGGGATTTGACTGAGAAAAATTGAGTGAAGGGGGATCAGGAAGGAGGGAGAGGTGTGCTTAGATGATAAAGACATTAATTGCCGGATCTCCTGGAACTAAT
>CM065716.1:41683248-41688248 GCA_033310375.1 Conus canariensis | reverse complement strand
TACCAATGATATCAGTGCGCATGCAATCAAGTGACAGTTCCTGTTTTCAGGAGTGAGACTTATCATTTTTCTTGACTCATAGTAACTGTTTTCAAAATGATGATGTCTAACTGCCATGTTATGACAAAATAGGGAAAAGAGTAATTAAAAAGCTGTAACATTAATGTTCATGACAGTTTTTACAAGAAGGCAAAGTTAGCCTATCACTCTTTATTTCAGAAAATCACTGTTTTCACGAAGAAAATAATTATTATGGGTTTTTGAAGCTCATAGAATATACCATGATTAGTCAAGTCCACACCCAGAAACCACTGAGTCGTCCCATGTTGATGCAGGACAGAAGAGAATGAGAATTCCAATCACTTCATGAAGCAGTCGGACAACTTTGGTCTTTACGAAGGCGTGGGCAGGAGCGGGGAGTAAAGCAAAAATGGCGGTATATAAGTTTTTAAAAATCTGTTTTCTGACCTCTGTTCTTAAAGACAACATGTATGTCTTTGTATGAAGAGGATTTGCGTTGGAAAGAAGCTGAACTAGAGCATGAAAGTACTGAACATTCATTGTTCGACCGAATCTGATTTATTCGTATATTACAAGCGTAGGTCTCGAGCTGCGCGAATGTTCTGACTGTTGAAACATGATAGCAACCAATCAGACTTGTTTAGAAACTATGTTGTAAACGTTAAAGTGATCAACAATGCCTTTTTCAAAATGGTACTGACTCTGAGATTATTTCAGTAAGCAAACAAAAATGGAGGTTGTTCTTAATTCATGATAACTCTCAGAATAGGTTGTTGTGGGAGGAGGTGGTGGGGAGGGTTCTGTTCTGGTGTCTTTGTTGTTTAAAGGACCGTGTCGCGTGGGTCAAATACACAGACTTAGGGCCATGGGATGAAGGTCAAGCCGTGGCTCAGTGGATGACTCACTCGCCTTTGAAATGAGAGAATCCCAGGTCAATGGGTCAAGCCTCCAGTAACACGGATTTTTTTCTTTCCTACATTCGTAGATCTTATGCGTGGTCTCAGAGCTAGTCTTTTTTATGAGACGACACTGAGGTCCCCTGTTCAGCTTGCACTTTGCACATGTACAAGATCTAACATTACCAGGAGGTTAAACCTCAAAGAACTTGGTTACAAGATCCACGTTAATACAAACAGGGGAAAACAGTGGTGACGCCTTAGGATAGTGACAACAAGAGGGAGGAGGGAGGGAGGGTGAAATCTGTGGCAATGATGGAATTACACAATACAATGCGATGAATGCACACTATCTACTCACGATCCGCTAACTTACTTTCCAGCACTGCAGGTGTCAGTATACTTCAGGCTGACATATATACAAGGAAGCATAGACTCCAGCCTTTTAAACAAAGAAAGGAAACACTAGCGCACCATCGCCATGATCCTCATTTGCTGAGGGGAATGTGTCTCCTCAGGTCCTATAGCTACTCACGCCCAGCGATTATGGTGATCTTAGTTTCGGTTTCCCCTCTCCACGTGCGATGAGTTCCGGTCATCGTTTTCAATATCGTCAGGATCATGACACTGTCAGCAGAGGATGAAGGGCCGGTCTCCATTCCGGGGAGAAGCAATCCTACTCGGTCAAGCTCTGCGACTTACTAACTACAGGCTTCGGCACAGAGCTTAGTCAGTAAGTGATGTCGTGGCAATGTTGGATCTGAACAGGCGTCAGTGGAGTGGCCTAGTTGCAGTGCAGTGCCTCCTCTGGTATTGACAGGTCCCTGTAGACTGCTGGGACTGGGGACTGCTGGAACTGAGAGGGAACATCGACAGGGCGAGTCTAGTTCTAGGTGGGATTGGGGGAGTGCTAGTGCTCTAACAGGACGCAGGCGGAGGGTGCGGGAGGGAAGAAAGAGAAAGAGCCAGAGAGACAAAGAGACAGACAGACAGGCAGGCAGACAGACAGACAAACGGAAAGACGGAAGGACGGACGGACGGATGAACGGACGGACAAACCGACAGACACACAGACATGTGGACGGACAGACAGAAAAAGAAATACAGAGACAGAAATGGATAGACAAGAGACAGAGAGAGGGAAAAAAAGAGAGACAGACAGATAGACAGACACACTGACAGACAGAGACAGAGACAGAAACAGATCATCTTTACTCTTCTCTTTTCCTACAATATTTACTCTGAAAGGCAGCACTTCTACTGGCCAGCTAATGTCGACATTTGCATTTCCTGTCGTATCTCGATTCCGGTCTCAGTAACTCAACGGTCACTATGTGCATAGTTGTGAATGATACTGGCTGCTAGGCAGGATGCTGTGTGCTTCCTTCATTTCCCGGCCCGCTGTATTGAGTTACACGTCTGCCACCAGCAGTGCGGGCACGTATCAGAAGTCTGAGAGATAGCGACGCGTTGACAGAGATACCAGGCACTGACAGAGAAGAATGGAAAGACTGATGATGGTGGTGAGGGGTGGTGGTAGACTGCGGTCGGGGGTGGGGGAGAAAGAGAAGACAGAAAAAAAAAGATGAAAGAAAGAAGGAATGGGAGAAGGAATGGGAAGAAGGGAAGCAGTATGAAAAGTGGGATATTGGAAGCGCCCAACTGCTGAAGTGTCGACTCATAATTCCTTTTCTTATTCAGTGTTTTCTCACAGCCCACCCTAATTTACACCTACCCCCTAACCACGTCCCCATCAAACTCCCACCCCTACCCTCTCTCTCTCTCTCTCCTCTCTCTCTCTCTCTCTCTCTCCTCTCTCTTCTCTTCCCCTCCCCTCTCTCTCTCTCTCTCTCTCTCTCTCTCTTTCTCTCTCTCTCAAATGTTCATAGCAAATGTTGCGCAAGATCTACTAAAAAAAATGTATAAAAGAAAATGCTATTTGAATTAAAAGAAATGGGGGGGGGGGGGTGCGCGCGCGCGCGCGTTTGTGTGTGTGTGTGTGTGTGTGTGTGTGTGTGTGTGTGTGTGGTGTGTGTGTGTGTGTGTGTGTGTGTGTGTGTGTGTGTAGCAAATGATAGTTGTGAACTGGTCGTCGTACTTAAGACCAATCGGCAAGGCTTAATAGGCTACAGTAATTATTAAAGAGACAGGACTGGGGGAATTCCATTGAATTATCATTGGATTCGCTTGCCGCATTCTTAACATAGCCAAAAAGCATTTTGGTGTATTGTTTATAAGATGTTACTGAAGAGATAATAACCTAACATATAAGCTGACGTGTGGTTGAAATATTTTCGACCTTCATTACAATTTTATGTTGAAAATTGGCAACATTATCAAATGGTTACTGATGGTATAGACAACTAGGTCTACATAAACCACCCTATCACTGAAAAAGAAAATACACCAGAATTTTTTTTTCCATTAAAGGTAAAATAAATCACACAGCAGCTGGTATCACAGTATTACTGGTGATTTGTTTAACTTTTCGGCGCCCATTATACACACTAAGACGCGCCGAAGTTGTACAATTTCGGCAGAGGGGAGGGGGTATTCCTTTGACCAGAAGACCAAAAGTGCATGTGTTTTTTTTTTCTGATAGCATTGTTTTTAGACGGGTCAGAAGTCGGTATCACCTCAAAAAGTTCTGATTATGATAAGCAATCGCATATGCTGTAGGTGAAGGATACGACAATGATCATGGCGAAAAGATCATTTGTTTCATGGAAAGTCATCAAATATCTCCACACTGCAGATGTTCAAAGACATAAAAGCGTTCTTAATACGCATACCTTTCATCTTTTCACTTCATTTTAGAATTTGTGCATACTTTTTATCATAGATTTACCGGTAGGACTCATGAATCATCTGTATGAATATGTTTAAATAAACATAGCAAACTTAACCAATATACCTTTATGCTATGGTCATTTTATGTACGTCTCCTGAGTGTCTCAAATACAGCTAAAACGTGTCATCACGGGATGACAACGAATTTTAGTTCAGTTTAATCTGTCGCCATTTTGTTTGCTGCATTGAATAGATGTTTTGCCACTCTTTAAGAAGGGTGACGCCAATAATCATATCAAGCAATGGAATAATTTCTTTTCTCAATGGTTTGATCAAATTTGTGAGCAGGTAGATCTTGAATTCATTCACATTAACCGCTTAGTTTTATGATCATTTTTTGAGTGATTTCGGGTTTGAAAAAAAAAAGAAAAAAGAAAGCCTCTTCGACTGATTCAAGTTTTCCACTAACCTGTAACATGATCCCTGCCAGGTATCATAAAAATTTACATACCAGAACTTCTCCAAAGCAGAAACCCAGGGTAGGGGGCTTCACAATAGCAGACGACGCAAATTCATCAATCTCTCGGCTGGCAGTCATCGACTCAACGACTGTTTCAAGTTTCAAACCGTTTGCCCGTCGCTCCCGGGTTAGTATGACAGCACTCACATGGGCATTCGTCCGGCACATGGACACCGTGAGGGTATTTACCGTGTAGGTATTCTTCTGTGTTGGAAATTACAATCCTAATATAAGCTAGCCAAAAACTGGTGCTGATGGTCCAGCCCGTCACTGACCGGAGATGATGACCTGTTCGTAGTCAGAGGGTCAGGACATACCCTGTACTCGCCGTCTGTACCATTATACTCTGTACTGGACCGGCAAGCAGGACACAAAGGGATGGGTGAATCACTCCTTTCTCTTAAAATAAATGGCATTACACTTCGTTCTTTTTGTCTCTCCACAGGGCAGAAAGGGATGGGTAAATCACCCTCTTTTTTTAAACAAGATCATTAAATTTCATTCTTTTTGCCTCTCCGTCTGATTCGTTCATTTGCATTTTGATTGATTCTCTCTCTCTCTCTCTCTCTCTCTCTCTCTCTCTCTCTCTCTCTCTCTCTCTCTCTCTCTCTCTCTCTCTCTGTGCGCGCCCACGTGCGCGCGTGCATTTTGTGTGTGTCTGTGTGCGTGTGTGTGCGTGTGTGCGTGTGTGTGTGTGTGTGTGTGTGTGTGTGTGTGTGTGTGTGTGTGTGTGTGTGTGTGTGTGATTAGAAAAAAAGAAGTGTAACAAAACG
>CM065716.1:41668248-41678248 GCA_033310375.1 Conus canariensis | reverse complement strand
TATCATTATTTTTATCATTATTATTTATCATTACTATTTTTATCGTTGTTGTGGTTGTTGTTATTGTTGTTGTTGTTGTTGTTATCATCATCATCATCATCGTCATTATCTTCATCAGTAGTAGTAGTAGTAGTAGTAGTAGTAGTAGTAGTAGTAGTAGTAGTAGTAGTAGTAGTATGATTTCGGTTTAAAAAGAAAAAAGAAAGAAAGAAAAAGAGAAAAGGAAAAGAAAGAAAAAGAAAGGAAAGCCTCTTCGACTGATTGAAAAAAATTCTGCTAACCTGTAACATGACCCCTGTCAGACATGTAAAGATTTGCTTGAACTTCTCCAAATCAGACATCCATGCAGGGGGGCTTCACAACATAAGACGGCGCAGTTCTCAATCTCTCAGTTGGAAGCCATTGACTCAACGGTTGTTGCATGTTTCAAACCGTACGTCCATGCTCACGAATTGGTATGACAGCATCTACGTGGGCATTCGTCTGACCCATGGGCACCACGAGGGCATTTACCGAGTGGGAAGTCATCTGTGTTGGAAGTATGGGTCCTAACAGAAGCCAGCCAAAGGCTGGAGCTGATGGTTCAGCCGTTCACAGCCCGGAGATGATGACATTTCGTAGTCTGAGGGTCAGGGCATACCCTGTGGTCATCCACTCAACCATTGTCCTCTGTACTGCACTGGCAAACTGGTGATTCATCCCTTTTTTTGGAGCAAGTCAATAAATTTCGTTCTTTCTGTCTCTTCACAGGACAAAAATGAATGGGTAAATCACCATATCTTTTAACAAGATCATTGAATTTCATTCTTTTTGTCTCTTCGTCTGATTCGTTCATTTGCATTTTGATTGATTCTCTCCCTCCTCTTCTTAAATCTCTCTCTCTCTCTCTCTCCTCTCTCTCTCTCTCTCTTCTCTCCTCTCTCTCTCCTCTCTTCTCTCTCTCTCTCTCTCTGATTCAAAAACAAAAATAAAAAAACAGTTCTGAAGATGGTCACCAATGAATGTTACTCATTTTGGAAAAAGATACATTTGTACTTGTTGTGTTCAGTTCACACCTTTGTTGTTTATTTTAGTTCACAAACTCATAGAAGGCCTCTGACATGTGTTACCACAATTGCCTTCCGCCTTCTCCCCCCCCCCCCCCTCCCCATACACGTTTTCTCTTCCATCCAGCGACCTTTGCTCCTCTCCTTCGTCCCTAAAAACATATTTTTGTAGAACCTGTCGATGGGAATGAATTGTTGGACTAAGCTTTTTCACAACTCTCTGTTTTCAAGATATGGCAAGCAGGTACAAAACTTTTTTTGTTGTTTGTAAAGATCTAAAAAGATCTAGAATGTTTTAATAGTGCCCAAATGGCAGTATCACTCCGTTAAAATCAAAGAAGCAAATTCTCCCTCCGTATCGGAAAACACCCACTGAAATGCTGCTCTTCCTTTCATTTGTTTTAGATCGCCTTTGGCTCAAGTTCAGAGATATTCAGATTATATGGCAGAGTTTGAATCTTTCTTCGAAGACATAATATCTTGACGTGTTAGGATTGTTGGAATTCTTTTTTTTTTAACTGCTCAACCTCTTTCAGAATCAATTCCGTGTTTCATAAAGTCTTGAGCAGATAAATCAAAGGTCAGCAGAATTATTGCAGGTTTCCCATTGCCGGATCTTACCGAGCTCCAAACATTTTCATTCCAATCGAAAGAAACCACACATCTGTGTGCAAGGAAGAATAAGACAACCTTTTCTAACGTACATTCGCCAATATTCCTGCGTACGAATATCACACGCACACGCACACACACACGCGCGCACACACACACACACACACACACACACACACACACACACACACACACACACACACACACACACACACACATACACACACACGCGCGCGCGTGCACGCGTTTATTCCTTTCATTGTTTCTTCTACTTGTAGTTTTCATTTTCCATTTGATCATAAGATTATTCGCTCAGTTCCTTAATCTCTGCATGTGTGTGTTTGTTTGTTTGATTCGTTCTGTGGTTAGGACCTCGTTTACTTGTTTGTTTGTTTGTTTGTTCCTTGCGTTTCTTCTCAGCTTGTTACTCACGCTAAAGCGAATCGTGCCCCACATATAATTCATTTTCCGACTCGGCACCTTACAGTCCAAAGTGATAATGCAGTTTGAGAATTACTTGTCGCTCGGTTTCAAACGTTCTGCTGAGTAAATTGAATTTGAGACTTCTTTTCAGGAAAGAAGTAGGACAGAGAAGAGTAATCTGGGACTGTGGAAGCTGGGGAAAGTCTGGGGAGGATTTGGGAAGCGGGAGAAGAGAGGGAGTGGGCTGGGCAGAAGGAAGAGAGGCGCTCATCGGCATTGGCTCAGTTTCATTCCTCTGGCTTGATTTACCGCTCTGTCAACGAAATCCCCGCAATTCAGTGTGTAGTTAATCTCTCTCTCTCTCTCTCTCTCTCTCTCTCTCTCTCTCTCTCTCTCTCTCTCTCTCTCTCTCTCTCTCTCTCTCTCTCTCTCTCTGGAATAAGAGGTAAACTTTACAAATGCATCATGAGTATGTATGATTGTGTAAAAGCCAGAGTAAGAAGTGGTGCAACTTTAACAGAATACATTACGTGTACATCAAGAGTTAAACAGGATGATATTTGTAGTCCTGTTTTGTTTTCACTATTCATAAATGAGTTGACAGCAGAGGTTGTGAATTCTGGAAGACATTTACAAATGACTTCTTGGAAATCTTCACTCTCCTCCTAGCGGACGACATAGTGTTAATTGCAGAAACTGTTGTTGGTTTGCAAAATCAGTTAGATAGTTTACAACGAGCTGCTGATTCTCATCAATTGAATGTAAATATGAACAAAAGTAATACAATAGCATTCAGAAAGGGAGGATACTTTTCTGTAAGTTGACATATAACGGACATGTAATGCCAGTATAAATGTTTATAAATATTTAGGCATACACTTTTCCACTCGTTTCAGTTTTACTTTTGCATGTAAAAATCTTGCATGCAGGGCCAAAAATGTGTTATTATGCGTTATGAAGAGCTTATCCTTGTTAAAAGATAATTCTGTTAAACCTGTTCCTGAAGTTATTTGATGTTCAGATCCAACCTGTGTTACAATATGGAGCTGAAGTATGGGGAATGGAAGCTGCTGCTATTCATTGTGAAACGCTTCATTTATATGCATTGAAAATGTTTTTTTGCAGTTTCGCCACTGACACCTAATGATTTTGTCTATGGCGAGGCAAATCGATATCCTGTATATTTGCTGTCTGTAGTCAAATCTATCCAATACTGATTAAAATTAACTCAGATGGATGTTCAAAGACTACCTCACAAGGCATACAGAATGTTGTTAGATCTGGATTGTAAGGGCAAAAAGTCGAATGTTCAAAACAAACTATATGAATATGGATTTGGTGTTGTATGGCTCAGTCAAGGTGTTGGTGATGCGAAAGCCTTTATACGTGTATTTCGTGAAAGATTGATTGACTGTAAAATGACAAGAATGGGACTTCACATTGAAAATATTGATAGATTTAATTTCTAAAGAATGATAAATGGCTTACATACTGTGCTAAGCTACATGTCAATGTCTATTAACAGAGGATGGCAAAATTTCGTTTTGGTAAATCTGACATCTATGTTCATCATTCTTGATGTAGACAATCAAGAAATTATTATCTTCTTTGTCCATTATGTGGCGCGTCAAACTAAGATGAATTTCATTTTGTCATTATTTGTCCACAACTTTGTGATCTCAGAGAACAGTTTATTCCACATAAATATTTCAGACAGCCATGCTTATTCAAGCTTGTTATGTTATTATCTTCAAGAAATCAGAATACTGTTAAACAGCTCGTGTTATATTTGAACAAAGCATTTAACAGAAGAAGTCTGTATGTATCTTAGTTATGTACTAAATTATGGGACTGTATGTATTTTACATGTACACCCCCTTCTAAGGGGCTATGGCCTTCACGAATAAAATGTCTATGTCTCTCTCCTCTCTCTCTCTCCTCCTCTCTCTCTCTCTCTCTCTCTCTCTCTCTTCTCTCTCTCTCTCTCTCTCATCTCTCTCTCTCATCCATCTATTATTGCTTGATCCATTCATATGTCCATCTTTGAAAAACAGGCTGTCAAATGCAGACGTTAATACATTATGGGGACCTGAATACAAAATCAAACAGATATAAGCATGTAGGGAGGAGAGAACGAAAAAGCAAACATTCTGACATCTGAGAGAGAGAGAGACACTTTGACACTTTTGACACTTTGATATTTTATTGTCATTACCAAAGAGGTCTTTTGACAAGGGGGGGGGGGGGAGGTAACAGAACAATAACATTTCCTCTTCCTTTCCTGCAACAAATAGTACACATTCATTCCTAGGTGCACCAAATCAAAGTTAAAAACAGATAAATCATAACATGTCTTATGTCCTCACGCACAGAGTAATGCAATTAGAAAAAAAAACCACTTAAGACTGGTTGCAAGCGAGAGACTGCAGGCGAAATCTAAACAAATCTTAATAAATGTTAGCGAACCGCCAAGAACGTGGACAAACGATCACAAGACAAACCAACTAGTTTCGACCTCTTAGGTCTTCACAGTGAGACATTAACGAATAAACAATGAAAATTCACTTAGCTTGATCCTTCAGATCACTGGTAGGTCAGCTCCTTGCGCTGACCCTACCAAGTGATCTAAAGCGATCAAAGCTAAGTGAATTTTCATTGTTTATTCGTTAATGTCTCACTGATGAGACCTAAGAGTCGAAACATTGTGTTTCGTCTTTGAACTCGTTGTCCACGTCTCTGGCGTTCGCTAACATTTATTAAGATTCACTTAAGACTGACTCGACCATCCACTTGATCAAATGATGACAATGTATCTTACTGATCTCTTCCACTTGCGATGAATGATAATATTCATTCAGATATCTCTTATAATGCATTATCTTAAATTTCACTATCCTTCATCTGTCTAATTTTCAATGCTTCTGCGATGAATTTCGCAACTGATTTAATTACAAGTTCATCATCTGATGATAACACGACAGCAACATTTTGTCTTTTCGCTATATCTAACTAGAAAAGTGAACAATTTGTCCGCACTTCATTATAAGCAGTACAGTGGAACAGAAAGTGTTCTTCGTCATCAATAATGTGTCTACATGCAGGACAAGGAGATTCTGTGGATGTTTCACATTCAAACCATCTTTTGTTCGCATTAAAACCTAAAGTTCTCAACCTAAATCTTGCGTAATTTATTCTGTGCCATCTATCTGTTATGACATTGAGAAACTTTTCAGAATGAAACACATTCTTAAATGAGAAAAACCAGCGATATTTTTCTTTACTTTCCATATCTGAGTGCCAATTCTGTTTAAAAGAACAAATAAGCCTGTCTTTAAATTCCGCAATAAACTGTTGCTCATTCCCTACTTCCTGGGCCATCCACACTATTCCAAAACCCTGTTCTGAAAGGACTTTCTTTACTTTATGAGCCCAGTTTTCTTTACCTTTTTCCATTTCTAAAAGTATCATATCATAGGCTTGCCTGCTAAAACGGGACTGGGGTAGCTTCAAGATCTTCAACCAGTACTTAATACATTTCACAAATGTACTTATGTACAAAGGGTATCTGCCCATCTCTCCATATAAAATGGTGTTGGATGAATGAATAGGTACTTGAAGGAAACGCTTCATAGCATAGTATGTACTTTTTCCATCATCGAATTTTCATGTAAGCCCCAAATTTCAGCTGCATATGTAAGAAGAGGTTTTATCTGTGTATCAAACATTTTCCAAAATATACTACAGTCTGTACAATTCAGTTTTCTCAGAGATTTCAGAATTTCAATAGTACCTTTTTTCCCTTTTCTTAGAGATTCTTCCCATGCGTAACGGAAAGTTAATTTTGTTGAAAATATCATTCCAAATATTTATATGAATTATCTACTTGAACGTCTGCATTTCCAGAGAGAGAGAGAGAGAGGAGAGAGAGAGAGAGAGAGGAGAGAGAGAGAGAGAGAGAGAGAGAACATAACTGAATTAGCTTTGCTACTTTGAGCAGCCCAGAACGTTATTCCAATCGTGCATTAGCAAATGCAAAAACAAATAAAACAAACCAGTCAAATTAATCTGTTTAGTTTACAAAACATGTCCATCAAGGAAAAACTAACAGAGGATCATTCTGCTGAGGTCCACGCTACCGGTGTCTCTACCTATTGATTTGTTTCTTCTTTTTTCTTTTTATTTATCCATACCTACCACATCGTCGTCGTCGTCCTCTTCTGCCCTTCCTCCTGTTTCTCCTCCTCTGCATCGTAGTCGTTGAGTCGTTAACTTTTTTGTAATTTTATTTGTCCTCTGTAAACCCCTCTTCTTCCTTCTCCTTCACCACTTCCACAGTCTTTCTCTTGTTCTTGTTGTTTTCTGCTCCTTCGTCTCATCTGTTTCTTTATTATCATATTATCAGTAGTAGTAGTAGTAGTAGTAGTGTTATTATTATTATTATTGTTGTTGTTGTTGTTGTTGTTATCATTGCTATTATTATTCTTATAATTATTATCATCATCATTAGTAGTAGTAGTAGTAGTATAGTTGTAGTAGTAGTAGTATCATTATTATTATTATCATTATAATTTTATTATCATCATCATTATTATTATCATT
Organism: Conus canariensis; assembly: GCA_033310375.1. Taxonomy (NCBI): domain Eukaryota; kingdom Metazoa; phylum Mollusca; class Gastropoda; order Neogastropoda; family Conidae; genus Conus; species Conus canariensis. Next base: position 41,671,568 of record CM065716.1, on the reverse strand, counting down.
TCTTCTTATCATTATCATCATCATTATCATTATCATTATTATCATCATCATCATTGTGATCGTTATTGTTGTTGCTGCTGCTGCTGCTGCTGCTACTGTATTTATTGTTATCATTGTTGTTTGTTGTTTTGTTTTGTTTGTTTGTTTGTTTTGTTTTGTTTTTGTTGTTGTTGTTTGTTTTGTTTGTTGTTGTTTTGTTTTGTTTTTGTTTTGTTTTGTTGTTGTTGTTGTTGTTGTTTTTTTTTGGGGGGGTCTCCGTCTTGTTCGTCCATTTGCATTTTAATTGATGTTCTTCCTGTTCTAAAATCTCTCTCTCTCTCTCTCTCTCTCTCTCTCTCTCTCTCTCTCTCTCAATGAAAAATAGGTGATCATTTACAAATGCTCATGCATTACAGGGACCAAGAGTTAAAATCAGACACGTATAAGCATGAAAAGGAAGGGAGATAATAGATATTAAACATCTGAGAGAGAGAGAGAGAGAGAGAGAGAGAGAGAGAGAGAGAGGAGGAGGAGGAGGAGGAGGAAGGGAGGGAGGACAGACAGACAGAGACACAGACAGACAGAAAGACAGGCAGACAGACTGACAGACAGAACATAACTGACCTGCCCTATGCACTTAGTCATGCTTTTTTTTTTATAGACTCAGCACTTTATTCTAATGGCACACTAGCAAATTTAAGAACAAACGAACAAAAAGTCAAATTAATTCGATTGGATTGAAAAACAAAAACCTGTTCATCTAGAGAAAACCTGAGAGAGGATGGGGTCTGCAGAGACCCACACGACAGGTGTTACTTCTTGTTGATGTCATTTTCTCCTTAGTTACTGTTTTCTCTCTGCTCTCACCTCGTCGTCACTGTATTCATCGTCATTGTCGTTGAGCACGTCGTCGGCTTCCTCTCCCTTCTCCTCCTCTTCTTCTTCTTCCTACCCCTCCTCGTCCTCTTCCTCATCCTCCTCCCTCTCCTCCTCCTCCTCTTCCTCTTCCTCTACTCCTCCTCCTCCTCCTCGCTCTCCTTCTCCTCCTCCTCGTTCTCCTCCTCCTCCTTCTCCTCCATCTCTTCTTCTCCTTCATCTTCTTACTCTTCTTCTGCTTGTACCATTGTCTTTCTCTTTGTTTTTTGTTGTTGTTGTTGTTGTTTTGTATCCCTCGTTTTCCTCCTGCTCCTGTCCTCGTCCTCCTCCTCCTAGATCCTCCCTATTCGATTCTTTCATTGCCTTCTTCTTCCTTTTCTGCTCCTTCATTTGCTTGTGTTCCTGTACTATTACTACTACTACTACTACTACTACTACTACTACTACTACCATTGTTATCATTGTTTTTTTTTATTGTTATCATCATCGTTATCATTACTAGTACTATTATTATTATTATTGTTGTTATTATTATTATTATTGGTATTGTTACTATTATTATTGCTATCATTATTATAGTAGTTATTATTGTTATTATTATCATGATTATGATTATTATTATTATTAGAGCCTCCTCACAAACGGATGAGTGGTTTGACCCAACTTAGTGAGCAGGTAGATCTTGAAGTCATTCACATCAACCGCTCGATTTTATGCTCATTCTTTAGAAGGATTAGAAGTAGTGGTAGTAGTAGTAGCAGTAACAGCAGTAGCAGTAGTAGTAGTAGCAGTAGTGGTAATAGTAGTACTAGTACTAGTAGTACTAGTAATAGCAGCAGCAGCAGTAGTAATAGCAGCGTTATTATTATGAATGCCTTCCTAAAATCTGCTCATGGTTTGATCAGGTAGATCTTGAAGTCATTCACATCATCCGCTCGATTTTATGCTCATTTTTTTTCAGTGATTTCAGGTTTTAGAACTAATAGGCTCTTACATTGAATTAAAATTATTCGCTAACGTGTGACATGAGCCGTGCCAGACGCATGCACATTTGCATACCAGAAGTTCTCCCAAGCAGACCCCAGGGGAGGGGGCCTCACAACTGCAGACGACGCCGTTCTCGGAGTGTCAGTTCAAAACCACGGACTCAATGACTGTTTCAAACCGAACGACCATACTCTCTGACTGGAAAGTCAGGACTCACTTGGGCGTTGTATGGTATGAGGGCACTGGCACCACGAAGGCATTTACCGCATGGGCATTCATCTGTGTTGGAAGTCATGGGCAATCGCCTGGCACATGGCCACCATGTGAGTATTTACCGTGTGGACATTCACCTGTGTTGGAAGTATAGGTCCTAGCAGAAGCCAGCCAAAGACTGGTGCTGATAATCCAGCCTTCACAGCCCGGGGATGATGACCTGTTCGTAGTCTGAGGATCAGGGCATACCCTGTGGTCATTGTCTGTATCTATGTTCCCTGTAGGATAGAGAAGCAGGACATAAAGTGATGGGTGAATCGTCGCGTGTTTGTTTTTTTAACAAAGCCGTAATTTTTCGTTCTTTTGTCTCATCACAGGACAGAAATGGGTGGATGAATCATCCCCCTTTTTTCATTTGGCTTAACCAAGTCATTAAATTTCTCTTTTTCTCTCTCTCTCTCTCTCTCTGTCTGTTCTGTTCATTTCCATTTCGATTGATTCTCTCCCTCCCTTTCGTAAATCTCTCTCTCTCTCTCTCTCTCTCTCTCTCTCTCTCTCTCTCTCTCTCCTCTCTCTCTCTCTCTCTCTCTCTCTCTCTCTCTCTCATAATCCAAATGGTTTTCGTTAATCTCTTTTGTTGGCCTCAACGAACTGTAATACAGTCAGAAAATTAGCGCTTTATATTTATCAAGCGTTTAAAGCGCCGCAGATATTGCTATAACTTGAATGTATTTATGTATTATGTAATGGTGTTTGTTTTTGTTCCCCTCTTCCAAAGAGGGCCTTGGCCTCAAAGAATAAAGATTTCATTTCACTTCATTTCATTTCATTTCATTTCTTTCTCTCTCTCTCTCTCTCTCTCTCTCTCTCTCTCTCTGCATATAATTGTGTGGGGTGTGTGTGTGTGTGTGTGTGTGTGTGTGTGTGTGTGTGTGTGTGTGTGTGTGTGTGTGTGTGTGTGTGTGTGTTGTGTTGTTATTCGAAAATGAAATGTAGAAACAATTCTGAGGGTAGCCACCGGTCAATGAAACACTGATGATTTTACTCTTTTTGAGAAAAAAAAACGTTCTTACTTCTTGTATTTCATTCAGACCTTCTAAGTACATTTCAGTTCACAAAGTCATACATGGCCCTGAATCGGTACGACAATTGCTGAAGTGCACACATACTATGATACTACTATAGTCCTATTTACGTAACGCGTAGTGATAACTCTGCGGACACTCAGGCGGTGAGGGATTTCCATGCCCATTTGTCTTCAATGA
>CM065716.1:41653248-41663248 GCA_033310375.1 Conus canariensis | reverse complement strand
ATACACACACACACGCACGCACACATGCACGCACGCACGCATGATGCACACAAGCACGCACACACACACACACACACACACACAACACACACACACACACAACACACACACACACACACACATTTTTTTTTGTTGGTGGTGGGGTTGTTTTTCCTGCTGCTGCTGCTGTTGTTGTTGTTGTTGTTTGTTGTTGTTGTTGTTGTTGTTTGTTTGCTCTTCTTTTAAATGTGATCCAGCAACACAATTCGCACCATTTTAATTTTGGCATCTGCTTGTCCAATGAAAAGAAAAATACCTTTCCTGTAAATCTTGGCATGGACCAGTCTGCATTAGCTGATCGACCGTATTGATTTCTACGCCAGGTTTTGGGAAGATGGCATCGATTTTTGGACTGCCAGTGGTGTGGGCAGAAAGTGATGTTTGGCTTCTTTTATTTCTCTTTTGTTTCTTCATCTTGGTTCCGGCTCTTTCCTTTTAGAGCTAATTGGATTTCTCTTTAACAGCTTCTTTGTTTGATGACTAGGTTTGTCCCCTCCCCCCTCTCTCTCTCTCTCTATCTCTCTCTTTCTCTCTCTCCTCTCTCTCTCTCTCTCTCTCTCTCTCTCTCTCTCTCTCTCTCTCTCTCTCTTGTATTTCTTTGTTCATGTTCTAATTATTCTTCTTGTTTGTAATTCATTGATATGTGTCTTTTCTGTGGAAAAAGGCCACTAATGCTTATTCCCTTTTACCCCTCAATACAAAAAATATTTCTTTCCCATTCTCTCTCTCTCTCTCACTCTCTCTCTCTCTCTCTCTCTCTCTCTCACCACACACACACACACACACACACACACACACACACACACCACACCACACGCGCGCGCGCGCACGCGCGCGCGCGTTCAGGCATGCCTTTTATTGTTTAGGATTTCCTTTGATTGTTTGGGATCTCTTTCTTCCCCCCCCCCCCTCTCTCTCTCTCTCTCTCTCTCTCTCTCTCTCTCTCTGTCTCTCTCTCTCTCTCTCTCTCTCTCTCGTATTTTGTAAATGTGGTTTTGATGGTAAATTGTACATGGCCATTAGGAGTGTTAACGTGGCTTGTATGTATGCACGTAAAAAGTGAGTATTTAGAGTATTTCGACTGACAATATAGCGTAAAACAAGGGTGCTTTTTGAGTCGCGTCTTTTTCATAAATGAGTTAACAGTAGATGTGGAGCAGTGGAATGTGTTTGTTTAATGTTTCCTGGCGTTGTTATTTCTTTTATCTAGAACAGTATTATGATCATGAAATCAATTAATTGTCTCAAAAGAAGAAGCAGGTCGCTAACGTTTGACAGAGCATCAGTAAGACTATTAAAGTGATCCTTAGAACAGGTGGACCCCAATTAGTACATAAAAATGGCTTAATGGCGATGCTAATGTTTAAGCAGTCAGTTCATGTAGGCGTTTAGAGTGACACTTTTAATCCAATTATCTTTAAATAATGCATGGAAAGAATCTTTTGACGAAAGCGGTATTGACATTCTGAGGTTGTTAAGAAAACTAAACAGTGTTGATTGTGGTACATTTCTGAAGACTTTTGATGCAAAGAAAGAACATATACGTACCTAAAAAAGCTGAAGTTTGGCGTTTAAGTAGGATTTCACAAGTGCATATATGTGCCATGAAGTGTTTCCTACAAGCACAAATTCATTCATGTGATACTTTTTACATGGAGAAACAGGCAGATATCCTATGCATATAAGATTATTTATGAAAGTATCAAAGCATTGGCTGAAAATCTTGAAGCTTCCGCAGTCAAATCTAACATGACGCATTTACAAGTGGAGAGAGGTAAAGAAAATTGGGCTTATAAGGTAAATGAATTTCTATCAGAAAGGGATTTTGGAATCGCGTGGATGACTCGGGGAGTTGGGAACGAGCAACAGTTTATTGCAGAATTTAAAGATGCACTTAACTGTTCCTTTGAATAGAACCGGCATTCAAATGTGGAAAGCAGAGTTTCGTTGAGATTTCTCATTTTAACGAATTTCGTACAGAAAACTTTCTTAATATTATTACAGATGAAAGCAGAGAGCAACAAAATTACACGAAATTCGGGTCGTACATATTTCGTTGCTGTGTTAACAAAAGATGGTTTGAATGTGGAACATTCACAGAGTCACCATGTCCTTGTGAATACATTATTGACGACATGATGGTTTGTTTTGTTTTTTCACTGCAGAACATATGATGATGTGCAGGCAAACTATTCTTTTTTCTGCGAGATACAGCGAAAAGGCAAGATGTTGCTCCTGTGTTATCATCTAATGATGAACTTACTGGCTTAATTCGATCAGTGGCTAAATTCGTCGCAGAGTCACTGAGTATCAGACAGAAACACAATCACAATAATGAATAACAAGAGGTGGATGAATTAGAAAATATCAATCAACGAATGAGATCGATCAGAAACATCAAATCATCGCTAGACTGAGTGAATTGTCGAGTCACTCTATCGTATTACTTTTTTTGTAACCTTTACGTTCTATTACTGTGTGAAAGAATATCTGAAGATTTTTCTTTTTTATTTTTGTTTTTAGCCTTTTATTTAATAAATGGAAAACTGTGTAACACTGCTCGTGATGGAAGAAATACGTTATTGAGTTGTCAGTCCTCTTGTTAAAGGGCCTTTCTGAAATGTCATGAAAACCCCACAGCATCGAAGCATTCTCTCTTCTCTTCCTCTCTCTCTCTCTCTCTCTCTCTCTCTCTCTCTCTCTCTCTCTCTCTCTCTCTCTCTCTCTCTCTCTCTCTCAGTTTCTTTCCCTGTACCGTGATATCCGTAACTGATTTAAGTTACGTCCATTAACTCACTTCGAACATTGTGAATCCAGAAAGAGGTTTGGAATTTGAATGCGCCCTGATCGGACTATGACAAACAGGAAATGATACCTCTCGCCTTTTCTCTTCTTTTTTTTTTCTTTTCTTTTCATGTCATTTTGTAAAATCTTAATCTATATCATACCGCACGCTCGTGTGTGTGTGTGTGTGTGTGTGTGTGTGTGTGTGTGTGTGTGTGTGTGTGTGTGTGTGTGTGTGTGTGTGTGTGTGTGTGTGTGTGGTGTTGTGCGCGCGCGCGCGTGCGCGGGGAGGGGAGGGGGGAGATAAGTGCCTTATCCACTCAGTGTGTACGATGTCTGCTGATGACAGGTTTCAAACACGAGGGGAAGGATTTCAGAACCCCCTTTAATCCATCACTTGCTTGATCCACGACTGCGTTAGCCAACGTTGTGAAGGCAGGACTCACAACACACAGTGGGCTCACTTTCAATGTCCGAGTCCTACAAGTGGCTTCTTAATATCTGAGCCATGCTTTCACATGTGCACCCAGTCACATGAAGAGAGATCTGCGTGTGTTCTTGGCATATTTTTCTTATCGCTGAAACACCCTCCATTTCTTTCACGTCCACCCCCCTCTCCGCCTTAAGCCCCGTGCCTCTAGCCATCCACGAATGCTTACGTCCTCTGGCTCCCCCCCCCCCTCTCCCAACGCCCATCCCCTCTCCCCATCCCCACTCCTACCCCTCCGCCCTCCGCCATCCCTCCCTCCCTCGTTCCACATTCCTGTAGAGCAGACACGGTCTCAAACTCAAGAACCAGAGTCTGGTTTTGACAACAACAACAAAAAACCGAATTTGCCACCGAGAGACACACTGACTAAACTGATCCAAAATGCCCGTGACAGTTTCAGTCTGACAACGCATGGTGGGTAGAGGGAGATGAGGAGAGAGGTGGGGTTTGAGGGATGGAGGGGGGAGGGACCAGTCCCCCCCCCCCCCTCCCCCTCCACAGAGAGGTGCACGTTTGCGGCACCAAGTAGAGATCATTTTTATCTGACTCCTACTGCATTGACCGTTTAGCGTACTCAGTAGAAAATTTTTCCCCTTCAGTATAGCCTTGTTCCGCTCTGCATGAAAGCTACTAATGTAAGATAATGTGAAAATCCCTTTGTGATTGATGTTGAAGTCCCGTGAGGTTCGGAAACAGTATGTTTAGTATTCATGACATTTACATTCACGCGATGGTTGCACCTCAGATGAATGAAGCTATTTTTGAATATTTACACAAACCTGCTTGTACTCAATAGTTTAATGCTTGTGTTCATGTGAGAGAAGAGAGAGAGAGAGAGAGAGAGAGAGAGAGAGAGAGAGAGAGAGAGAGAGAGAGAGAGAGAGAGAGACGGAGACGGAGACAGGGACAGGGACAGAAGAGAGAGATTTTATGGACTTTCTGTCATGTGTGTACCTTGTATGCAGACTTCAGGATTGTCGGGGAATTCAACAAACCACTCACTTTTCAAAACGCACACAGCCAACGGCCATGAACTTTCTTAACCCTAAATCTATTGTGATGCTGTCAAGAAAGCCTAGATTATATATGTATGATTGCTAAAACTGGTCAAATTGACTTTTGCCTTTTGGAAGCCAGGTTTTCTTCCCAGTTTTCCCTTCTTTTTTTTTTCTTTTTTTTTTTTTTTAGTATGAACTCACATAACGTGCATGCAATTCATACAAATTAAATCCCGTTTATATGCAACTCGTCAAAAATAAAAGTGGACACATTTGCAGCACTAACCAACGTGAGAGGAACGAGAAAGGCTAAAAATCGAGCGGATGGGTAGAAGTACAAACTGGCGGACAAACAATCAAACAGACATGCAGGTAAACAGAAACAGACGCACATGGCTCTGTGTCTCGTTTGCCTACTATTCGTCTTAAAACATTTCTTTTGTCATGCTTGCCGTAGAATAAAATAGCTATCACTAAGAACCATCTGCCACGGTAAACAAAAATATTCATACATCACCGAAGACAGTAAGATAACCCATTGCGTTAAAGTATCCTGTTCGGATTTTTTTTTTCTCCCAATGTAGCCATTATCTCTTTGTATATCTTTTCTTTATTTGCCTTCATCGGTTTTTCTTCTCCTTTTTTTTTAACTTGGTTCCATTCAGGTTTAATGTTTTTTACCGACCTGTGGTGATATGTCAAAAAGGACTCCAGAACAGAGAAGGAAGGAGGCCTATAGTGCACCACACAAGATCAACATGGCAGTGTTGGTAGCGAGGGTTTTGTGGAACAGTTACAAACACTATTGATCACATAAGTTTCGGAAATGTGCATTTGTCCATTTCGTTTAGAATACATTTACAGATATAGTTAGAGTTAAGTGTACAAACGCAGAGAACATTGCTGAATCACTTGTCTTGTTTGGTTTTGACCTGAATATTTTGATCGACAGAGTTCTTTATTTCACCATATTGTTTGCTGAATATTACATGTTTACATAAATTTAGATGATAGTCTTTTTAAAAAGAAACTACAGTGTGCAAAAACAAACTCATGAATGCACTGCTTGCATAAAACCGAACCACTTGGATTTCTTTATGAAATGGCTCGTATCTTAACCGTTGTTGCTGGCACTTACAGATATCATGTCTTTTTTATGATCGATGCTATTACGATTCACAAATGATTAGTGAGGGGGTCGATGTGTCATTCTGCTCATGTGACTTCTAGAACTTTGCACTGTCTTCTGTGTATTCATACTGTTTGTGTTGTTGATACTGTTGAGGGCATTTTCAGATGTTTGATTATGTGGAAGATAAAACGTTAAACGGCTTGCCCCCCCCCCCCCCCCTCTCTCTCTCTCTCTCTCTCTCTCTCTCTCTCTCTTCTCTCTCTTTCTCTCTCTCCGAAGTTAATTCTTTCTACGTTGGCACTTGAATTATGAATTTTTCTTTCCCTTTTTATGTGTTGTTTCATGTAATCAAATGCATGCTAAAAAAAAGTTTGAAGAAAAAAGAAAGAAAAGGCTGCATTATTGTAACCTTTGAATGTGGTCTGTTAATGTTAACAATGATGACAGTTGCTTGAATGGGGCTAGCACACGGATATCGCTGAGAGACCAGTGGAACGAGAGAGAGAGAGAGAGAGAGAGAGAGAGAGAGAGAGAGAGAGAGAGAGACAGACAGACAGACAGACAGACAGACAGACAGACAGACAGACAGACAGAGAGAGAGAGAGAGAGAGAGAGGAGAGAGAGAGAGAGAGAGAGAGAGAGAGAATAACGACCAGTGGGAAAGTAGTATCTCGGACCCGGGATTCTCTCTCTCTCTCTCTCTCTCTCTCTCCTCTCTCTCTCTCTCTCTCTCTCTCTCTCTCTCTCTCTCTCTCTCTCCGAAGGGCTCGCCCACTGAGTCGTCTTTCGTCCTTAATGGCAAGTGGTAGAAAAGGGAACAGTGGGAGGGAAGAGAGGGGTGCAAGACGTGGCAAGGAGTTAAGGCCACCTGCACAGACCGGCATGGAAGCTCTCAAGATGCAAGGTTTTTTGTTGTTGTTTGTTTGTTTGTTTGTTTGTTTAGCATGCCTCGTGTACTGGTGACAAGGAGTACGTATCTGTCCAGTTTCAGAATGTTTTTGCAGCAGGTCGATTGAGATCTTATTCAAAACCGATCGAGAGGAAGGGAACAGAATCTGGCGAATCCCGTAGCCCAAAACACGCACGCACACCACACACACACACACACACACACACACACACACACACACACACACACACACATACACGCGCGCGCGCACGCACGCACGCACACATACACACATGTATGCATGCACCCATGCACATACACACACCCTCTCTCTCTCTCTCTCTCTCTCTCTCTCTCTCTCTCTCTCTCTCTCTCTCTCTCGCACAGAGAGAAGAAGAAAAAAAAGAGAGAGAGAAGAAGAAGTTAAAACAATCCAGTTTCTGATTCAGCTTTTTAATTTCTTTTAAAATCAACTTCATCTTCACAACATTTAAGAGAAATGTCCCAAAAGGTCAGGAAGAAATATTTTGGAACAATGTTTTTGCCATTATTTTTTCCCACGACCATGAATAGTAACACTATCTGACCGGCCGACACGGTAATATCCATCCTCACTCTTTTTCTTCCAGCAGACACAAATGTCCAGCCGTTCCCTGTAAATCAGTCTGGGTCCATGATATGGGTAAGTTAAGTTACACCAAAACGAGTTTACTCCCGTTTAATTCTGGAGTTAAACTAATAAGACTCCTACCCTTACGCTGAAACGACCCCTCCCCTTTAAATCTAAAATTGTATGAAGTTAATTGGGGCGCAAATTCCAATATATCGCTGCGGAATAAAAGAAAACAAAGTGGAGTTAATTTGGAAGAGCACTAGCCCACTCCAGCCCCGGTGCCAACATCATTCCATGGTGAATGAGTCTGAGCTGGTATCTTTGGGTTCCCACAGTCATTTAGAATGTTTCTTTTTCTTTTCAACTCTCTTTCTTTTCGTTTTTTATTTTCCCCACTTGCTCCTTCTCTATCTTTGATTTTAAATCGACCTATATTTACCAAGCAATATATGCGCACTTTTTGAAGATGGACATTGCCTTACTTACTTTAATGCTTTAGCGCTTATGACAAAGCATATGGGTTTAATTATGCACTAATGCGCTAACACTTTCATTCTGTTATTATTTTACTGCACATGTACACTGTAAATGAAATGCACACTCGCCCCCTCCCTTCCCCCTTGATCATCACCTCTCTCCAAAAATCATTTTCTACTTCATTCATTGAACCTGCTTTGATCTACGATTCATCTTGGAGATATTTCGTACATTAGCCAGTTACCCGAGTGCCATTTCGCCGTTTGGGAATATAACTTCAGTTCACGGTTTTTGCACAAAACAATTTTCCAGCCCATTGTAAATATAAACATTCTTGAAATTCTAGCATGTTAAATTTACATTCAGTATTTCTTTATTATAGTCGCTGTCCACTCTTTTTTCTTTTACCTTTTTGGCAAGTTTCCTCTGCCAAACAGATCTGTACAACGTGGCGAACTCACAAATAATTGCTCTCGGGAGATCTATACTTTGTATAACAAAGGTTGACTGGCCAACAAAATAAGATTCAGCCACAACAGTTTTCACATATATATTGAGATCTCTTCCACTCAATTTTTTTTTTTTTTTTTTTTTTGGTCACATCATGAGTTTCTTTTTAACTTTACTGTTCAACTTATTTTAAACATTCCTCACCAGTTTATCCGTTTGGAAGAAAACCCCATTTTTATGAGTCAGTAGAAACGGTAGATCCTATTACCTATTCGCAATGCTTTTGTTTTGTGCAAATCAAATTAAGTCCTGGAAAAGTTTCAAGTGGGTTGATCATATGTAAATGCGTTATCGTATCCTATCTATCTTTCAGAAACAGCGTGGTGTTATCAGCTAGCTATGGCAAACATCATCATTATTCTTCAGTATCTTAATACCAAAATCTCTACAATCAAAATGAATGAAAGAGAAGAGAATGGGCATCCTCGCCAAATACCGCAGTTAACATCGAAGACCCCGGACAATTATTCACCATGATTAATGTAACTATGACAATAGTTTTGATCAGTTTGCTTATTTTCCGCAAATCTTGCTCATTGTGGGGTATGGGTGATGTTAGGAATAATGAGACTTCAGTGGAGTACGGCTACGTCAGTCTCGGAACGATTCCAGTAATCTTTTAAGCGTTGATTTCACTATTATCAGGAAATATGTGTCATACAAGACATATGTGATGTGGAGTAGGAGATGGGAGTGACAAGGCGTCGGGATGGTGAGGGTAATTTTCTGAAGTCACTGCCAGGACGATTTTACCAATAATTTCAATATGAAGAAATACTTTTGCAGAAATGTGTGCTTTTATAGCAGGTGTTTGGGGGTAGAAGAGAGGGGCGGAACTTGAGCGGGTGGGGGGGGGTGGAGGTGGGGAAGGAACTCTTCTTGAGCTAGCCCAGAATAACTTCATCAATACGTTCAGGCTAGTCGATATATGTCCCCCACTTTCACAGCCTCTTCCTGTAAGTCCCAATTTATCAACCGTGACCTGAAGTAGAGTTTAATTATACAAGATGATGACCTAAAACAATAGATGAAGTCATGTATATTCCTTCCAAAAGAAATTCGCCTGAAGCCTCAGCCATCCTGTGATAACTTAGGCACCAACCATGAAATAATATTTCAGAAAAATACAGAACTAATTCCAAAAATATCGATAGAATCGCTCTTGTAATGACTCAAAATACTCCCTCCCCCCCCCCCCCCCCCCCCCCTTCGAAGCGCTATTCTTTCTATCTTCAATACTCCCATTCCTACAATGCAGTAGTAGTTTTTCTTGAAAATGAGTAGATGAAGGTAAAAACTAGTGATGGATTCGCGCTTGGGCGAACTCTAACTCCCTCAATCATTTGTAGCAAATATAGATTAAAACAAATTCCTGAAGTCATTCTGAACCAGTCTAGAAAGACTTACTCTTAAAATGTAACTCCATCTCTCGTCTTGCTGGTGCGGTAAACGATTTTTGTTCAAAGAACACATTCAGAGAGAATCAAGATGGTCCAACGGAAAAAGAGGATGAAGCTTATTTAGGGTAAGGAGGAGGGGGAGGGAAGGGGTAGAATACACAGAACATAGTCTGCCCTGCGAAAGCTCTAAGTTGATTGTTTCTGGGCCGACTCAAGTGGCGTCAAAACGGTGTTTAGAGTCTTAGTATGATCCCTTGTCTGTGACCGAGATCAGACGAGGGGTCCACTCAGACAATCCCTTAAATCCGCCTCAGCCAAGGAGATTTTGTCAGTAGCATCTTCATCATCATGTCTCCCCTTTTGAACCTCTCTCTCTCTCTCTCTCTCTCTCTCACACACAACACACACACACACATACACACACACACACACACACACACACACACACACACACACACACACACACACACACAATACACATACACATGCATGTACGTATATAAGTGGAAAATTTCTTTGAAACTTACCAAGAAAGTGTGCATCAATCGGTTATTAATGTTTGTTTAATGTACCAGGCGATTGATTTGCTTTTATCACTTTAGCTTTGCCCGTAAATCCTTTGATGGTTTTTCTAGCAGTGACAAGGAAAGAAATCAGGTCTGAAGCCA
>CM065716.1:41640748-41648248 GCA_033310375.1 Conus canariensis | reverse complement strand
CCGCAGCAACAATATCCGGAGTTTCATTGATTTTGCTAATCATGGCGTGTTCGATTTCCCCCCAGGGATGTTCAGACGCATTGGACTGCAATGTAATCCATTCCCGTGTATTTACAGCACTTGAATTTCTTGTTTGTTGGGGACGAGGGGGAAAAGAAAACAAGGTTTCCAATGCTTCGCTTGCGTGTTTGTTTTCGATGTGTCGTTTGTTTTTGTTATGTTTGTTGTGTGCCAAGTGGGTGACTGTAACAAAAATTGGCAGAGAGAGAGAGAGAACACACACACACACAAACACACACACACCGCGCGCGCGTGCACGCACGTACAGGCACACACACGCGCGCGCGCGCGCGCGCGCGCACACACATCAAGAAAGAGAGAGAGAGAGAGAGAGAGAGGCCTGAACGACGAGAGAGGGAGAAGCAAAAGAAAACAGAACAAAGCCACTACAGCTTCAACCTTTGTAGAAAAAACAAATCAAGACACTAAAAAAAAAAAAAAGTGAAAGTTCAAGTTCATGCAGGCGCTTGCGTGTCAGTCACTTTAGCTAGGTTCTGGAACACGAATATACTATTACGCAATATATAAAGCGCAGTCGATCTGTCTGTTTGTGTCTGTCCGTGTCCTGTATGTCGCTTGCACTGTGCACTCTTTGTTGTTAGTTACACAGATCCATAATTTTGGTTTGATGTTTTCCAGGTTGGTATAGTGACTCGTTAGCATAATGGGCATAGGAAAAGCGAAATTGCTGTTGTGCTAAAAAGATGCACTAGTCGCATTTTTGATGCCACCATATGGTGAAGCAAAGCAATGTCAGGATTTCAAGCGTGTCAAAGACGCCTCGCCATTGGTGTTCATATGAATTAAAAACACCGTGCTCTCACGCCTAAACTGGAAGAACTTTAGATTGAAGATCTTAAGGTCCCTGGTTCGATCACTACTTCAGATATGTTTTTGCTTTCCATATATCGGTCTTTAGGAGATTCGAAGCGAGTCTAGGGCAAAATATGAGAAGGGGAAGGTGGAAGGGGACTAAAGACAGGAGAGGGAGGAAAGGAGGGGAGAACAGGGGAAGAGAGAGGCGAGGGAAAAAGGGAGATGGGAAAAAGAAGGGGAGCGGGTGGGGGAAGGGGAAGGGGAGACGGAGAAAGGGGGGAGGGAGGGATAAGGAGGATAGGTGTAAGGGAAGGAGAGGGAACCAGGGCAAGAGGGAACGGGGGTTGGGGGTAGGGGGAGGGAGATCAAGGGAATGGGAGGAGAGAAGGCACTGGGGAAGGAACAAAAGAAAGAGGGGAGACAGAGGGGGTGAGGGGAAGGGAACAGGTGAAAAAAAAGATGGGAGAAGAGGGGACAGCTTGCAAACATTTACAGTCGCAGAGTTACAATATCGAGGGCTCCGACCAATTAAGGGACGTCAAAGGGACAAAAGTAAAAACTTCATATACTTCGGAAATATTTCTTTTTGAGCTCTAACCTTAAAGACAGTATGTACGTTATTCATATCGAAAATGAAGTGAATCTTAAAAGAAAACAAGTTGAATTAGACTCTACTTCGCTTAAACTTTGTATTTGTTCTCCATTTCTGATTAGACGCTAGACTGCTTCAGCTTTGTTTTCTCTCTCTGTTACTCTTGTTTATAATCACTGTTACTCTAAATATGTCCGGGTTCGTGATCCATCAAATTCTATTAACATCCTTTCGAGGGAGAGGCCTCTGTGCTCATCTGGTCATCGTGCAGATGCGCACACACATTATACTCAGTACGTTCAAATGACATGCTTTTCGTAGGCGTAGAGAAGTCGCGAGGATTGAAATCAAATTTACGATGTTCACGGGTTGAAAATCAAAAAAGAGGTCATCCTTATGTCTGGTGTGTCAGTCTGCACTTTTGGAAAATGGACCCCCCGTACCCCCTCTCCCCCCGCCCCTCCTTCCCTCTAAATCTGCTCCGCCTTCCCTTCCGCCAACACCCCATGCCCTTCCCTTTTCCCCAACCCCTCTTCCCACCCTCCTTTTCACTCTCTGTTCCCCTTCTTCTCCGTCAAACACGAGAAGGTCCCATGGTTTAGTGAGAACAGGGAAACAAATAAATACACTGTGACGTTCAACAATGGAAACGTCTGTGTTGCCTTATGTTCGCGTGTCCATGAACACTTCTCTCTCTCTCTCTCTCTCCTCTCTCTCTCTCTCTCTCTCTCTCTCTCTCTCTCCTCTCTCTCACCACACACACACTCTCTCTCTCTCTCTCTCTCTCTCTCTCTCACTCACACACACACACCACACACACGCGCGCGCGCGCACGCGCGTGCACACACACACACACACACACACAACACACACACACACACCACACACACACACACTAATTCACGTCATAATAACAGTAGCAATAACAATAAACAGTAAAGACTATTTGCCTGTTTGACTTAAAATTTTGTATAATTTGGTCTGATCAAAGAGAGCCAATCTGAAACAGAGTGTTGGTGTCAATAAAAGGTAGGTCAGCATTTTGCTTTTTAAGGCTATACAATAAGGACACAACACTCTTACAGGTATGAACGGGTAGGCAGTAGTGTAGGGGGGACGGGGGCGGAATGGGATAGAGTATGGAAGAAAACCTATTTTTGCTTTCTTTAGAGGTGACAAAAACGTGCTACTCCAGGTGAGTCGTACATCGATGCAAGACCACCTTAGCAAACCATTAATTTTGCTTTTTAGGACAGACGCGTTTAAGCGGGGACTCTCTCTCTCTCTCTCTCTCTCTCTCTCTCTCACACACACACACACACACAACACACACACACACACACACACACACACACATACACACAAACACACACATACACACGCGCGCACGCACGCACGCACGCAAGCACGTATGCACGCACGCACGCACGTGCGCGCGCACACACACACACACACTCTCTCTCTCTCTCACACAAACACACATACACACATATACACACGCACGCGCGCGCGCGCGCGCGCGCACACACACACACACACTCACACACACACACACTCACACACACACACACACAGCACGCACGCACGCACGCACGCACGCACGCACGCGCGCGCGCACGCACGCACACACACACACACACACACACACACACACACACACACACACACACACTGCCCTTTCCACAATAAGGAAAGAGAAGCAAGAAACAACAACAATGGTTTAACACGCAACAACCACATCCACTGGCCGATTAAGAAAAAAAAAAAAAGCAAGCAAATGGGGGCAAGATGAAAAGAAGACCAAAATTTCACCAGCTTGGATGAAAGAAAGTATGAACTGCAAACTGAATGAGTAACAATCATAGGACGTCACTGTCAATGGTGCGTTTAAACAAAGTAATGACGGAACATCATTGGACAAGAATCTGGTGTCCCTTCCGATGTGTAGCCTTTGAAGACAAATTCTTTGTCGAATGGAGAGATTTACGTCCTCTTGATTCAGGGCTCTGAAGGACAGTTTGTTCCTACACTGAAAACAGCCTGGAGTCCGGCTTTTTTTTATCAATCATTTATCTTCATCACATCCAGATTTAACGTTCAAACCTACAAATTGGTGATACGGCATACAGGGGTGTCCATCCCAGAAATGTAATGTAACACTTCACTGTATCAACTGAATGACAGCATATTGAGATTAGCAGCGAAAACGGCGAATTTTGTCGGATGCCAGCGTGCCTCTAACTCGGAACATTTGACTGCAAACTCGTGGCTAAACCAACAGACGATATTCGGAGATCTCCAAGGGAGGTAATCTGTGTGGGGACTCGCTTTCTGTAAGAGTGATCCCACCGTGTTCATGGACAGATGACGCTGATGCGCACGCCCCTGGCAAAATTCTTCAAATTTGTCAGCTTAACTGTTCGATCAGTGAGAGAAAATGCCAAAACATGGGTGTAAAACGGTGCTCCAGTCATTCAGACAGTAGTTGATATCCCGATCGTTATTCTGGCGAGCGCTTCAAATCAAATATTTTTATCTGTAGGTCTATTTACTTAATCATGAGAAAGAATTACTCATATAGCAATGGAAAGACAGGCGTGATCTTCCCATGATTTTTTTTTTCCAGAACAGGTCTATTGAGCATATCTGGCATTCTTGCTTGTAAGGAAGATTAAATGGAATATAAATGGACTGGAGCTGTGAGCTGGTGAAACTCTGTTCTGCTTTGCTTTGCTTTGTTTTTCTTGCCTTTGTCTCTTTTACTTTTGAAAATATCCATGTAAGTGTCAGACAATGTGCTCGATTCATGGCATCAGTAGTTCCATTCCGCTATTGCAAGAAACATCAGAAAATAAGGGCTAATGAATGGGCGCATGACTAATGCGGTCCAGCCACAGGTTAGCTCCCATCTCGAGCATAGATTTCAATCACTTGTTTTAATTCTTTAATGCTTGTCAGTCCTGAGCTAAGGGATCTGTAGATCTCCACGTGAAGATAATGACCCTGCTTCCAGTCCTGCATAATGTGGAGAAAATCCATGCAAATGTTCCCGAATTCTCTCTCTCTCTCTCTCTCTCTCTCTCTCTCTCTCTCCTCTCTCTCCTCTCTCTCACACACACACACACACACACACACACACACACACACACACACACACACACACACTCTCTCTCTCTCTCTCTCTCTCTCTCTCTCTCTCTCTCTCTCTTAGTTATTGGCTTAAGCTCATGCGTATGGGAGAACACAGGTTACCTGCAAAAGCATACAGAGTATTGTTTGATTTAGATTCTAGAGGTAAATCAACTTGGGCAACTTCTGTTCGTAAATGTCTTTGTAGTTATGGGTTTTCGTTTGTTTGGTTAGAACAGAGTGTTGGATGTGTTAAAACATTTTTGGCTTGTTTTAAGCAGAGAATAATTGATTGTAACTTGCAAGACTGGAATAGTCATATTAAAAACAGTGAGAGATTTTCTTTGTTTCGATTTCTAAAGTCAAATCAGGTAATGGAAGCGGAACCTTATCTGTCGATGAATATCAATAGTTTTGTCAGATCTGCATTAACTAAGTTTAGATTCGGCGTATCTGATATTGCTGTACACAGGCAACGTTACAATGTTCATACAGAATTAGATGTTTTATGTCCATTGTGCAAGTCTGCCCCAGAGAACGAACTTCATTTTCTGTTTGTTTGTCCTTTGCTTACAGATTTAAGACAAAAATATATTCCTTTGAAATATTATCGACGTCCATCATTTTTTTAGGCTTGTCTTGCTTTTGTCGTCAAGAAATGAGAATGTTGTTGGTGATCTAGCTTCATATTTGTATAAATCCTTCAAGAGAAGGAGTTATCTGACTTGAATTTGTTTATATGTGCTTGTATATTAATGTGTTGTTACATCAGTTATATGTCAATACCCCTTCAAATGGGGCTGTGGCCTTTCTTGAATAAATTATCGTTATCGTTATCTCTCTCTCTCTCTCTCTCTCTCTCTCTCTCTCTCTCTCTCTCTCTCTCTCTCTCTCTCTCTCTCTCTCTCTCTCTCCAAACACGGTGCGTTAAAGGAAACACGAATTTCAGGTTGGATTCTTTTCAATTGCACATTGCAACATAGCAACATTAAGACATTGGTTTTGACGCTCCCCCTCCACCCAACCCGCTCTTCTCTCTCTCTCTCTCTCTCCTCTCTCTCTCTCTCTCTCTCTCTCTCTCTCTCTCTCTCTCTCTCTCTTTTCTCTCGGGGGGACGAATGTTTCTTTAATGTCCCGTGACACATGTAAGTGATTGAGGACATTTAATCAGGATAATTTTTACAAAGTTATAATCTTAAAGTTTAAAAAGGGGGTGTAGGGTGGGCACGTGTAGGAGGAAACAAAGGGATAGATGGATGGAATTGATCTAAAGTACAAATAAAGTCTATTACTTAACTGATTCTGTAAACAGTAAGTCGTTCATTCAACAACGGGAACAATTGATAACAAATGTCATCAGTCAAAGCCATGAACATTCCTGTTACAAGAAAGGTTTGATTAACTTGCAGTGTAAAATGAGACGTGAAATAAAAGCATCGCTGTGACAGGTATAGTTAAATGTTGGGGCAATAATAGCACAGAATTCTGAAGTTAGACTTATAATACGTCTGCTGATCAAAACAAACTGTAATCCTTTCATAAAGTTATGAAGATGAAATGAAGCACCTGAAAATCTCTTTCAAGTATATTATTCATTTTACTCTCTATGACAGTAGGTAATTGACTCAACTTTTGTTTACATTCTCTCTCTCTCTCTCTCTCTCTCTCTCTCTCTCTCTCTCTCTCTCTCTCTCTCTCTCTCTCTCTGTGTGTGTGTGTGTGTGTGTGTGTGTGTGTGTGTTGTGTGTGTGTGCGTGCTTGCGTGTGTGTGCGTGCGTGCGTGCGCGTGTGCGTGTGTGTGTGTGTGTGCGTGTGTTTGTGTGTGTGCGTGTGTGTGTGTGTGTATGTGTGTGTGTGTGTGTGTGTGTGTGTGCATGTGTGCATGTATAGGTGTGGGGGGTGTGCACGCGCACGCACATGCACGCATGTGAATGTCTGTATGTTTGTGTGTATGTGTTTGTGTGTGTGTGTGTGAGAGAGAGAGAGAGAGAGAGAGAGAGAGAGAGAGAGAGAGAGAGAGAAAGAGGAGGACGACGACGACAAAAGCTTTTGTATCACCAAAAGGTCATTACGTCTAGTTCTGTCCCCTGCCAGTAATGATTGCCTTCCTTCTCTCCTTCCACTCGGCCATGGCTTCTTGTTTCCTGAGAGTTTCCCAAACACAGCGGGACTGCTGCAAGCCCCGGAGGAATCCAATAAGCGGACTGTGGGCAGACCAAAGCTGTTTGTGCTGTCACAGTGACCACTTACTAATCTCTGCCACAACAACGACGTAGATCTGTGGTTCTCAATCAATAAACTCGGTATCCTGGCTTTCCATACCCCTCTTAAAGTTTGTTAGGTCTGCACATTTTCTTCAGTGCCTTTACACAAACTTTTCTCAGCTGTACAAGAACTCAAATTCATATTAGCAGATGCTTCCTGACCCTGTCGTTTGCAGTAAAGAAAAAGTTCTCCTGCAATGTTAGACATGATTCATAATCAGATAATGCTTCCATACACTGTCATTTGTGGTGAAGGGAACGCTCTTCAGGAAAATAAGTTATGTAATTCGTGCCGGCTATCACTATCCCTAAGAAGTAAACAGCATCAATTCTTCACCACACACTCCACCAGAGGAGACACTGCACAGCTACTGAGTCGTCTTGGTGATGTTCACGATCCAGCACACGCAGGACATCACCTACAAAGTCTTGGTGATAATAATTGCATTTTCATGCAACCAGTGTGAGCAAATGATCCCCTCAGGAGGACACACGTCTGTTCAACGACAGTCTCCATGAACTTAATACCAATGACTTTGACAACAACTAGCCCCGGCATCAACAGGAGGAGGAAATGGAAATGTAAGTCACCAACGAAACAGGCATGAAGGACTACAGGGGTGAAAACTGGCTTTTCAT
>CM065716.1:41623248-41633248 GCA_033310375.1 Conus canariensis | reverse complement strand
CCCATTCTCCACCGTGCCGGGTGTGCGAGAGGCTGGTGCATGCCAGTAGAGACCCGACAAGCCAGCGCCTCTTCTGCGAGAGAAGTCGTCGCCTCGGGTTCTGAAGTGATGCCATGCCAGGCGCTTTCAATCCAAGGGACTTCGTCGATCTTCCGGTCAATAATTTGACAGAAGACTTGGAGCTGGTGGCGCTGTAGTCTTCTATTTGACTTGAGCTTCCGTCACTATATTCAGAAACCCAGATGTCTGGAGGAAGGATTGGCTTGGAGCCTGGATTATGAATGTGTCTGCCATGGACTGATTTGGGAAAGGAAATGAAGGAAGTGAGTGATTGGAATGCTCGACATACTGGAAGACTGTAGGATTGGCATGAGGCTTGTAATCGTCAGAAAGGTTGGTTTAACTGTTGGCAAAAGGTGGAGAAACAGATACGGAGTTGGAGAAAAGGGCTTTGGGAATTGATGTGAGGAAGAGAGCTCACGTGTGCTCAGGGAATGCAGACCTTGTGACTGAAGGTCATTGAACAAAATCTGATTATTTTTTCTTGACATCGTTTTCAACAAGTTAAAAAAAGACACCCCGAAAGAATGCAACAAGAATGTCATTATCAGCAATGATTTCAACATAAGAACATATGACAACAACAAACAACAACAAAGATATTAAGATTAAAGAGTAACAATAATTAATAAATCAGGAAGAAATATTGTTTTCTTTTTTTTCCCTTTAGAAAATAACCCACGCACCCACCCTAGCAGTCGCTGAGCACAGGAAAAAAAAGTCACGGCAACATCCTGGTAAAACTCTGGAAACAAAACAAAATACAAAATGACAAAAACATATACATACATACATACATACATACATACATAACATGGCTATTTAAATGAAATACGAGATAGATAGATAGATAGACAGATGTTTTGCTAAAGAACTGTTCACAGAACCTGGCTTTAACATAGACAAATGTGTTCTGACGGTAAATTTGTACAACACACACCCCTGCACACCACACCAAACCAACCACACCACACCACACAACACAACACTGTACTACACTGCACTACATTACACGACACTACGATACACTGCATGACACTACACTACACTGCACGACACGACACGACACTACACTACACTACACTACACTACACTACACTACATACCTACACTACACTACACTACACTGCAATGTCAAGAACACCACTAGACTCTACTGCACTCCACATCACTCTGTACTGTACTTCACTTAAATACTCTACCATTAACTACACTGCGTTCCGTGCATTGCACAGCACTACATCAAGCAACATTACACTGCGCTGCACTAAGGGTCACTTCAAAGCACTGCACCAAGCAACATTACACTGCGCTGCACTAAGGGTCACTTCACAGCACTGCACCAAGCAGCATTACACTGCGCTGCACTAAGGGTCACTTCACAGCACTGCTCCAAGCAATATTACACTGCGCTGCACTAAGGGTCACTTCACAGCACTGCACCAAGCAATATTACACTGCGCTGCACTAAGGGTCACTTCACAGCACTGCACATCAATGCATCACACTACACTACACTACACTACCCTACACTACACCACTGCACAATGGACTACACTGTGCTGCACTGCACTGCAATCCACTCCATTCCATTCTACTACATTAAGCTACACTACACAACACGATACAACACGACTCTACATGACATTACACAACACCAAACTACACTACATCACTGAATATTATGAACACAACACTACACTACCCTATCCTACACCACATCAAAATGGACTACACTGCACTGCACTGCACTGCTCTGCACTTCACTCTACTCCACCCCACTCCACTACACTAAACTACACTACCCAACACAAGACGCGACTCTACCGACATTTCACTACACCAAACCACGATACACCACTGAATATTATGAATACAACACTACGCTACAAACACTACATTACACTACACAACACTATACCACAATGCACTACACTACACTACCTCACCTTACCCTACACTACACTACGCTACCCGACGCTACACTATGCTACGCCACACTATGCTCCCTCATATCATTAGCAACATCACTGAAGCCCTAAGACAGGTAAATCTCAGCAGAGTTGTAAGCCACAGGTATTCTGTTTACTTCCTCACTTTCAGATTAAAAAGAAAACATTATATATGTCAACAACATCAGCAACAACAATTAAATCATATTCCAAAAACCGCAACACAAAC
Organism: Conus canariensis; assembly: GCA_033310375.1. Taxonomy (NCBI): domain Eukaryota; kingdom Metazoa; phylum Mollusca; class Gastropoda; order Neogastropoda; family Conidae; genus Conus; species Conus canariensis. Next base: position 41,631,007 of record CM065716.1, on the reverse strand, counting down.
AACAAAGTCGACGACAACAACAACAACAACAGCAAATGCGTAAGGGAATGGCAAAGACTCACTTTGTTATACACGTGAGTTAAAAAGGACAACGTATCAAATCGCATTGCCTTGTTGTCACTGCAATGAAGAAGGAATCGCATGGCATTCTGCACCCCCCCCCCCTTCCCCCCACTTACACCCCCATCCCCCTCTCTCTCTTCCCCTCTCTCTCTCTCTCCTCTCTCTCTCTCTCTCTTCTCTTCTCCCACACACAACGCGCGCGCGCGCGCGCGCGCGAGTGTGTGTGTGTGTGTGTGTGTGTGTGTGTGTGTGTGTGTGTGTGTGTGTGTGTGGTGTGTGTGCGTGCGTGCGTGCGTGCGTACGTGCGTGCGTGCGTGTGTGTATGAAAGAAAATTTCTTTGAAACTAATTGAAGCCGTTTGATGTCAACTTTCCTGCACAACCTGCTAAGAATCTGTGCATGAATCGGTTATTGATGTTTGATGTAGCAGGCACTTGATTTGCTTTCATATCCTTTGGCTTGTGCTCATGTATCCTTTGATGGTATTTCCGGCAGCAACAAGGAAAGAAATCTGGTCTGAAGCCAGCAGAAAATGGAAGGAGACCGGGACACGTGTCATGAAACTATCACTCTGTCGTCGGCAGACTCCAGTGGAACCGACAGCGCAAGTGAATCGTCCCTTAATTATCCATTCCAGTCATGTCTCCAGACCCGTCTGTTTGTTTGTCACGCTCTGTTGGCTGGACTACTTTAAGAACGAGCGCCTTTCTCTCGTTATAGGATTAGGGAAACAACTGTGAAGAAGTTACAAAAATTAGCTGACAAGGTCCATGGTTTCTTTTTGTGTGATGTGTGTGTGTGTGTGTGTGTGTGTGTGTGTGTGTGTGTGTGTGTGTGTGTGTGTGTGTGTTTTAGACAGCCGGCCACAAGGGGCCTATTCGGGGTTATCTCTGTTTATTTGAAAATCTTGCTAGTGAAATGTAAGTTGTTTGTTTAATTCCAATGAGGGTCCTGAAACATTAGAGTCTTCCCAAGCTCCTACCTAGGCTGTATTTTGAGTGTAGTTTGGGCTCAGATGAGAAGATGGAGAGCACAAAATTCAGTATTGTCTCTGTTAATACGAGATACAGATTATAATAATCGGACAGAATTTCCATGAACACGAACATATGCAACAATTGCTGATGATGAAGCTTTCAAATGTTCATTGAATCTCACTGCAAACTTCGCCCAGAAAAGATGTGCTTATAATGACAGAAGCAGCTCTCCAGAACTCGGGAATCAGCAGCAGCAGCAGCAGCAGCAGCAGTAGTAGTAGTAGTAGTAGTAGTGGTGGTGGTGGTAGTAGTAGTAGTAGTAGTAGTAGTAGTAGTAGTAGTAGTAGTAGTATTGTTGTTATTGATGTTATCATTGTTGTTGTTGTTCTTCTTCTTCCTCTTTTTACTTCTTCTTCTCCTTCTTCTTATTCCTTTTCTTCTTTTCTTCTTCTTCTTCTTCTTCTTCTTCTTCTTCTTCTTCTTCTTCTTCTTCTTCTTCTTCTTCGTCGTCTCTTCTTCTTCTTCTTCTTCTTCTTCTTCTTCTTCTTCTTCTTCTTCTTCTTCCTCCTCATTATAACTATTATCATTGCTGTTGTTGTTGATGTTGTTGTCATCATTATCATAAAAGGTAGATTTATATAGCACGTATCCATCCATATATCACTTAGGCTCATGACTTAACAGATCTGGTATAGCATGTATGGAATACATATCAAACAGTGACCAACTCCATGATGAAGCTGAAACTGAACCATAGTACCACGGGCTTCAGTTACATTAATATTATAGTTCTCACTAGCAACCAGTCACTGAGGTGCAGGCCGGGACCATAGAAAAAGGGTGTAGTGCTAGCACCGTGTTCTTGCGGGATAGGAGTTGTGGGTTTGATTCCATTCACAGGCATTTATTTATAGATTTTTTTCCCTCGGGCTGGCTCCTAGCTAGAGCTGAATGTGCAGTGAGTTCAAAGAGGAAGACATTAAATGGACAGTTGAGTTTCATCCACTTCATGAATGCGCCTCTGAGAGTGGTGCTCAAATGTCCTCACCTCACTGCAGGTTTATGGATCTCTTGGGCCTGGTTGATGTCAGGATATACCATGGAAGGAAGCGTGGGATACAGCCCAGTGGAAGCACATAACGTCATTTTCATAACTTTCATCCTCAAAAAAATCATCATTTATAGTGTGTGTCAAAAGTTGTGGGGATTCAGTACGTATGGACTGTCCTTAAATGGACATGTATCCTCCTGAGGGCTCACACTGGTTCCACTAGAAAGCAATTACTGTCGTCAAGACAGGATTTAGTAAGTGGTGTCCTGCGTGTGCTGGATCGTGAATACCACCAAGCTGACTTTACAGCAGTGCAGTGTCACCTCTGGCGGAGTGTCTAACGAAGACTTGATATTGATAGATGGTGAGAATTCAATATCTAACTTTGCACAAGGACGTTTCCTTTGCCACAAGTGACAGAGTGAGAAACCATGTGTTCATACGAGTTTGTGTTCTTGGACAGCTGAGGGAAGCTGTGGGAAAGAAATGTGCCGACCTAACAAACTCCCAGAAAAGGAAGGACAGCCAGGATGGCGAGGTTATTGATTGAACACCACAGATCTACATCGTTGTGGTGACAGTGGCTTGTAAGTGGTCGCCGTGACAGCACAAACAGCTACGGTCTGCCCACAGTCCACTAATTGGATTCCTCCAGGGCCTGCAACAGTCCCGTTGTGTTTGGGAAACAAGAAGCGATGGCCGAGTGGAAGGAGAGAAGGGAAGCAATCATTGCAGGCAGGAGAGAGAACTGGATGTAGTCACTCTTCGGAAATAGAAAAGCTTCTTCTCTTTTCTTCTCTCTCTCTCTCTCTCTCTCTCTCTCTCTCTCTCTCTCTCTCTCTCTCTCTCTCTCTCTCTCAGGAATTCTGCTTAATGTTCTGTCACATGTACAAGTAATTGTAGGCATTTAATTAAGATTATTTTTACATTATGTTGTCGTCTAAAATAATAAAATAAATAAATAAAAAAGATAAAGGGGAGTTGGAGAGGCTGGTGGGCTAAGCGGAAAAAGAAAGGGGACATTCTGATTACGTCGAAGGTGAAGGAGGACAGATGGAAGAAGGAATATGAGATGAACATCTGAAATGTTCTAAAGTACAATCAAAGAACATTACTCACTGGACTTTGCAAAAGAGAAGCCGTTCATTCAACAAGAGAAACAACAGATAACGAATCTGATGTGTCAAAAATATTTATATTCTTAGCGTAAGTGGATGGCACACTTTCATCTGTGAAAGGTTTCTAAACTCATAGTACAAAATGGTATGCGGAACAGTAACATCACTGTGACAGAAACTCTTTAACATCAGGGCAGTCAAGTGCATGAAAATCTTAAATTAAACTTGTAGATCTGCAGAGCAAAACAAAGTATAGCTCTTTGATGAATTTTTTAACGTGAACTGTTTCATCTAAAACGTCTCTTTCAAGTATTTTACTCATTTCTTCGGATGATAGTGAGTAAGTCAGTTGCCTTATTATATTATTTGAATCTCTCTCTCTCTCTCTCTCTCTCTCTCTCTCTCTCTCTCTCTCTCTCTCTCTCTCTCTCTCTGTGCGTATGTGCATATGTATGTGTGTGCATGCGTGCGAATGGGTGTGCTTGCATGCGTGCATTCGTGGTGCGTGCGTATGTTCGAGAACCGCGCGCGCGCGTGTGTGTGTGTTGTGCGCGCGCGCGCGTGGCTGTGCGTGTATGTGCGTGTTGTTTCGTGTGTGTGTGTGTGTGTGTGCGTGTATGTATGTTATGTGCGTGGCGCGTGTGTGTATGTGTGTGGCGCGTGTGTGTATGTGTGGGCGCGTGCGTGTAAAATATCACAAAATGATCTAAATGTGTAGACAGTGATTTTGTATTTCCTCTTTCCATCCATCCACTGGCTGTCTTCCCTATCATCCTTTCCCAACCACAGCTACACATGCGTGTAGACGTCACGTCAACTTCATACCATAACAATCACTTACACTTGGCCGCTCTAATTCCCATCCCGCTTCTCCCGGTGTCTCTGTCTTGCTTGTACAATTCCCCTTCCACTTTTATCCCTATCCGACCTTCTTACCTCCACACAAACACGATGCTACCCTGAGGACAAGCAGGCACATTACTGGACATAGAACACGTGGTCTAGTCCGCACGCAGTGACGCCTCCTCAGTAAAACAGAAACTGTGTACTTTGGCCCGACGACCAACACTCAGTGACTGATGAAGAAGTGTTCCCGCTGGGTTTACGGATGCACCAGTAACACTTCTTCTTCTTTGCTGTCACATTTTCCGCGCCACCTCAACGACATTGCACGCGCTCACACTGCTCATTCCGCCTCCGAGTTCACAGCCGCAGCCAGGTTTGTCCCATCACAGCTCTGGCACCTGCAATTCACGGGGAGCGGTCAACATCAAGTCGTCATGAGGCATCCCAACAGAGGGGGCACTGCACTGGTGCCGAGTCACTCCGATAGTGTTCACTGGTGCCTCTTTTGATCCAACATACGCAGGACACTAGTGGTCAACACCTCATACCCCGCTTACACACACTGTCGATATTAATTTCTTAGTCGTAAAGCCAGGGTGAGTGAGCTGCCTCACTCCGGACAAGTCCTCTTAAAGTTGTCGATGCTGGTGACCCTGACAGAACTTCAACGAAACAGTAGACTTGGACAGGAAATCGAAACTACGGTCACTGTGAGAACAGGGCATGGAGGACCACAGAATTCGACACATTTTTATGCGGATCGATGAGGAAGAGTACAATGAAAACGAGAGTACAGATTTCCATACTGATCATAGACCGCATAACAGAGGTTACTCTATGCTTGATTTCATAATATATCCCGGTGTCCATCGGATATCTGCAGTGTTGGTCAAGAAATTTGAGCAACACTGTCAGAGACGCATCCATTAAGTGGATGAAACTCGACTTTCTGGTCCCAGTCTTCCCAACTGAGCCCATAGCAAACTCAGTTCTGGATAGGAACCGGACGGAGCAGAAAAATTCTACAATTAAATGGCTCCGATGGAAATCGAACCAACAACATCCTAGCCGGAGGTCCTTGACGCTACAATCACTTCAGGAAGACAAGGAAGAAAAAGAGCAGGAAAAGGGGGGTGGGCGTGCGGTAGACAACAAGGCCTAACATCCGACAATCACATCAACAAACTAAAGAAGAATAATAGCGGGAAGGGGGGGGGGGGGGGGGGATAAAAAAAAAAAAGTTCCAAATTTACAAGGCTGGACGGAACCACATATCGAACGAGTCTCAATGATAGGACGTTACCATTAATGCGGCGTGGGACAGAAATAATGTCGGCACATTATTGAACAAGATGTTCTTTCTAACCTCAAGCCTTTCAAGACAGCATTTATCATTGAATGGTAAGATTTACGTCTTACTAGCCGTAACCTCTGAAGAACAAGCTGTCCTCACACCGAACACTGCATGGAGTCAGATTAAGCAAAGAAATCGGACGTTTATTTTGATTTCATTCAGATTTAAAATCCACACCTAGCTACGGCCTTAAGACAAGACACAGATAACCATCATAGGAGAGTAGGGGGACGGGGGCGAGGGAGGAGGGGAGGGGGCTGTCTTGCACCACACCACCAGAACGACAACACATTAAAATGCGTAACGACATTGGCAATTTTCATGTTCAGCTCCAGCGTGATTCGAACACGCACCATCTGACCGCGAACTAGACGCTCTACCAAATGAAAAAGTCTGGCATGCAAATCTTGTTTGTATTGAAGATTGTACATTGATTGTACACGGAAAGGAGTTATGATTTGTTTATACTTTCTCTTTTTTCCATTGTCTCTTTTACTTTAATTTTTTTTAAGTTTATTGAGCTGCCCGATTCGCCAAATAATAGGCCTATAAGCTTCCTCACGATTGACAGCAGTCGGCAGGTCCATTTTCCTGTTGAAACATGGGGAAATGTCGCCGAAGAAAGGGACGGAAGTCTGTTGCGCTCCAGCCACAAATTGTCTCCAGTCACAAGCATAGTTTTTCAACCGCTTGTTTGTTCGCTTGTTGATATACTCTTTAACGTTTGTCACTTCTGAGTCTAAAAGTCTGTGGAGTTAACCAAGTGAAGAAAGTGCTCCCGCCTCCAACCCTGTGTAACGCGATGAAAATTTGTGCCAGACAGAATTCTCTCTCTCTCTCTCTCTCTCTCTCTCTCTCTCTCTCTCTCTCTCCTCTCTCTCTCAAACACACACACACACACACACACACACACACACGTACACACACACACACACACACACACACACACACACACACACACACACACACACACTTTAACATCAGTTTTACAATCACCCATATGTACATATTTGCGCGCGCGCGCGCGCGCACGCACACACACACACATACACACGCGCGCGCGCACTTGATCCGTAGGAATCTTAAGAACTTTAATATCTACGAGCTCAGTGGACAAATGTGTTGTCTTTATCTGAAATAATGTTAATACTTGTTTGACTAGTGATGGCGCTTTCTGTGTCATTCAGGTCAGGTATGCAGCGGCTTTCTCTCCTGATACTTAATCCTGCAAGGTGATCGACGGTATGGTGACCTTGAGCGTGCTTCCGTTGGTAATCTTTCAGGTTTCTAATAGTTTCAGATCGTCCTTGCTGTCGTCAACCTGTCCATTCTCGCGAACTTTGTGACCAGTTTGTCCATTCGCTCATTTCCTTTGATCCGAGCATTAACGTAAGCTTCTTCGACTGGAGGCTGCTTATAGTGTTATGCCAATCTGGGTAATCGATTTGCTGTCTACAGTTAGAAGTAAGCTTATTGAATCGTTCGGTACCATGGCTGACTGATTTTCAAGGCTGCGTTTTGGATGTGAGCCAAAGGACAATGTCGTCACTGCTTTCATTTCCTTTATCAGACTGAAAGTTGTGAAACTGCGTGCACTTCTCTCTTGCCGGATGGATTCGCTGTTTTCGCTTCTCTTCGCCTCTCCAGCTTGACTTATATTTGGAGACTGAATCGTGTGTGTTGAAGTCTTTTTTATTTTCTTCTGTGTTGTTCTGCACGCGCATTTGAATGCCTGCAGATTTTTTTTTTTTTTTTTCATCTGGTCATTTTCTGCGTCGTGCATATTTGTGCTATGATTTGGAAGAGATATACGAAGCATTCAGAATATTTATCTCATTCCTTGGTTGACTAGAAGATTGGCAATTTGTAAAGGGGCGTATATAATATCATCTGCTAGACCCATCCATGGTTTTTCATGTCCTATACGACTGCTATTTTGATTCCACGATCACCTCATGTCTCGTGCTACAATGTTTGATCTGTTTGCACTGGCTCGTGTCTGACCTGCGCTGCAGGTACAGCATAATTTTGATTGACATATATCCTATGTGGTTCCCACAAATCAATCTTGTCGCTTCATTTTGCGTGGGTTTTTTTTTCCTCAAACATAAGAAGATTGCTAAAGGGCATATTCCTACTCCGTTATCAATTACACTGACTGCACATATCAGAAGATTGCTACAGGACAGACTCCTAATCCATTAACAGCGACAGCCCGCAACGATTCACGAAAAGGCGTTACCGTGGTTGGTTTGTTCGTTTGTTTGTTTATTTATTTATTTGTTTTTGAGAGCGCTTCCCGATGTGAAAATAATGTCAGCTTCCCATACCAGTCCAAGGAAAAAGTAAA
>CM065716.1:41598248-41620748 GCA_033310375.1 Conus canariensis | reverse complement strand
AGAATAAACGTATGTGTGCAGGTGTGTATATGTGTATCCAATATGAATGGATTGTAAACATGAATGTAAAGAAGACACTTGTACTATGCAGATCTCTGGAGTGTGAGTGATATGAATGGATTATAAAAGTGAATGTAAAGAAAACACTCATACTATGCAGATCTCTCTCAAGGCAGAAAACCACACACATTCTGGGTTTCCACATATCCATGTATTATTGTTGTTGCCCTCTGAACCCCTTCTAAAGGTCAAAGAAAATAAATCATCTCTCTTTGTCAACATCAAAGGATACTTACTTACTTACACACACACACACACACACACACACACTCACACACACACACCACACACACACACACACATATATATAATATATATATATATATCTGAAGTGTAAATATTCATAATACATTTGATATTTTCTATATGAAAAAAAGAAAGATAATGAACAAAGAATAACAAGAACACAATAGTGTTTAAAAATCCCACTCTCTTCTTTTAACTATTTCAATTTAATGGGAATGTAAACTGTAGTTTTTAACTGTCAGGAGTGGATGGAATGGGAAAAAAAAGCACAAACAACAATTAAAAAGACAAATGAACCTTGAGCATTTCATACACAAATGCCCGCACACACATACTCACTTGCACACTCAGAGAATGGCATGCTTTTTTCCATGATTAAAATAATTTCTTCAAAAATCAAAATGAGGTACAACAAAGCATATCAATTAAGCTAAGCAAAAACAAGATTGAAACAAAACGATACCCACCACCTATGTCTTACACCATCATACATATTCTGAAGACTGATTATATACTATATACTCTGAAATATATACATGTCCCCAAAAGCAGTTGAAATAACTCGGATAAGACACAGTAAATGCAATCAAAGCAGCATTACAAACTAAGAGTAAAATACTCTTTTGAAAAGTCATCTTTGAAAAAAAAAGAAAAACCTTTTTCATCGTCAACATGGGAGACGGGGAATGTATCTTTAACAGCATGCATTAATACCATTGCCACGCCCCACAAGGATGATCCCAATAGGCGACACTAAGCTTTACGACACACTGTACGTATATTTGCATAAGCCAATCATTTGGTCAGTACAACAGCCCTGATGTGGCCCCTTGCGGTCGGCTGGGCTATAAGCAACATTATCTTATCTTATCTGGTCAGTACAAGCTGCCTGAAGTTAAAGATTGACTTTCTCAACAAATTTAGTCCTAGCTGTTGTGGTACAGTGGTTAGTGTACTACTGCCAATTTGCGGGCTGGGATGTTGGTTCCTTGACACAGTACTGTGAGCTGAAATGGGAAGTGTGAAGCACACGGTCCACTTTTATCCACTAAATGAACGCATTTCTAAGAGTGTTGCTCAAATTTCCTGATCAACACTGCACCTGTCTGTATCTCTCAGGCCTGGTCGATGCTGGGATACAGCATGAAAGGAAGCAAAGAGTGCAGACTTGTCATGTTGGCTCAGACCCAAATGAAACTCCCCATTACCATCTTCATCATTCTCATCCTTATGGTTACCATCAAAAACAAAAAACAACACAAAAAAAATCAAATTCTATGGCCGTTTAAACCCTGCTCTCAAGGTTAACTTAATTCAAAATGGTTCATGTGGGATGGTCTAGACATGGAAATGGCTGAGTAAGCCCTCATGAATGAATGCCCTTTGAGTTGTCAACCCTCATCATTCCGAAATCCCCGAGGTAATGGATTGTGAATGAATTCTCGCCATGTCCACGTCCTTGGAGAGTTCACGTCACAGAGTCATCATTATTGCCCAGTTCATGGAAACTACAACAGGAACAAACATAGTGGTGCCCTCTTGGAGAGAGACGACACTCCACTTGATTCACAACATTGCAACTACTGTTGTTGATATGAGGCTTAGTAGGTGGTGTCTCGTGTATGTTCGACAAGCACTAATGAACACCAAAGAGGTGACTTGACAACACAGTGGGAAGCTTCACACGTACCTGATATTGATTTTTCCTAAATAACTCTCTACTGTGACAGGATAACCGCGATGTGATTCTGTATGGAGAATCCAAAAAGAACTGCATGGGAGTAATGTCCCAGGGAATTGAGGATGGGGGTACAGAAGAAGCCGAGACACACAGTTCACAAGGTGAGGAAGCCATGGACACAGCCAATCCTTTCAATGTCCAATGACCAAAATAGTGCACCAACAGACCATGATTTTACTGAATAATTTCAGAGATAGCACCCATGCCTGTGCACCACACAGCTTTTAATATGAACCGAGAGACGACAGGTGATTTGTTACCTGCGATGTAGAACTCGAGCAAGTACAATGCTAAGTTGAACAGTAGGAGATCGAACTTCAGTAGTAAGGACATCTCAAGAGTGATGACACTGCCGCCTGAAAATGACGGAAATTTTTTCACTGAATTTGAAAAACATGTTATCAAATGTTGATAATAAACAGGTGCTACCAGCTCTTGGTGAGAAGGTGAGGAGGTCAGTTTACAATTTGCCTACAATAAAAAGGTCAAACTATTTATTCTGATGTGTGTGACATAATCAAGAAAAACAAACACACAAGCAAATAAACATGTTCATATGTTGTATATGCATGATCAGCAATCAAAGCAATTTCTTTATGCTTTTCTACAATATAAACTGCATCACCAAATACAAAGGAGAAAAAAAAAATAAAGTACCACTGATGCACATAATGACATATGAATGGAAATTTACATGAATTCAATCAATACAGGTCATATTATTTAGAAATCAGCTTAAGTTGCCCAGAAAGATTTTAACTGATCATAGTTCTAGTATATCACACGATAAAGTGCTTGTTTAGCTCAATGGATATGCGCAAAGCTAACTGCAAGTTTAAATCCCAATGGAGTCCAACATAAAAACTGGCATTTACTGTCCATAGTAATGTATTGTTGTTGTGGTCGTTTGTGTGTAATATTAAGACAGGCACCCCCCACCCCCACCCCAGTTCTCCTGCAATAGTCAAGTCTATCAGGCATTTCAGCTTTGGTGGGTATGGACATTAGACTTGTATGTAATAAGCACATCACGGAACTTCCCCACTTCCCAAAGTTCCAAGCCTGCTCATATATCATTTACATCAACAGTACCTCCAGTGTAACCATGAACTACAATGCTGGACTTATGATTCTGGTGTTCATGGGGTTACGGGTTCGAATCTCTGCCATCTTCAGTACAGGGGGATTTTTTCCCTAGGAGTTAAAATAGGTTTTGACACCACTTCCAAAAAAAAGTCCTCAGAAAGAGACTATAAACCAAGGTTCCATAAGTGAACACATGCGCAACATCTTGCACACACGTAGAAACCCGTCACCAACTTTCCAAAGAGGCCAGTTTGGCCATTGGTATGGATGACATGTTACAGAAAACATGCACCAAAAGAATGAAAGAGTGAAAAGTAGGTGACTGATATTAGACTGAATGGCACCAGAAATGACAGACATCTCTTCAGTCTGCTTTACCCAGGTAGGCAGCCCATTCTGTAAAGGAGAGTGTGTATTATAAAATGCTTAGAGCTAGTGATGAGTACCAACATTTTGATGTCATTGCTTTTTTTTTTTTAATCTGGCAGTCACATTCTGGCCCCCCCAAAAAGTAAAACAGACAAATAGCTGACCCTCTAACTCTAAAAAAAAAAGAAACACCAGGTCAGCTCCTATTTCGCTCAGACCAAGATTGTTTTCTTCATATGATTATGTTGCTTTAAACTGGTCATGGATTATGCTAATAGATTTGTAGATATATCACTAATCATATCACAGGTGTTTTTTTTTTCATCTTATAGCAGTCACAGACTGAGGGAGAGGATTACACACATAACAAGGAGGAAGGATTGCATAGTTACTGCCCTTTCATTACCTCCATGACTTCTTATGTTTCACAGTACATCATCGGAATATTCTGGATGGCCAAATCAATTTAATTGCATCTTACTAACATAATATCCATAAACATTTTCCAAAGACACATTCTTTGGCATATTTTTATCAGTATGTATGTGTTTGTATATAGTCAAACATAATTTACTGAAAATTGCACATGCAAAAATGTGGTCAACACAGACTGGTTTCAGATTGCCCAAAATTGCCCCAAATGTGGCTGAAAAGAACCATACTCTACTGTCTGCATAAGTCAGTATGGTTGTCAATGCATGTGCAACTAGATGCTTACTCACACACCTTTCAAAAATTCTTAACATCATTTCTGTAGTGCTGATTAGTTGTTGAAAAGCTGAAAATCACTTAACAGAATTTTGCCAGTGAGAAAGTCATTTCTTGGAGGGAGAGGACATTCTTGGAATTTACTGCCTCCCAAAAACTCCCTTGGACATGTAACAAGATCTAACAGCCTTACTCTCCAGGGCGCAGGCAGGTATGTAGAGGAGAACACAGAAAAAAATGATGGACTGACAGCATTGTAAAATGGACAGAAGAGACCCAAGCCATGACACACAGCTGACAGAGCTGGAGAAACCAGGTGGAAGTTCTGCAGCTTGGCAGTCCCCATGACTCTCCATAGAATTACAGAAGAAGAAGAAAAAACACCTGCCAGATAATGTCTGCTTAAAGCACAGCTTTTTTTTTTTGTCAAATATTATGGCCCAATAAGTTAAAATATGTGCCAACCTGCATGTTCGTTCAGAAGTCTGGAACAGTGAAGGATGTGTTCCTTCTTTTCTCTGTCTTTTCAGTAAATTTACTGTAATCTTTCACAGTAAGAAGAAATGTCAGAAAGAAGACATGTTTGAATATGAGCTTGTCACAATGCATGGGCCCACAAATTCAAGGTTTATCACTTTTCTATTCCTTAAACTGGCGCTCGCTGAAACTGCAGCTAAATCTGTCAAATACCAGCAACAACAATTAACAGCCATTTTCATTTTGTTTGGACTGTGTGCATATACCAAAGTCTGATTTTTCCTAGTAGAGTATTTTGTACGAAACAGCACCGCATAAAAGATTAGGTAAAAACCCTGCTCACCACCTCCTCAAAAAAAATCAATATTCCAAAGAACACATGGATTTAAAGCTTTTGATAACTGAAACGTAGATACGAACCTGGATGTGTGCACACATTCACATTCTCTCTCTCTCTCTCTGTCTCTCTCTCTCTCTCACACACACACACACACACACACACACACACACACAAACGCACGCGTGCACACACACACACACACACACACACACACACACACACACACACACCCAAAAATACATGCACACACATTCACCTACACACAACACAGCTATCAGGGTAACAAACATCAATTCAAGACAAAATAATGAAATTCATGGAATCCAAATGAAACACTGCATCACTGTCTCAATCTATTTCGAAGATTTTGAAGAAAAAGAGATTATCATCCAATCTCAGTAATTCCTCTTCAAAGGTGGTGTCACAACAAACAAAATTAATGATAATTTCTGATGTCAGTCAGGAGTATGGCCATTTGACCATTTTGAACTGCAAATTAAAAAAAAGAAAAAAAAATTCTATGTTTAAAATATCATGCAGAAAAATTTCAATACACCATAACATAGAAAATCCACAGGAATGTTCATAAAAATTATTTCAGTGAACAACACAGAAACATTTATAACTGATCTTTTTAATGGATTTCTTCTTGTTGTTCCCTGGCTAAGAGAACTCCAGAAGTTCGACATTGAAAATATTTGTGTACATGCGCTTTTCTTTGAATCCCACTGTTACGGTAGCCATTTTCATCTTCAGTTAGAGTGGATTTCAGGTACAGAAATTGCTTGGTCCCACTTCATGATTCAGCGGACTTCAGCAAAAGTAAACACGAGAATTTGCACACACACACACACAAAAAAAAAAAGAAGTACAGCAGCAAAAAATAATTCAGGAGAAAAGGGAAAAAAAAGGCACAGGAATCCACGGAGTGCTGATATGATCGCTGAACTGGAATGCAAGCAGACAACACTGACATCACAATTATAATGTAAATTTTTTTGCGAAAGCAAGCAGTCCCTGTTTTGTCTACCCGAACCAAAATAAAGTCATGTTCTGACAATGTGCATTGACCAGATGCTGCGAAAATGGCAGAGACTGACAAAAGCTGTATGAAGAAACAGTCCTGGTTGGAGTACACCACTTGATGCTCAGGTTCGAAATGTTTTCTGTGTAAGGGGCAGGGGGGGTGGGAGGAGAGATGGAGGGAATGCCAGCCGGATCCAACAAGAATTCCAGGGATTTTTCCTTCTCGCCTGTGGAAGCCCTGGGATTTCATCCTTTAATTGTGCTTTTTCTCAAATCTCAGGTGCAGAAAGTTCAGACACGCACACACACGCTGCGTCCGAAGGCTACTAGGCAAGCGGCCGCCATTTCTAAATGTCTCTCTTTTGACCTGCCCAGAAAGTCTAAGGGCAAGGCTTCCCACAAAGGGCAGAGCTAAGTCAAAACTTCTCACCGAAATTCTCCCTCCCCCCTTCTCCATTGGCCAGCTTGCCCTCTAGCCTCCCGACGCGCAGTGAGACTTCTGTCTATCATGCTGCGTCACGCGACCCTCGGCCCCCAGGGAACTTTGCCGAGATGCGGACCAGCACAGGTGACGGGTCTCGGCTGGAATCACCACCCATCACTCGCCTTGATGAGCCACATGTCAGTTTTCCCCCCGAACTTGACACGTGGACTCATGGCGCTCTGCCCCACCAGGCACAGGTGCAGCCAACACCTGTGCACGAGGAGCGCCATGACTCCGGAAGCAGTCTTATGGTCACCCTGTCGCACGACATCGGTGGTGTCCATAATTCTGGGCGCGTGATCGACCATCACATTTTCCCCTAGGGGTTCAGGATGTTGGGGAGTCGACCTATTTGGCTCCCCACTTGGGCAACGTCCGCGGTCCCGTTCCTCCGGGGGGAGGATCAACCAGCGGGGCCAAGGGTAACCTGACTTATTCCTCTGGGGGGAGGAACACGGTGCAGCAGCCTGACCAATCTGCACATAGGCGGGTAGGGGGTTCGACTACCGTGTCCTCCTCCGCACCACCACTAAGGCCCTCCCAGGCCCACACCAAGGACGTGTACACGGCAGTGCATGTCCCTGGGCGGGTACGACAGGCCACGGCCTCTCGATACCCCCCTCCTGGTGATTCAGGTTACCCGGGTCCCCGGGGACATTCTGCCCACACCCCAGGGCCACCACAGCCTGCCTACCTCCCCGGGGACCGGTGGCTCTATGCCCCCGAGAGAGACCAGTGGCTTAATTCAAACACGCAACACGACCAACTCCACGGTCGAATGTGGCACCCAGCCTCATCCACCTGGGTCGACCTCGGTCTCCCACCTCAGGCGCTGTCCAATCGGCAGAACGGGCTCCCGCAACCTAGCCTGGCCGCCGATCATAGAGCCACGAGGGACCCATCCTGCATTCCCCCACTACCCAGCTAGGGCGGGACCCTAACGCACCCCTCGAGTTGCCTCCTGACGAAGGTTCCACCCAACCCTTCCAGGAACAAGACCTCCCTGAGGCTGAGGATGAGGAAGAACTAGCCTTCTCCTCATTGTACGATGTGCGCAACCTGGAACGGTGGCGCCCTGATCTGGTTATGAGGGAGGCCCCACCCTCTGACGAAGTCCGTTTCTCTCTTACATCACCGGGTCTCCCCCTGCCCAATGATCTAAACCCAGGATCATCACCCCACAGTCCCTCACCTCCATCTGGGAAGGTCCGGCAATTCGCGCCAGGGGTGCGCAAGCCGTCCCTCCGCCAGGACATGGGTCCATCTCGGCCCCTAATGCGGCCAAAGTCGGCACTCTCCTCGGGGACCGCAAGAAGTCCGCAGTTGCCTCCTTGTTCACCGACTATCCTGTAACCAGGGAAATGGGCATTTCCCAGGCAGACTGTCGGCTGATTCCCAACCTGGGCCCTCCTACTTCCGGCACCATCTCCCTTAAGAACCTAAAGGAGTGGGACCGGGTAGCCAGAATGGGCATCTTACACACCACTGCTGGGCATGCCTATTTGGGCACTCTGGCCGGAGGAGGACGGCACCGTCCCAGTGCCATCGGACTCTGGCTCCGAGACACACCAGGAGACGGACTCTCATTTGTACAGCGACCCCTTCATGCAACACCTGGTCAACAGGATTTCGCATCACCTTTCGACTGCGGCGGACAGCGCAGCCAGGAGCCACTTCAACTGCCTGTCGGTGGCCAGAGATGCTGTGCTGGCATGGTCCTCTCTCTCCCCGGCGCTTAAGGCAGCCCTGCGGTGCATCCCGGGCCAGGACCAGTCGCTTTCGGCGACTACTCGACTGGGGTCATAGCACAAGCAGTCGAAGAACGCAAGCAGGCAGCGTCATTTGCGACCAAGCCACCGCCATGCCCTGCTAGACCCCCATTGCTTTCCTCCCCCGCCTTCTCCAGGCCCAGACCCTATCCCAGGCAGTCGCCTTCCCGCACCACACGGCCTGCCAAGCCCCTAATATTCCCCCCAGGCCGAAACCGAAACCTCCCCAGCAGAATTTTCGGTTCGGCCAACAGTCACGCTCCCGGAGCTGACTGGGGGAGTTGCCCAAGGGGGACTTGGATCATGGAGCACCCTTTCAGCCAGACCCCCCTCCCGCCCTGTCGCCCCCACCCCCCACCCCCCCCAGCCTGGACCCTCGGCCCCCCCTGGCGGGCAATCTCTCCCGGCATGCCCACCAGTGGAGACGTATGGGCCTCAGCCCCTGGATAGTGGCGGTTTTACAGGAAGGGTTTCTCCTTCCTTGGGCCCACAAACGTCCCCCCCTCATGCACTCTCCCCCTCCCTCCCCCAACGAACCCTCCCCGGGCCAAGCGGAGGCTCTTTGCATGGAGGTCCAAGAACTCCTCCAAAAAGGGGCCATCACGGAGGTTTCCTATCCCAACCCCGGATTTTACTCCCACCTCTTCGTGATCCCCAAACCCTCGGGAGGATGGAGGCCTCTTCCGACTCAACAAGTTCCTCAGACCCACCAAATTCAAGATGGACAGTCCGACCCAGATCAGAGACTCCATCCATCATCTCGATTGGGCCACCTCCATAGATCTGAAGGACGCTTACTTTCAGATCCTCATTCACCCAGCCTACAGACGATTCCTCCGGTTCGTCTGGCAGGGTCGAGTGTTCCAGTTCAAGGCTCTCCCCTTCGGCCTCTCCCTAGCACCCTTCCTCTTCACGAAGGTTGTCAAGGAGATGGCCTCCCTGGCCAGACAGGAGGACATTCGCCTCCTTGAGTACCTGGACGACTGGCTCGTCCTGGCTCCCTCCCGGGCCCAGTGCCAAGCGCACACCAATCGCCTCCTGAGTCTTTGTTCCACGCTGGGGTTTGTCACCAACCCCAACAAGTGCGAACTCACTCCCAGCCAGAGGTTCTCCTTCCTGGGTATGAGTTTCGACACCATCTCCATGCTAGTCTCCCCGACCCCGGAGAGGTCCGCCCGCATAGTGGACCTCATCTCCCGCCTCCTACAAGCACCCCACACCTCAGCCAGAACCCTGTCCTCCCTCCTGGGAATGATGGAGTCCCTCTCGCCCCTCATTCCCCTGGGGCGGGTCCCCAAACGCCAACTTCAAAGGGAGTTCCGTCGACGTTGGTCGCAGACCTCCGACCGCTGGGACCAGACCATTCCCCTTGGCCACTGGTTCATTTCGGCTACGGAGAAGTGGCTCAGCCCAGCCACTCTGTCCACCGGGGTCCCCATCTCCCTCCCAACTCAACCACTGGAACTCTATACAGACGCCTCCAACTTGGGCTGGGGGCCCACTTGGAGGACAGTCATGCCTCGGGGGAGTGGGACGCACAGACTGCACATCTCCACATCAACATCCTGGAATTGGAAGCGGTCAGGCTGGCCCTTCTCCACTTCCAACACAAGGTCTCTCACCGACTGGTTCTCCTCTTCACGGACAACACGTCGGTAGCTTGCTATGTCAACAGGGGGGTGGGGGGGGTGGGGGGGGCTCACTCCATCGGCCTCTCTCTGCGGACAGAGGCCCTCCTTCGCTGGTGTCACACACTGGGAATCACCCTCCGCGCGAGACACATAGTGGGGACACGCAACATCCTGGCGGATTCCCTCAGCCGGTCAAGGTCCCTCCTCCACACGGAGTGGACCCTCAACAGACTAACCCTGTCAGCGGTGTGGGAACATTGGTTCTTGCCCATGATCGACCTCTTTGCCATCAGGTTCAACCATCATCTGCCCCTGTATGTCTCTCCCATTCCCGATCCCCGAGCGTATGCAGTCGACGCACTCTCCCTTCCCTGGATGGGCCTCATAGCGTACGCCTTTCCCCCCTTCCCGATACTCCACAAGATGATCAGGAAGGCAAGGCTGGAAAGACCCAGGCTCATCCTCGTAACCCTGTGGTGGCCGACCCAGTCCTGGTTCCCGGACCTCAAGTCCCTCACCCATGTTTCCCCCCTCCAGCTCAACCCTCGGTGGGACATGCTGAGGCAACCCCGCTCAGGTCTCCCTCACTCCAACCCCCAGATGCTTCGCCTACACACTGGCTGCTATGCCAGCCCAACTGTGAACATCTCCCCCTACCTCCCACTCGGACAGACCCCAGTCCATCCTAAACATACTTGCCGGGGCAGAGGCCTCTCAGGGACTACAGGACTTAGCTTCGGCCTCACGCAGAGCCAGCACCGAGTCCCTCTACAATTACCGATGGGACAGATGGGTAGCCTGGTGCTCAGACAACTCTGTTCCCCATGACCACCCCTCCAATATCCAGATAGGCAATTTTCTATCCCACCTATCTTCCTCTCTTAAGCTCTCTGCTAGTTCCATTCGGGGCTACAGATCGGCTATCTGCACCACCATTCGCCAACTAGGCGGTCCTTCTTTTGAGAATGACTTCCTTCTCAGAGAGGTGTCCAGGAGGGTCGCCCTACGGGAAGCTCAGTCCCCTAGGCGCATTCCCCTTTGGGACCTCTTTATTGTCCTTGACACTCTCAGAAAACCCCCTTTTGAGCCATAGCATCCATTCCCTTTGACCTTCTCTCCTTCAAGACCACCTTTCTCCTCGCCCTGGCCTCGGCCAGAAGACGTAGTGAGATTCACGCCCTCAGCGGGGACCCCAGAGATATCGCCTTCCACAGGGACGGCTCTGTCTCTCTTAAGTTTCTTCCAGAGTTCTTAGCTAAGAATCAGGAACCGGGCACTTCCTCTCCTTCCCTCGTCATCCGCTCACTGACAGATATCTTGGGAAGTGGAGAGACTGGGGGAGACATGGACCTTTGCCCTTCCAGGTGTCTGAGATACTACTGGGAGCGCTCGCGCCCCAGGCGCGCCTCCCAGTAATAATATACTTACTATGTCACTCTAATGCCCTCCATACCTTCCCCTCTAGCGCCAAGGTTCTCGGGGTTACCTTGCGCACAGGCCTCACTGAATGAGGTACAGGAAGCGGACACCGGCTTCTTCCGGGGACGGAAGTGGGGTGGGTGTCACGTGACTGTCTTATGACTGCATTGGCCACAAAAAATTTTGGCCTGGCAGAGCTGACTAACTGCCGTTGAATGCTATGGTCTGACATGGTAAGTAGATTAGCCAAACAGATTAGCCAAACAGAGAGTATAACACAAACTCCCCATATTTCTGTTCTGTAAACCAAAAACTTTCACCCAATAATTTCTTAATTACATGAAAACTTTTCACTTGTTCTTGTTTTCTACCACTGCTTCACTGGTGTGTAAATGTGTGTATATGTGTCCATTAAAAACAAAAATCTTAATTCTTTACTGACCTAAAGCTTCCCCTCTACTGGTGTAAAATTCAATGGTTTCATGTACCAATCCAAAAGATTTCCAGAATTTGACAAATCATGTCACCTGAAACACCCTATAAATACATACAAGTAGAATCACATAGCCCAACACATATATTAATGCATAAAAATAAAATAAAGACAAAAAAAAAAAAAAAAAACCTGTTCTCTGATGCAGCTTCTTTGGGATCAAGATTCACTTGCCCTTCATGACAAAGAAGACGCCATTGATGATGTCTGCAAGGACAAGAGGTCGGAAAGTAAACATTTTCTGATAATGTAACACAATCATTTTCACCCCCATACATCATAAATAGTAATGTTTTCTGACTGGTTCACAAAACTATCAGAGTTCTCACTCTCACTAATGTAATGGATGGGTGTGAATGGGGGGGGGGGGGGGGGGGGGTGTCTCTTTTTTGTTGTTTTTTTCATGATGCGGCAATGGTGATGAAGGGGTTGACTGGTTGTTGATTGATTTACTGACAAATTGGCCGACTCAGCCATCGCAGTGCTGGTGATATCAATCATACATGTACGACGCATAATGCAAATAGATGAACAAATCAGTTTGTCATTGTTGCTGCTATTTCAGGATTCAATTTTGTATGTGTATGAGATATTCTGAAAGTGCACGTAGCATAAAAAAATCTTTTTTATATCATTAAGTTGACGCTCCAAGCCTGACAGCTTTTCTCTCTAGCTGTTCTCCACACATTCCTCTCTCTCTCTCTGTATCTCTCCGTCTCTCACTGTCTCTTGTCTGTCACTTTTCCAATCTAAATGAAGTTATTTTAGGTAATCTATCAAATATTCCATCACAAATCATAATAAAAACACAGATTCTGTTGACCAACTGACAGCATAGCATAAATAAATCTTTCGGTTATGTGTATAATTTGGTCCATGATTTGCCGTTAAGATTCTCTTTAAAAAAAAAAAAAAGGATAAAGGATTCAAGTAGAATAAGGTACGCCTATTGCTTTGTCAGACCCTGTACAAAAAAAAGGACAACTCAGACACTATACAGACCCCCCAAACCCTATCTTCAGAGAAAGCTGAAAAGTATAACACAAATCACAGAATGCTTCGCAGCCTCCTCCCCAACCCCTCTTGAGTGGAAGATATAACAGTCCAGGAATTCTTTCCCACTTCAAGACCATCAAAAAGTGGAATGTACCAAACAGCACATGCGGACTGAAAACCAAAGGGAGGTAAACACTAAGGAAGACTTCCAGCACCAGATCCATGGCCTGCATGTAGGGTAAAAAACATCAGCCTGCACCCAAACCCTGCACTGTTCACACACCCTCAATGGGCAGGCTCTTGCAGAGCATGTTTTCAGACACAGATATAAACCAAGAATGATATACCCATTTGGGCACATGAACACAGACCAACATGTCACTTAAACAGACACTCTCAATACCAAAACAAAAACAAAAAAAGAAAGAAATGTAAAGGCACAATACCAATCTATCGCCAAGAGACACACAAAACAAAATTCAGTAATTCTTCTTTTAATGACACTACACTTTCTTTCTTGATTGTTTGGCAGCAGCAGCAGCAGCGGCGGCACTTTTCTGTTGGTGCTCAAAGGTCAGTTTCGCCAACTGCCCCCTGGTGGCTAGACTGTGGGACCGACGATCCAAGCAGCGCTGGTAATGGTTGGTTGGCATTTTCCACTCACAGTTGAAGTTTTTGTAGCGATGTTTTAGTGCCGGCTCCACCGCACGAAAGACATGAAGCTTACTGGAGAAAAAGAAAATGAGGCATGAATTACCCATTACAGTATAAATGTTTCTGCTACCATTTTGAGGAGTGACTAATTAAAATCTTAAATAAGGCAGCCAGACGTAGACAACCAAATTAAAAAACAAGGAACACAAACATTCTTCCTGTGGTGAAACACATGTATATCTTGTACCCCTAACTAATGCTGTTTACGGCACCAATTCACCCTAGTGCTTACGCAAAAATAAGACACATAGAAACAAAGATAACTTCTCCCCTTTGTTCTGCTATTCATGTTTGTTTTGTGTGCCTCATGTCTGCATATGTGGTATGAAAACTGATGTTGCAAGCAGTGTTAGTTTAGAATTATGGGCATGAAATACTGTTTCACTAAGGGAGCAGAAGTTGTCTTATTTCTTATTGACTAATAAAGAAAATTCACAACAACAAAAACTGGGGAACTGATATCGCTCTCCACACTACTCCTCATCCTAACTCTCCCATCCCACAAAAATGAGAGAAGATTCAGTACTCAGTAATTCATCTGTCTAGGGTGAAAGGAAGAAGATACATGGTATATATATGGCAAAAGTATGTTGGCGTGTTGGTAATTTCAATTTCTTTCTTTTCGTTAATCACAGGAATGCTGTGAGTGTAAAGGTGTTTACACATATAAATGATCCAATCCAGAGTGCAAGTATGGGCATATATAAAAGCATGTCTACATTAAACAAACCAAGCAGCCTAAAACAAGAAGAATAAACATGTGTCTGAGAGAACAATTTAAAAGGAAGTGTCTCTGACAAACACCTCAAACTGACCTGTCTGACAAACGTCACAAACTGACCTCTCTGACAAACATCTCAAACTGACCTGTCTCTGACAAGCATCTCAAAGACATCTGTCAGAGAAACATTTTAAACTGACCTGTCTGTGACAAACACCTCAAACTGACCTGTCTCTGACAAACATCTCAAACTGACCTAACTGACAAGCATCTCAAACTGACCTGTCTCTGACAGGCATCTCAAAGACATCTGTCAGAGAAACATTTTAAACTGACCTGTCTGTGACAAACACCTCAAACTGACCTGTCTCTGACAAACATCTCAAACTGACCTGTCTCTGACAAGCATCTCAAACTGACCTGTCTCTGACAAGCATCTCAAAGAGATCTGTCAGAGAAACATTTCAAACTGACCTGTCTGTGACAAACACCTCAAACTGACCTGTCTCTGACAAACACCTCAAACTGACTCTCTGACAAACACCTCAAACTGACCTGTCTCTGACAAACACCTCAAACTGACCTGTCTCTGACAAACACCTCAAACTGACCTGTCTGTGACAAGCATCTCAAACAGATCTGTCTGAGATGTCTAGCAAACATTTCAATCTGACCCATCTTTAACAAGCATTTCAAAATGATCTGTCTCCTGGCACACATTTTGAACTGACCTATCTTTAATGAACATTTTGAAAAGATCGGTGTCAAGCAAATGTTTCAAACTGATCTACCTTTAATAAACATTTCAAGATGGTCAGTGTCTAGCAAATGTTTCAAAGTGACCTGCCTTTAATAAACATTTCAAAATGATTGGTGTCTAGCAAATGTTTCAAACTGACCTGTCTTTAATAAACATTTCAAAATGGTCAGTGTCTAGCAAACATTTCAAACTGACCTGTCTCTAACAAACATTTTGAAGTGACTGGTGTCTAGCAAACATCAAAGGACATGTGCTTGACAAATATTCATACTGACCTATGCTAAACAAATACTTCAAAATGGCCTGCACTTGACAAGCGTTTCAAATTAACCTGTGCTTGACAAGCATTTCAAACTGACCTCTCTTTCATAAACATTTCAAAATGACGAGTATCTAGCAAACATTTCAAAGTGAACTGTTCTTAACAAAATTTTCAAACTGACCTCTGCTTGACAAACATTTAAAACTAATCTGTACATGACAAACATTTCAAACTGACCTGCCCTTTAAAAACATTTCAAAATGACCAGTGTCTAGCAAACATTTCACACTGACTTGTGCTTAACAAAAATTTTAAACTGACCTATGCTCAACAAATACTTCAAAATGACCTGCACTTGACAAACATTTCAAACTAACCTCTCTTTAATAAACATTTTAAAATGACAAGTATCTGGCACACATTTCAAACTGACCTGTTCTTAACAAAAATTTCAAAGTGACCAGTGCTTGACAAAACTACAAACTGACCTGTGCTCAAAAATAGTTGACAAACATTTAAAACTAATCTGTACATAACAAACAATTCAAACTGACCTGTCTTTCATAAACGTCTCAAAATGACCCGTATCTAGCAAACGTTTCAAAATGACCTGTCTTTAACCCGTAGAGTGCCTTTAAGCCGTCAGCTGACGCCGCATTAAAAATGCTTTCCCAGTGCCTATGGGCCGTCCACTGACGTCATGCATTTTTCTTGAATTTTCATTCGTTACTATTTCTATCAACGGACTTAAATAGAGTGTGCGTAGTAAGCCTTATATGTCTGTAGTATTAAAATGATATGTAAATGACCACACGTGAGGGGAAAGCCCATTTATTCTCATCACTGACTGGATGACCAGCCAGCACTTCGTCTCGCTTGCAAAGATGGCGGCGCAACCTTCGACAAGCGCAGCGACCAAATCAACGTATTTACACAGCTGAGCAGGCTCTGCTAATGATTTTTGACAAAGACAATAATCTTTTATTCAACGACTCACTCGAGCATGAAGGTGAGATGATGATAGTGATGGAATTGCCAACCGTATTCGTCAGTTATTGTGTCGGGCTGTGTGACCTCAATGTGTGTTCAGCTGACTGGTTTGCCAGCGTCGAACGAGCTCGCCTAGTGTGTACTCTGCACTGCGTGCCAGTGGTCAGTGACGTGGTAGTCAGCGTGAGAGGGGAGCGCGGCCTGCTCGCGGCGCGGCACAGGGCAGAGGGAAAGGTAGGGGAAGAGGAGCAGTGAAAGAGAGGGTTGAAGTCCAGCAAGGGGGCGTGGTGGGGAGAGGGGGGCGTGGTCGTGGACTGACCTGTCTGCATAGAGTGTGAGCGTCTTGATAGACTTCTAAACTGTTTTACTTTCATTTACAGGTGTAGTGTGACAATACAAACTTTATTTTCAACTTTTTTGCTTTGTGTTCTTGTTTGGATGTGAAGATGTAGTGGTAAATACATATGCTTTTGATCGTGCAAAAAAATCTATCCAAATCTAATTGTCTAAATACTTTTTTATTATCAAAATTAAAACAAAAGAAGCCCAGATTCAAAATCTTCATTCAATTTCCTTCAAAAATCATGTATATTTCATTGTTATATCTTTTGTAGTTTCTGAGCTAGAATTTTTTGTTAATTATTACCCCCAAATCATTAGATTTCCCTGGCACTGGGAAAGCCTTTGTTTGTAACATTTTCAAGCAGCTTCAAGCAGCGAACGGGTTAATAACCATTTCAAAATGACTGGTGTTCAGCAAAAGTTTCAAACTGACCTGTGCTTCACAAACATTTCAAACAGATCCCCACTGGCCAGCTCTTGTGGAGACATGTGCTTTCGTGCCAGCACGTAGTCTGACAAATAAAAACTGCTGTGTTCAAAGGAAAGCGTGTCGTAATGGCCTAGTCTGTCATTCAGCTCAATGGTCGTAGGGTAAGGCTTTCTGCTATAGATGAGGTTTGGCTTGTACTGCCAAAAGCCGATGGGGAAAAACACCTGCACAATAAACACATGACAGAAGCAACTGTTGTCACGTACGATCACAGAAATACCCTCAAAGGCACATAAAATGAAGACTTGTTTGTCACACTCACAAAACTCTGACATTACAGACATATCACAGAAACATTTGTATCACACAGACATGACAGAAAAACCTGTACTGACACCTTAAAAGAAATACTGTATTACACAAATACAGAAATAATAGAAACATCTCTGTCAATGACACATAACAGAAACACCTGAGTCATAGGCACACAACAGCAACAACTGTATCATAGGCAAATAGCTGAAACATCTGTTTCATAGGCACATTACAGAAACATCCATTTTACAGACATATTACTGAAATATATATGCTACAGCCATGTGACAGAAACACCTAAATCACCATAAAAAAATTAACACCTCTGTCTTAAACACATAACAGACGCACCTGTGTCACAATCACATAACAGAAGTATGTGACAAAGGTACATTACAGACACATCCATGTTACAAACATGTTGCTGAAACATTTATGTTACAGAGTCATGACAGAAACATCAGTGACACAGACAAATTACTGAAACATCAGATTCACAGACACATAATCGAAACATCTTAACAGACACATTACAGAAACATCCCTGTTACAGGCATATTACAGACACGTTTATGTTACAGTCGTCCCACTGATGCGTCTGTGTCACAGATTATGGACACATGTGCCACATACACAAAACACAAAAGATAACAGAAACATCAATGCTACATACACACAGTACAAACATCTGAGTCACAAACACATCACAGAAACATCTGTGTCATACACACACACAACAGAAGCACCAGTGTCACAGACACACATAACCAAAACATTTGTGTCATAAGTTGTGGGGATTTTAGGGATAGGGGTCGGGAAGAGCCGAGTGAGGGAGCTTTGAATTCTCAAAAACCTTGAGAAATGAATCTATGAAAGACTAAGGTAGCAGCTTTGTCGGGGAATAAAAACATTTCAAACAAGTGTCCAGTTCCTTCCATTTGATGTGACAGAAATAAACTGTTCTGAATCATGCATTCTCCAAAACAAAACAAAAAAAAAAGGTTGAACTGCTGTAAGAATGTGCCAATCGAAAATGACAGAAATCTGGCATGCCTGCCACAAAATGTGAATGAGATACGACATTCTTTTAAAAAAAAAAAAAAAAAAAAAAAAAGCAGATCTACAGAATGTCAGTGCTATTATGTCTACAGAGGAATGTGCTCATCCCAGATCTTGTTGACGAGGTGACTTGCATTCTCTGCATAAACACTTCTTTTTTCGCTAGTAAAAATCACTAGGTACTGCATGTGTTTTAACACATACTTTTGCTACAATGAGTAAATTTTCCAGTCATGGGCAAGTGAAATGTTATATCATTGACCTGTTGAACAAGCGGACAAAAAAAAAAAAAAAAAAAAAAACCAGTCCCAGTTTTCTCAAATTTCTGCATAAACAATAAATTCTTTGAGGGGAATATAGATAATCAGATGCCACGATTTTTTTTGGTTTTTTCTCTTCTGATTGTTTCCTTTCAAAATGAATGCTGTGCTGTGTTCTGCATTTGGTTACTGGTTTTAAAGACTGCGCTCCTGGCTTCTTCAACAGCAGGCCACTGGCAATGCGACCCAGCAAATACATGGTGATATCATTTGAATCCTTCAAGACTGTATAACGCATGCAGCATCCAGAAGGAAGTACTGGCCGACACCGACAGCAGTGGAAGCCAAGTTGTACAGCACCCTGGAGGAGCTGCCGTGGACGGCAGCCTTCATCGAGGACACCAGGCTGCTCATCTAACGGGAAGCCAACGAGGAAAAAGATTTGAATTCAAAATTCTGGGAAAAGAACATTCTTTCTGATCTGAAGTTTGGCAGTGCCACGCTGACGCACAATTTCTGTGACTGTATCGTTGGCGATGCTTTTTTTAAAGTTTAGCTGGAAATGGAAGTAAGGATTAAAACAGGATCTTTTCACATGTTTCTTTCCAACCTGGCTTCTTGTCATTAGGGATACAGCTTTTGACCACCAGAAAAATGACTCCCCTGAGTTCATACTGTGATCATCTTGCCTTGTCTGCTTTCATCCACTGACGTAACTGCAAACCTTCAGGAGTCAAAATTCTGAAAAGGGGATGAAGCAGATGGGGTGCGCTAAATAACAAGCAATTCGGGATTTTGACTGAAAGAATTGTTAACCCGCCACTGCTTCAGCTGACAAATGTATGGGCTAAAAGAAAAATGAATTTTCTATTAGATATAACTGCCAAAATTCACATATCATTTGGGATGTAATTGCTGACATTTACATAACATCATTTAGGCTTTATTCTGCCAAACTTTATCACCCTATTCAAAAATGAACCCCCAAACTCACATTTTCAAAGAAACTTTTTTCTTTCACTAAATTCGGGATTTGGATATGATTTCTACAATAGGAAAATTCCAGAAAAATTTGGAAGGGTTGGCAGCTATGTAATGGCGTGTCATATATTTCGAATCTGACTACTTTCTTCACATATCATATTTATTTTGTATCATTATTGTTCAAAAATGACCAAATTCCACCTGCATCCTGAAATTCATATTAATCAAGCTCTATTGTATTTATTTTACTAGCTAAATTCAAAACCAGTATCACCACTGTCACAGAGGTACGTAACTATTTTCTCAATCAATGTGTCCCTCAACATGAAATGAGAGAAGAAAAAAAAAACAGCTCTGATCTTGTTGCACAACAACAAAAAGAATAGAAATAAATAATCGATTTTGTACATCCTGTTCCTCTCTGCCTCATATAACTGTGTTCAGTCACCATTTCTACATCTTGTACAGGAAAATGCCTTTTAAACAGTTTCTCTGGGGACTCTGAAGACATCTGAAAACATGAAGACATCTGAAAACATGACATACCGGTACTTCTTTTTACCAACATTGTGGTTGCTGTGTCACAGTCATTCATACAGCAAAGATTCAAGGAATAATATTTTCTTTGTTTGTGTCATTTTTTTTTTATTGTTACTTACCTAGGTTTTTTTAAGTCCCTTCTGTTCATCACTTGAAACCACGCACTGTTTTTAGCTTTTTAGATTCACAATGCATTCAGTATGCAGCAGACAGTACAGTTAATAACTATGATAATGATGATAATAATCATACTTTTAATGTTAACATTCTCTAGTACTCTCTGATACTTTAAAATTTTTCAGTAGCATTGGAATGCGAACTCACACACCCACGCTCAGAAAACTTGTTTGCACAACCCTGCTGTAGAGTATAACATGAGAAAGATTTGTTCTATAGGAATAGAGCAGCAGCCTGCATCACACTACAAAGACAAGGCGTTCCATGTCCACAGAGCAGAAGAGCTAAACGCTTCAACACCATATTTCTCGTTACTGAATTTTGGGGCACAAAAGTCCTGTAATCAGAAGACCAGAGAAACCTTGACAGTACAGAGAGCTCCAAAGGTCAGAAAGACATGGAGATCTAGTTTTAGGACTCACGAAACTAATGACAGGAAGAGTAATAACTGTCTGTCTGTCTGTCTGTCTGTCTGTCTGTCTGTCTGTCTGTCTGTCTCTCTCTCTCTCTCTCTCTTCTCTCTCTCTCTCATGTTTTGTTGTGCCATATTTTTCACTTGAAATGGAGATGAATAGGTAGTAAGATCCATCACATAAAAAAAAATCATCTCTGATGTCAGAACATATACAGTAAAAATAATTGGTCCCTGTTCTTCATATGCACAGCGCAACTGAACTCAGCAAGTGGGCCATATTCCAAAGACGCATGGCTGTTGTGAGATTAACTTTATCGTTCAACGAGACAACTCTTACTTCAGTATAGTTGGGGTTATATCCCTTATAAAGTTAACGTTAGACATGCGCACAAGACAACAACGGTCAGACATGCCAGCTGGATGAACACTGTGCTGTTCACGATGTGTCTCCTGCTTCAAGATATACTCGCCCACAACCACGAAGCCTACCTACCATAACATGGTGTCAGAAGTATTCCTTTGAGTATACTGAATTGAAGTTTCCAGTTAATTTTGTGCTGAAAAATGTCTTTCATGCCACCTAGTGAGTTTGACTTTCTGGAGCCATCAACATGGCCTGCCTGGAAAGAACGGTTTCACCGATATCGTCTGGCCTCAAAACTCAACAAAGAAGAGGGTGAAATCCAAGTAAGTTCCCTTGTGTATGCGATGGGATCGGAAGCGGACAAAATTTTTAAGCAGTTCGAATTTCGAAACGAAACAGAGAAGAATGATTATGATGTTGTTATCCAGAAATCTGATGAATATTTCATTCCTTCACATAACATCATTCATGAAAGAGCGAAGTTTTACAGAAGAGATCAGAAAGCAGGAGAAAGAGTGGAACAGTGTCAAAATTAAGTTGAGAGAAGGAGCACAGCCTTATAGCATCGCAACCGTAAGACATGTCCCGATACCACTTCAAGAAAAAGTGGAAAAGGAACTCAAACGCATGAAAGATGAGGGAGTAATTGAAGAAATCACAGAACCAACAGAGTGGGTTTTACCAATGGTCCCCGTACTGAAATCGAATGGAAATGTCAGAATATGTGTGGACTTGAAGAAACTCAACCACGCAGCTGAACGTGAAAGATATGTCGTTCCAGCTGTTGATGACATCATACATCAACTTCGGGGTTCATCAGTTTTCTCAAACCTAGATGCTCAGTCTGGGTTCTGGTGAATTCCGTTGGACAAATCAACAGCAAAATTGACCGCCTTTATCACACCATTTGGACGCTATTTCTTCACAACAGTCCCTTTTGGAATATCATCTGCTTTCTGAAATATTTCAGAGAACCATGAATGAGATCCTCGGTGATATTGATGGTGTGATTTGCTACTTTGATGACATAATGTGCCACACCATGATGGCAGAAAAGCATGAAGAACTCCTCACCAGAGTACACAAAAGACTGCAAGATGTCCGTCTTACATTAAACAATGGAAAATATGAACACAGGAAATCTGAAATAAACTTCCTGAGGCATATCATCAGTGGACTAGGAGTGCGACCTGATCCTATCAAGATAGAAGCGATCTTGCAAATGACAGAACCATCAGATGTGAATGAGTTGAGGAGATATCTTGGAATGGTGAACTACCTTGGGAGATACTTACCTCACCTGTCTACCACCTTGAAGCCAC
>CM065716.1:41573248-41593248 GCA_033310375.1 Conus canariensis | reverse complement strand
ATGTGTGCATATGTGTGCGTGTGTGTGTGTGTGTGTGTGTGTGTGTTGTGTGTGTGTGTGTGTGTGCGTGCATGCACGCATATGCTTGTGTGTGTGTGTGTGTGTATATGTGTCTGAGTGTGTGTGTGGTGTGTGTGAGGTGTGTGTGTGTGTGTCTGTGTCTGTGTGTCTGTGAGTGTGTCTGTGTGTGTGTGTCTGTGTATCTGCATCCATGTGTGTGTGTGTGTTTGAGCACATGCGCATCTGTTTAGCCTTTGTGTACCAAGACTATGTGCACAACTGCAAG
This sequence comes from Conus canariensis, assembly GCA_033310375.1. Lineage (NCBI taxonomy): Eukaryota > Metazoa > Mollusca > Gastropoda > Neogastropoda > Conidae > Conus > Conus canariensis. The sequence goes on along the minus strand of CM065716.1, from coordinate 41,592,962 downwards.
TATCCATGGCTGGAGTGTGAGCAAGAGAGGGCCCGATGTGCTGCATGCCATGGCTGGTGACCTACCTATCAAAGGCTTCACATTGGTGAAGTCATCCTCCAGGTAGATCTGGGTTTCTGTGAAGTAATCCCACCGAATGATGTCAAACCTGTTCTTGGGTTTGTATGGTTCCGGCACACCTGAAGCCCACATCAAGCATTATCATGTGACATCCACCTGGAACGCTCGTTTCTTTTCAATGAGAGCCTGCATTGGTGTGTGTGTGTGTGTGTCTAAGGGAACTGGTGGGGTGGGGGGGGTACATGCATAAGATACATAGCTGGCAAGAAGGCCGTTTCAACTTCAAGACTTCAAGAAAAATTAAAAAGAAAGTAAAACAACTATCTCTTTGCAACACATTTCACACTTTCAATCAAAACCATAGTATGCACTTTAACACAAAACTTACACACACACACACACACACACACACACACACACACACACACACACACACACACACACACCAAAGTGTTCTGATCAGAAAAAAACAAAATACAAACTACAATAATGAAAGAACAACTGAAAACGAAAACACCATCAAGGGTAGAAGTAATTCTAGCCCAGGCTGGAGCAAGCTTCAACCTTAATGCCACCACAACCACCAAAGAAAGAGATTTACAGTATATAGAGAGCATCTTTGGTCCTAGAGCATTACTTCAGTTTTACAGACAAAGACCTCTAAATTCAATACACTTGTACATGTTGCCCTAACAAAAAAACTCCATACTGTCAACCCAGATTTCAGTATGATATTGGTTCAACTGGAAAGAGTGGAGGGGAAGACCCCACAGTTAAGTTTCATCATCCACTTTACGGATGCATCTCTTCAAGTACTGATCAAATTACTTAATTGTACAAGATATGTCTGCTATACGGCCCCATCGTGTAGTCTCAAAATTACACCAGAATGCAATTTTTCATCATCATCTTCAACCTCACTTGATTTCTCCTCCATTTCCATGCTCATGATGAGTATGTGTGTGTCAAAGTCATCAGCAGACCTAGGAACCTTAAATGTTCAGCTAGGGTATTATTTTTATTTTCACACTTCCAGCTTAATTTGTGAAAAGCAGGTGTACTCTATGGACAGCTCTAGGTATAGCACGTTTGTGAATTATTTCAAAGACTGTGTCCAGTTACAGTGTCAGGAGAAATTTGTGTAGTGTTGAACATCAAGACCTGTTCTGACAAGTTGGAATGGCAATTTGAATTGAAGCAAACACATTGTGCATCACATGCTCACATTATCTCAGCCACCATGACTAATGGATGATGATAGAATCTGCACTTGCAGATATTGCACAAGTGAAAGTTTCTTCCCTTCTGTCCTTGTTGTACCCATGGCTACTATCAAATGAAGTATTTTCTAGGACCTGGCAGCATTGATAAATTTTCTCTCTTTTTTTTCCTAAGCAGGTTTTGATATCTAACTTGTGTTTTGTCTAGTGATTCGTTTGTCTACGTTTTCTTGGCGGTTCACTATTAATTACATTAAAATGAACTTCTTCATCACAATTACACATTCTGATTTGTTTGCCACAGCTACCTAGCTGTGCAGCGCTTTCTCTAGACTTCAGCCCCCTTGGTATCCATCATAACCAGTTATGGACTAAATCCCATGCACTCAATGTTTGAGTTACAACTTCCCATCTGCCATCAGTTTTGTCCACCTGTGAAAAAAGGTGTCCCTTTTGTTTCAGGGCGAGGAATTTTTTTTCTCAGTAACATGCCATCTGCGACTGTAATCCCCAGAACAACTGTCAATTTTTTCTTTCCATAACAAATATGTCCCTTCCAGGACAGCAGACATCACTGCTTCAGTCATGCACCACTGATGATCTTTCAATCAAGTTTCGTTTAAACTGGGTCAGTAATTCTGGTGTAATCTTGCTGACAGACAAGCACACAAACTGACTAGGGTGATAGGTGAAAATCATACCAATGGGCCAAGAGATGCTGTCACGTCCCCCCGGAGCAAACTGACTCATATACAGGACATTCTCCTTCAGCTGCTCTATCGCCTGCCGCGTCACATTCAGATCATGTTCACAAAAGTACCTGAAAAAAAAAGATATGCCTAAATCATATCTTCCTGCCAGTTCTTTGCCTACTGCCACCATCCTGTTCAGATCTTGTAGCTGAAATGCCAAACAACCTCCCTCATTTGGCAGAGCTGGCAAACATGAATTCTCTGTTTCCCTAGTTCCTCCTTCAACATGATGATGAGAAAGAAAATGATCCAACAAAGTGGAACCTGTCTATAAAGATTTGTATAATGATGAAACTTTATGATCGCAAAAAATGATCAAACACAGAGGAACCTGTCTCTAAAGACTTCTATAATGATGAAACTTTATAATGGCAAAAAAATGATTCAACATATGGAACCTATCTATAAAGATGTTTTTAAATCCTTAAAAAAATACTATTAAAGTGATGGAGTCTATAAATAACAGGTAAATCTAGTATTTACAAAGAGAAAAATGTTTTGAAGGCATTAACTTTTCACCTACAGAACGCACGCCTCCGTGCGCTGCTCAAAGCTCCGTTGCCTACGGAACACATGGTGCTGTGCGCTGACTGAATGCTCCGTTGCTTACGGAACGCACTGGTGCGTGCGTTCTTATTTCGAAAAATTCTACTATTCAAACTCTAACGGTCTAAGAGAAGTAACTCCCGCCAAAAGTTAGTAAAGGGTTCCTGGTAGCCTGACATGCCCTAGTTCTTAAGTTCAAGCAGAGTTCACCTTCCGCTATCTGCGGCTGAGACAAAGAACCCCTTGCTGGGTTTTTCCGACTTGGAACTGACCGCATTTCTGGCACCGGCCTTTCGTCTGCTAGTGTCTAGTAAAAATGCCAGCTCAGCGCCGTTACTGTTTCAATGTATTCAAGGCAATTCTGATACCAAAGGAGAGTCAATCGACAGTGGAGATGATAGGGAAGATGAGGGATGTCTATTTGAAGATGTTCTTGACTACAATGACAAAGCAACTGATTTGACTGATTCAGTAACACACACAGGCGCTTGACTCGCAAAACCTCTCTAGCCCAAATTCTGTGAAATTGTTTAAAAATGGATAACAACTGATAGCGAAAAGTATCATAACCATAACTGTATTAGGTGAGTGCTTTTTGTATCAATTTGTCTGCATGCCATCACTAAACACTGATCGTCAAACTCTGCACTTGTTTTATTTCTGTGTGTTTGGTTACTTCATTTATCCGTGCATTGTCTCAACGCAGAATCACTTAGAGTTTTGCAAGTACACTCATCTGAAAGTCCTTGATTTCTTCTTTTCGGACATACCAAACATGATGTTAACACAGACCAAACATAACACATAAAATAAATTCAAAAAATGCCAAAATCGCTACGTAGGTGGCGGTTTTAGCGTGAGTGGCTGTGTGCGGGAGGGGGGAAAACTCATGCTGCACGCATATGCAGGGATAGTGTTAAATCTAGTGTAAAGGGGAAAAAACTGAAAAATTCAATCCAGATCTTAAAAAAAGGTAAAGATGTTTCTGGAAAACTAAATCTAGCATAAACAAAATGATTCTCAAAATATAAATGTAGCAAAGACAGAGAATTTTTTTCCTCAAAAACTAAATATACATAAGCACAGAAGAAAGCATCACTCAAAAAAATAGTATACACAATGGAAAAACCATGGTGCTGAAAATCTAGCCTTTAAAGGGAAGGAAAGAATCAACCCCCATACATGGTCAGGCGTCCTGCAATTCAGCATCTTCCACCAACAGTTTTTACTACAGTCACACTCTTCAAAGGCCTTAAATAGAACAACCTTTGCGACTACTCTCTCTCTACTCCAAATCAAATAAAGAGAAACATTCTAGTATAATCATCCATCATGGGCTTTATCTTCTTCTGACACATTCCTAGACAGATCAACCTTGTAGCAGCATTGTGAAAACGGGTACAGAAATTAAATATCAATACTGAGACATGCTGCCTGTTGCTACACTGGTAGTGAACAGGATCATCAGGGAGGTCTTTAGTAAGAAGTGTCACTGTAATGGTCTATTATCTCTGTAACCTTTTGTTATGAGAACATCATCCAACAACAGGATAGTAGTTGCTTAAAACATGCCTGTCAAGTGCCTTTTTTTTTTTCAACCAACCCCCACTTCGACTCTTGATACTCTGCCTCTCTACTCCTTTTCAAATCAAACCTGAAAACTTTTTTTTTTCTTTTCCCTTCTGATATACAAAACATGTGCTGTTGTTTTGAGACTATCATATACATTTGGATGCTGGTGTTTATTCAATTAAGAGTAATTGCTTATGTTAGGGGGAGGATAAAGAGAGGGAGTGAGAGGGTGAGGCCGGGTAATGGTATGTTTGATATGGCATGAACATCTGATCACAGCATGAGTTTTTGTTTTTGTTGATTGATCTTGCTAATTTACAATGTAGTCTGATGTGTACACTTGTTCACTTAAATACCTACGACCTCTAGTTGATCAGGCATATGAATATTCTGATCAAACTGATTTCCTTTTAGTGTCAATAACAACTTTTGCCACAAAAAAAGTTATCAATTTCCAAGAAAGTTTACTTTCACACGTAACTGTTGCGACAAAAAGCCATCAAACTCAATCATAGTTTACCGTTACTATACACCGTTTTATTAAGTTGTCCAATACAATAATAACTATAAACCATGGTACCACAAGCCATCCAATATGACAACAGTTTACTGTCAAATCATATTGTTTCTAGCCCAGCTCACCACTGAGACCAAATCAGGTTAACAGACAGCTTTGTCAACTTGGGCTGCTACTCTAGAAAGCGCAGTGATAGTACAAAACAGTAAACCATTTCTAAAACAGCGTATTACATCAGACTGTTAAGCACAGGAAGGCCAATATACCAAGCTATCTTTTGACGCCAAAAACAACAGGGATGTTTCTCACATTCAAATCACGTTTTGGTGTGAAAATAGGAAAGAATGCAACAGCAGACTGAAAGGTTTGTCAGTATGGTTCATTTCAGCTTATCGCTATGGACACAAAAGAACTTTTGTTAGCATCAAAATAATGGCAGATACATTTTCGCATGTATACACAACGTTTGCAAAAAACACACACGTACACATAATTTAAATTTAATCATGTTTGGAAAACCACACACACACACACACACACACATATTCTAAATCTAATTCTTCTGACGCAAACTTTTACACAGTGAAAGTTTGCTGCTGTTACCCCTTCAGCAGTGTTTGCAACATGAATATGGTAAAATATGTGACCAAAAAAAAAAAAGAAAAAAAAGGTGAAACATAGGGAGGGTCAATGTCAGAAAGATGGAAGGCAGCTTGACAAAAACAAGCAAACCTTCAACCAGCTGCTGCCATTTCATGCTAATTATGCAGCTCATTAAGACCACCAAAGGAGCAGCCATATACAGGCCTGCCCTGCGACACTCCCAGCTGTGTTGCCTGCAAGAAGCGATCAATATCAAGACCTCAAAATTCAGTTCACTTGTCAACATCAATCAAATGAACTACTCTTTTTAACATTTAATACAATCTAGCCGAGGGCGGCACGCACAGCACAATTCTCTGCTGCCGCACGCTCGCGCAGGGCGCCGAGTCCCTCCTGATGCGCATATTTCACCACTTTTTAATTTCTTTTTATGGTAGCTAGACGAAAACTGACAGTGTTGTGTTAGGTGTCATAGGAAAGAACAAACACTCAACTAATCGAACATAGTAATTTCGAATCATTTACTTTCAATGTGTAGACACAACTGTGCGTTGAAAAACATGTCTGACAAGTAAAACAAATTCTTTGTTTACATTCTATTCCGTTCTTTTACAACACCAAATCAGAAGATAAAGGGACGAAAAAAAAATTTAAATCTTACCTTGCAAATCATCCAGGAATCATCATGTAATCCATTTGAAAAAAAAATAACTTCCATGAGTTTCTCCGGAAAGATCAATACACTACACGCACTGTTCTGATTCACAGTCATGTTGATATTTGGCCGATGGAGGGTTTCTTTTCACTGGATGAACAATTCAACAGGTGCAAGTTTCTAAAGTACCCTGGTACAAAGACTACTGTTGATCAAAACGCAATAATACAGCATGAAAATGAAAGAAAAAGCTGAGAATAGCTGATCCTGACACAACTGATGTACAGCGCTTGTACTTTACACACCGAATTTCAAACACTGGCTGTCTGCACATATCACACAGCAGCATAATTTCAAATAATTCACTCTCCTCTTCTCTTACATAGTTTTCTCTCTCTCTATCACTCCCCTCATCATCAGATCCACTTTGTAATACGATTTCAAGCGCTTCATTGAGCGAGAAATTGCTACCACCTCTTTGCCTGGCCAACATTTTTTTCTGGCACAGGAAATTCCAGACGCGCTTAGCGGGAAAACCCAGAGCCAGTTCCTTTGTTTCAAAGCTGCTGGGGTCAGCCAAGTTCATGATAGAGCACTAAAAGTAGGGTCTACAACTCACTAGGACATTCCCAAGACTAGTTATAGAGCTTATTTCCCTTAGACCATTTCACAGAAAGTGTAAGAATTTTTCATGTTCCCGTCCGTTAATAGTGGCGGACACGGCAGAATGTACTGTCTGTCTGTCTGCCAGCCTTGGCAGACGCGGCTGTAAGGGAAAGAAATCCCGTCCACCACTATTGGCGGACACAGCTGGTAAAGGTTAAAGTTATGTCAGTGGCTTGCACGCCTGCACACACATGCACATACGCACGCACGCACGCACACACGCACGCAAGCACGCACGCACGCACGCACCCACGCACATACGCACGCACACACACACACACACACACACACACACACACACACACCCACACATACACACACACAGGTGACCAAAAACAGCACCATGGTCTGCATGCTGCACCTGAACTCGAGACAACGGCAGTAATAACAATACCAAAACAAAGAATAATCATTTAATGTCTACCAATAAATTGCTGATTCCATTATCAACAACAGGCAACCGAGTCACTTTCACAATCCAGAATACATGCTGACTACCTGTGCAGTTTGTAGTGGGTGTGGTTGTCAGGCATGGAGAACACAGTGTGAGACTGGTTGAATTCTGGCGACAATGACAGCTTCTTAATGTCCTCGAACCGAAACGCATCAGCCTTGTAAACATTAAGCTCCTTCACCTGAAAAAGAAAAGAAAAGAGGGGGTAGGAGAGGAGGACGGTGGGGGAAGGGGAGAGCAGAATAGGTGTGTACATATGAAACTGGCAAAGCAAAACAAAACAAAAAAAGCACTATAATGGGGTAGGTTGATGCACTGCAGTTATTTTTGGTGAAAGTAAAAACAACATAGTTGTTTAAAAACCATGGAGGACACCCGCCATCCACAATTTTCTTTCTTGAGCTTCGAGAGATGACACTTTAATAGATGTGTTGCCAGTTATTTGATACTGCGGACATCATGCAGCCTTTCAGGGGAGAGATATGGAGTTTCATGAGACCTTCCAAAAACTGTGGGCAGTTCCCACAGCCTCTGCCAGCAAGAAGTGACCATGGATTCTAACAGCGTCTGTCACATGACTCACAAACAGCGTTTGTAGGATCATGTGTGCATGTGTGTTGAAGAATTTCTACAAAAGTCTAAAACCTGAAAGGCACAGAAGTTCAGTGGACCATCCGTATCACTCCCATACCTTAGTTTTCCCCGCAACTGAGCTGCCCACAGCAAAACTAACATTCTTGATGCCCTTGCAGTGTTCTCTCACACCTGCAAAACTGGCAACACATCAGTTGCTGAAGGAAAACTTTAGGGGCTTGGGGTAGGGGGAAGATCAAGAGGTGGTTGTCACTACTTTCACGACACTCAATCTGGTTTCCCTTAGCACACCAACACCCACCCTCATCTGAACCAGCATACCCAGGACACTATGTAATAACCCCCCCGTCCTGAACCAACACACCCAGGACACTATGTAAAAACCCCCAACTGACAACAGTAACAGCTTTGTCATGGAAGCAGTCTGAGTGAGCATCCCATTCCAGAGTGTGCCAACACTTTAGTTTCAGGCGGAAAAAGCACATTCAAACATCAAACAATATGTTTCTTTTCACATTTCATGCAAAAGAATTCAGCGTACAGAAACGAAAAGCAACAGTGTATGTACTACAATGGGAGACACTTGTGGGAACACATTGGTGTTCTTCCAAAAACATAACGTATGACTGTGTGTAAATGAGGGAGAGGCGAGAGGGGGAGGAGTTGCATGTGTAAAATTGTGTGTATGTGTGTGTGTGTGTGTTGTGTGTGTGTGTGTGTGTGTGTGTGTGTGTGTGTGTGTGTGTGTGTGTGTGTTGTTTGTGTGTGTGTGTGTGTGTGTGTGTGTGTGTGTGTGTGTGTGTGTGTGTGTTGTGTGTGTGTGTGTGTGTGTGTGTGTGTGTGTGTGTGTGTGTGTGTGTGTGTGTATGTTGTATGTGTGTTTGCGTTTGTGTGTGTGTATGTGTGTGTGTGTGTGTGTCTGTGTGTGTCTGTGTGTGTCTGTGTGTTGTGTATGTGCGTGAGTGTGCATATATACCCATGCATGTATTTGTCTGTATGTGAATATAGATACTATCTCTGCTCATGACTGGAGTCCGGATACTTATCACTGTTCTGCATAGCCATATACTTAGAGTCATACTTGCAACAGTAAAATGTATTGATATCAGGCAGCAAACCGTATGAGCAAAGATAGTGGTCAATGACACGAATAACATCAATAGAATTAATTCATATTCTGGGGAGAAACATGTCTTACTGCAGTTCATACTTTGGGGAGAAACATGTCTTTATGCAGTTCATACTTTGGGGAGAAACATGTCTTACTGCAGTTCCTACTTTGGGGAGAAACATGTCTTATTACAATTCATACTTTGGGGAAAAACATGTCTAACTGCAGTTCATACTTGGGGAAGAAACATGTCTTACTACAATTCATACTTTGGGGAAAAACATGTCTAACTGCAGTTCATACTTTGGGGAGAAACACATCATACTGCAGTTCATATTCTGGGAGAAACATGTCTTACTGCAGTTCATACTTTGGGGAGAAACATGTTTTTCTGCAGTTCATACTTTGGGGTGAAACATGTCTTACTGCAGTTCATACTTTGGGGAAAACATATCTTACTGCAGTTCATACTTTGGGGAAAACATGTCTTACTGCAGTTCATATTTTGGAGAAAAACATGTCTTACTGCAGTTTATACTTTGGGAAGAAACATGTCTTATTACAATCCATGCTTTGGGGAGAAACATGTCTTACTGCAGTTCATACTTTGGGGAGAAACACATCATACTGCAGTTCATATTCTGGGGAGAAATATGTCTTATTACAGTTCATACTTTGGGAAGAAACATGTCTTGCTGCAGCACATAATAATTGAATTTCTAAAGAAGAAAAAAACAGTAAATGAATACTATCACAACAAAGACTTCAAAAAATAGGACAAATCCATACTGATCCTCTCCAGTGGCAGATGCAAATGACTGCATTCACATAAATAGAAAAGCTCTTAGGATCCCTGTTTCATGCATACCAGTGTGTGTGTGTGTGTGTGTGTGTGTGTGTGTGTGTGTGTGTGTGTGTGTGTGTGTGTGTTAATCTTACATGTGTATGTGTGTGTGTGTGTGTGTGTGTGTGCGTGTGTGTGTGTGTGTCTGTGTGTGTGTGTGTGTGTGTGTATGGGTGTGTGTGTGTCTGTGTGTGTCTGTGTCTGTGTGTGTGTGTGTGTGTGTGTGTGTGTGTGTGTGTGTGTCTGTCTGTCTGTCTGTCTGTCTGTGCACATGTTTGTGCACATGTTGTGATGACTTTTCCAAGTGTTTATTAACAAAAGGTTTCCCCAGGTGAGATGTGCCAACAGCCTGCAATCTGTGCCATATACAAATGACTGAAACCAATGCACTGAGCTGAGATGACGGATACCAACACTGTGATGACCCAGCTTTCTGTACACAAACATTGGATGCTTGTGTGAATGTTAAATGCAAGGGAGGGACATAAGTGTCTGTGTTGTGTGTGTGTTTGCAACAACAGTATGACGTGGGCATGTCACATGTTGTGATGCAGTGGCAGACTGACGGGTGGGACAGGGTGGAGGGTGGGAGCTGACGACATGATACGTCAATTCATATTCACATTTGATGTCAGGTTTTCCCCCTAGATGTGTTTGCTGCAGAATAACTTGATGAGGGATGAACAGTTTTGTAAATCAGACTGTATTTGTCAGTCTGCATTATATTCTGAGCATATGCGCATAAGTGATGGAGTGGTTGTTAATGTATGACACACCTGGCCCTGTCACTGCATAGGACAGCTTGTACAGGAGTGGAAGAAGGTGGGCATGTGCACCTATGGGAGTGAGACTTTCTACTCTTTGTTTTAAACATTTGTTTTTAGTTCATATGCACATATGGGAGTGAGACTTTTTGCTCTTTGTTTAAAATGTTTTTTTAGTTCATTTTTTTCCTCTCTGATATACTTACAAATGACCACCGTCTTAACTGCTGCTCCACAAAGATATACCTTCACATTGCAGAGCACATGTAAGTGCTCGTGCAAAAGCACATATGGAACATACACGCACACATGCACGCTCAAATGCTTACACACAGCTACACACATATACATACATGCACATGCGCTCACTCACACACATACACACAAACCCAAACACACACACACAAACACACACACACACACACACACACACACCACACACACACACACACACACCAGCAGCAGCACAAACTGGACACTGAGTTAATTAGTTCTGGCATCTGCAAAGTAAGGTACACACGACACTCTTCCCTACTCTTTCCATTTTCATCTATTCCCTTAACTGTCTACTTAGCGGTACACAGCTCCTGCACACCCTGGCTTCATAGCTCTGCAGATGTAGCACAGCATACATGCATATACATGTATGCAGAGAAGCCTCATTGATGAAGCTGAACTTAAAACTAAAAATCCAATGCATGAAACAAACTGAACAATTCCAAAACACACATTCAACACACATCACACAGAGTTTATTCTCTGCTGGTGGTTTATATAACTGAAGATACGCACGACATGGTCACATCAACATAATCTACAAACGCCATGAATGCAGCCTGGCAGTCAGTCACCCAAGGCTACCCATTGCTCTTTTTAGACTGCAGACTCTGGGACTGCAACGGAACACGCAAAGGTGTGGCTGTGTAGAGAGTAGCCAGAATGAACAGCATGGTGGTAATGCCTGCGACACCACAGGTAAGGTAAGATAATGTTGCTTATAGCCCAGCCAGGGCTGTCACCGCATTGAAATAAACTCAAGTCATTTTTTGCATTAAAAAAAAGAAAACAAACACCTCATTCACACAACCCTTTAAAGCACACCATCTAAAAACACACCAGAAATTCTGTTGAAAAATCAGATGAAAAATTTCAATCTCTTTCAGAAATTCAAAGATCACATCAGGTGCGACATCTCTGAGCAAGGTTTTCAAGGAGTCTGCTATAAAGTGTTTAAATGTCTTATATCTTGCAAGTCCCAACACTCTAAAAGGACATGTTTCACTGTGAGTGGTACATGACGAGGAATGCACCAGGGAGCTTCTTCACCTATCAAAAGAAAAGAATGGGTGTAAAAGGAGAGGCCTGTATGCAAACAGCACAAAACTGTTTCTTCTTTACAGCCCTCCTCGGGAGCATGGTAAAAACTCTTTCAGGTTGTAACACCACAGACAAAGGAATAAACGTGTTTAAAAAAAAAGGAACTACCTACAACTCTTACCCCTGTATTGGTGGTGCATCCGGTGTGGGTGGAGTGGATGATGCACTTGCCCAGGTTGAGGCTCTGGTCATTGTGGTGACACTCGGCAAGACACCAGTCCATGTTGCTCTTTACTTGGCTCAGCAGAGACTGAACATAAGCCATCCAATGCGGACATGAAATTCATGATGAATGTCTACAAATGTTTGCACATGTATGTCTAGGTTTTTGCACGCATGCATGCACGCACACACACACACACACACACACACACACACACACACACACACACACACACACACAACTACAAAAATATACACATGTGCATCATTATGTATGCACTCAAACACCCACACCCACATACATGCTCATACATGCTTACTGGTGCTCTCACTAGTTCAGAGATAGAATATCATAAGAACTACCAGTGGCTAACAGAACAATATACTGATCCAATTTTTAAATGACCAGATGCTGGCAATGTGAAAGTGAACCGTTGTTCTAGCAGCAAACGACTTTCACTGATTGCTCTCACCTGGCTTAATCCATGTGCCTAAGATGACATTGCCAAACCAGTTTTAAAAATGTGTGGCATGATCACCGATGCACATACTCAAGTACACACATAATGCACAAATGTGTACTTGATAACACACACGCACACTCACACCACACACATCACACACGCTCACACACACACACACACACACACACACACACACACACACACACACACATACTACATTACAAAGGCATGAACACATTTCCAAGGATGTGTGAATACTAATTAAGGATGCATATTGCGAGTCTATAGAAACATCTCAAGAGACAATACACTCACACATAGGCATGAGCACATGTACATGGATGTATAAGTGCTAGCAAGAGAGCACACATATAATGCAAACACACAGAGACACATCTCACACACACACACACACACACACACACACACACACGACACACACACAACACAGACACACACACACACACACATGCATGCGTATGTGCGTGCAACACACACACACACACACACACACACACACACACACACAACACTTTTGATCAAAGCAAGGCACCATACCTACTTTGGTTTAGAGAGTGATTTCTACCTCTGGTTTCCCTTTTCAAAGGGTAATGGGCCTGCAGTTCAGTTTCTAAGGATCCCATTACTAGAACAAAACTTCACCATAGGTGCTTCCCACTCCAGATGGCAGGTCTTGAGATCAAGTTCCTTTGTGGAGCTGTCCAACCCAGACTGTCTCCTACCCAGAGCTGAGTGCAACGGGCTCAAATTATGGAAAGACTAAACCCACACAATATCAACAGTCATCCACTTCAACAGATGCCTCTCTGACAGTGTCGATCCAATTCCCAGATCTACCAACTCTGCAGGCGTCCACATCTCTCAGGCCTTGTTGACACTGGGATGTGTTATGAAAGGAAGCACGAAATACTGGCCTGACGTGTCAAGTACTGATGCAGTCTTAGTCTTTGCATTGCAGCCGGTTCACCTCTGTGGTGTTCGGGTGGTACCTGTTCTGATTAAATGTTGTACGGGACACCATGTGTGAAGTCACCTACTGACAACAATGAATGCTTAGTCTCTGAGCCAGCATGAGTGAGACCCCCTCACAGAGGGCACCAGCATGTCCATCCAATGACACCCTGTTGCTGATGTAAACCATTTTGACATAAACTCACCATGGATGTGGAAAAGATAATACACAAAAAAAAGATAATGTCCTACTGATACAGACGCTCCACGGAGTTCCACTCTGGTCTGAGACAACATGACACAGCTTTAGTCTAACTTCTTTTCCTACATCCTGTCATCATTCTGACCTAGTATTAGTAGTAAGAGGCAAGAGACACCTGCAATAATGAAGGTGATGATGATGATGATGATGATGATGATGATAAGAATAATAATAATGATAATAATAACCATAATAATAAACATAATAATAATAACATGGGTGAGATAGCAGTCACAGACTTAAGTCACCCAGCTCCATTTTATCAGCATCTTATGCACCATAAGAAGACTAACTGAGTTTGTGAATTCTACAGCATTTCATACTCATTTTCCTTCAACCGCTGCTTAATCAAAATATTTGAAACTGAATACCTGGTCACTGATTTCAAGAAGCGAGTATAGTCTTGGTATTCTTTTTTGTTTGACATGATGTTGAACAATTAAAATTTTGTAGGATGTGATTAATTATGTTTGTTAATCCATGGCTGAGAATCATAAAGTATCTACCGTAACCCAAACAACACTACTTTTCTATGCTAACTCCTATTCTTCTCTCAAAATGTTGGTAGTCAACACTCTAGTCATCAAAGAATGATTGCACGCGAGAAACTATTTCTGTGTTAAAAAAACATAAAATAATTACATATCTCCCAGTGAATATGACTGCTGTTACATGACTCTTTATGAACTTTAAGTACCAAACATCAAGCTTTCAAATTAAATATGACTTATTTATTTTACTTATACCATCAACCAAGAAAAAAAAAGCATATCTGGAAATGTATCAATTTTTTAGAGTCAGTATGAGGGTAACATCATCCTTTAAAATGCTTGGAAATTCTATCAACTGTTTCAGAATCAATATGATGATTGATGCCATCCTTTAATTTACTTCTTTTATGTATCTTTTATTGCAGTATGGCTTTCATTTTCTTTTAAATATTAAAACCTGCTACTGTTACTCCAACTCTAAGCTTAATACAAACACCAAATGGGTTTGTGTCCCCTTTAATTAAAGTGTAAACAACCAGTTGTAAAGATTCAGAAGATCGATTATGGAGAATTTATGACACTTTCCCAAACTATGCTGATGCCCAACAGGAACTAGCCAGTCCGTTCGATCAGTGAGTCTGCTGTAGAGACTGTTGTGAGTTCTACACAAATCACACCCTGTCCTTCTCCATGGACTTTTACATAATATTTTCATTGCAGTACAACTTTAAATTATCTGAAAGTATCAAAATTTGCAAGATACCTTAAAAAAACAAAAAACTATGCTTTGGAAGCCAAACCCAGTCACCTCTCTAAACTGATCAGTAGCAGACAAGAGTGAAATTTGATTCCTTTACAAAATAACTTTGTAATTCAATGTTATAACCCAAATGTGACATGCTTCTGTAATCCTGCTGACCATTTTATTAATGTGAACAATTCTCACTCTAACCAAGCCATTTTCAGATTACATCACATGCTCACTCTGATTAAACACCTTTGTAAGTTTCTGTCCGCAGATCTTTATGAATTTAGCGGACCCTGGCAACAAAACATTCCCACCCCTTCCCAACCACTGCCAACCTCTCTCTCCCATACCATCCATGCCCACAGTCTACCTCCTCCTTCCCAACACACCTGTGACAGGATGACACCTCCGTCCAGGTGGCAGAAGCTTTTACCAGCCTCTACCGCTTTAGGCAGCCCCATGTGCATGTGCTGACTGACACTGATGAGGCTGACCAGGTCAAGCACCCGTTCCGCTCGCAGGTAGGCACGGTCAGTCAGGAACAGGTAGTAATCGAAGGTGTCTGAGAACTGCTCCGTGACATACTTCAGCATGTGCACAGGAATCAGGTGAGAGTGATTATCAGCCACCTTCACAATGGTCATGCCCTCAGGCATGCTCGGTGCGCTGCCATCCACGAAGAACACACGTTTGGTGATACGACTGCCCATTGTTTTGTTCAGGGCCACTCCCAGGCTGTTGATGGTCCCCTTTGAGGTCACCACACCCACAAACAGCTTTTCCCTGATACCCAGCTCTGTGGAAGCATAGCGAGGACGAACAAACGCCGATTTTGAGTCCCCTGCATTTTTGTTGCTCTTGCCGTGACTGTCTGGTGGAGGAATTTTTGGCTCGCGGATCTTGGGTTCAAAGGTCTCTTTCTCTCTGGGCTTGATGGACTTGGTGGCCCGGTGTTGGGCTATCTCCTGGGGATCCTGGTTGGACAGGAAGGTCTCGCAGCTGGTCTCGCTGTACGGGGTGTACATCAAGCTCATGGCCATGCCCAGACACACCCCCACAAAAGCTGGGAACAGAGGCCGTAACCAGTTTGCACGTAAGCGCTCCATCCCCTACAGGTCACTCCACTGTAACAAAGAAATACATACAATCACTGAGCAACGGTCAACTTCAACTGTTAGAAAACAAAGAGATGTATCATTGCCAAAGTTGGCCACACTAATGACCCTTTACATGAGGAACTAAAACTATACACAATGCACTAAAACTATGAATCACTAAAAGTACACATTACTGCCAAGTTGGTCTTTTAGAACAATGTTTCACACAGTGAACTGAAGCTATATATGTGACAAAGGAATTTCTCATTGCAAAGGTTGGCCACACTAAGCAATGCTTCACACCATGAACTGAAACTGTAAATAACAAATTAATGAATCATCACAGCCAAGATGGGCTTAACAAAGCATGACATTATACACTGTGAACTGAAACTATAACTAAGAAAAGGAATGAACGATTACCAAAGCTGCACACACAGAACATGACATTTTACCCTCTGAACTGAAACTTCAAATAACAAAAGAATGTATCTTTGCCAAGGATGACCTACAGAGCGATAATTTACACTGTGAACTAAAACATTCAATAATAATATGAAAGGATGTATCCCTGTCAAAGTGGCCCCACACAGATGCTTTACACTGAACTAAAGCAATAAATGACAAAGGAAACTTTAAATAACAAAGGAATGCACCACTGCCAAAAGTTGGACCCACAAAGACATACTTTATACCATGAAAGAAGCTATACGTAACAAAAGAATTCATCATGGCCAAGATTGGATGCACACATCAATATTTCACACTGTGAACTGAAATGATAAATAACAAAGGAATTATCATCAAAGAAATTATCATCACCAAGCTGGCCCCATAGACCAATACTTCACACAGTGATCTGATACTATATCAAGGGATTATTTATTAATGCCAAAGTTGACCTTGCAGACAGATACTTCAAACTGCAAACTGAAACCATGAGTTACAAAGTAATTTATCATGGCCAAAGATCGACACATAAGGCATACACTACTGACTACACACCATGAACTGCCACTACAAATTACAAAGGTATTGTAACTGCCAAGCTGACCACTTTCAGCATGATACTTGGCACTGTGAACTGAAACTGTGAATAACAAAGGAATTATCATTACCAAGGGGTAGCCCCACTTACCAATACTTCACATGTGAACTGAAATTACAAATAGCAATGCGGTTTATCATTGCCAAAGGGTGGCCCACCAACCAATACTCCATACTGTGAACTGACACGATAACTAAGAACAGAATTTATCATTGCCAAAGGCAGCCCACTGACCAATACACCATACTATGAACTGACACAATGAATAAGAACAGAATTGATCATTGCTAAAGGAAGCCCACCGACCAATACACCATACTATGAACTGACACAATGAATAAGAACAGAATTTATCAATGCCAAAGGCAGCCCACCGACCAATACACCATACTGTGAACCGACACAATGAATAAGAACAGAATTTATCATTGCCAAAGGCAGCCCACCGACCAATACACCATACTGTGAACCGACACAATGAATAAGAACAGAATTTATCATTGCCAAAGGCAGCCCACCGACCAATACACCATACTGTGAACCAACACAATGAATGAGAACAGAATTTATCATTGCCAAAGGCAAGCCCACCGACCAATACACCACACTGTCAACCGACACGATAAACAAGAACAGAATTTATCATTGCCAAAGGCAAGCCCACAAACCAATACACCATACTGTGAACCAACACAATAAATAAGAACTGAATTTATCATTGCCAAAGGCAGCCCACAAACCAATACACCATACTGTGAACCAACACAATAAATAAGAACTGAATTTATCATTGCCAAAGGCAGCCCACAAACCAATACACCATACTGTGAACCAACACAATAAATAAGAATGGAATTTGTCATTGCCAAAGGCAGCTCACAAACCAATACACCATACTGTGAACCAACACAATAAATAAGAACGGAATTTGTCATTGCCAAAGGCAGCCCACCTCCCACACTGTGAACTGACACGATAAGTAAGAACAGAATTTCATTGCCAAAGGCGGCCCACAGAGCGTTACTTTACACTGTAAAATACAACAATCAATAACAGAGGAATATATCACTGCCAAACATAGTCCACTGTGTACAATACTTCACACTGTGATCTGACACAATACACAGCAAAGAAACTTATCATTACCAAGGTTGGCACTGTGCAGCATGATATTTTACATTTTGAAACTTTCAACAACTTAGGAATACTCATTACCTGGGTTCACCCCACAATGTCAAAGGGATATATATATCACTGTTACAGTTGTCCCTACACAGCAATGCTTTACACTGCGAACTGAAACTGTACATGACAGAGCAATTTTCATCGCCTAAGTTGGCCTCTTGAACTTGGAGCCATACGTTACACTGTGATCTGACACAATAAATAACAAAGGAATGTATACCGCCTGGGTTTTTGGCCACATGTCACCACACTTCACACCATGAACACATCACTCCTCATAACACAGGAACTCCTCATTGCCAAGGCTGGTCAAATAGATGCATACAGCAGAAATTTGTAATGAACTATTCTTTCTGCCTCAGATCTACCTGCTCATACTTCACAAAGTTTTCCTTTGAGGGTTCCTATTTTAATGTCTGCTTTTTTTTCTGCTTCAGGGAGAGAGAGAGACAGAGACAGACAGACAGACAGAAAGACAGAGACAGAGAGAAGGACAGACTGAGAGAGAGACAGACAGAGAGAGAAGGGAAGAGAAGAGAACAAAAAAATAATACAGTTAAGAGCACTTTAACTGTTTAAGTAACCTAAACATGGAAAAGCTAAAGTCTGGTTACTAAAAATGAACTAACTGCCCTTAGATAGTTACCTGGCAAGGGTGAGAGTAGGTAAACCACAAACTCAGCAGACTTTGGAAAAAAAAAAAAAAAGGAAAGAAAAGAAAACTCAGTTCCTTCAATGGTAGGTAAAGTAAACTGGACTTTTATAATGACTGAAAAAAACTAAATTGCAAACTGACAGATCCTGTGCACCACACTCACACAATGACACTTATTCAGCCTTGACAGAAAATATCACGTCTGTCTCCACGATCTCCTGCTTTCTTCCTCGTCCTCTCACCCAACCGACTGTTCCTGTTGCCCACTTCTTCTGCCAAGGGTCAGAATGTACACATCTGGCCTAGCAGATCAATGGCAGTGGTTTAGCAGTGGCAATAAAACAGTTCACTTTCCCAGCACTCTCTGCCCTGCGCTGGTGCACACATGTACAAAGGGATAAATCAGTGGGATATCAACACTTGCTACACGGTCGGATCCTGCACAGTACTTCATTGATCTCTCTTCTCCCCTGTCCTGATCTCCTTTGCAATATGTGACAGTCACATCCGCTTTCTCATTGATCCTTGTCCCAGGCCATTTATACCTGACTGACATTTCAATGGAGGAAAATGCGGAGAAGATTTTTCTTGTCCGTAAGAAAAGTTGTTGTTGGGTTGGAGTTTTGGGGGTTTTGTTTTTGTTTTTGTTTTTTATGAGAGGATCTTTGAATCAATTTCAATTAAAGAAAAATAAAACAATCATCATCAACAACATCATCATCACCATCACAGTGGTCTACTGCCCACCATGGCATATGGCCAAGCCCATGCACAATGAAACATCAGCTAAGGCATTGTATGGATACACTGTGCTCACAGGTTACTTCTAAATGAGGAAAGAAATCAATAACTAAGTAAGGAGAGACCTGGGAAGCCAGGCTAATAGATGACATTC
>CM065716.1:41563248-41568248 GCA_033310375.1 Conus canariensis | reverse complement strand
ACGAGATAAAGTCAATGCAACATCCATATTTGTTATTGAACTCTCTATATGCCAAAAGCGTACCATCTTCTTTTATAATGTGTCCAATTGTATGTATATTTTTGTCGAACAAACTTTGATAAAAAATTGTTTTTTTGTTTATCTTAATATTTTCATTATAGAATATATTTTCAGAAGCCATTTCTTCGGAAATGCTAGGTAGAATCCTTCGGCCAAATTCCTTATATGCCTTAAATACATCAACCCAAAATTTATTTTTGGATAATTGGCCTAGAGGAAGACTACAACCAATTTTTTCTAGATGATCTATTCTTAGACAACTTGCTAAAGTAATACTTTTCCACTTATGAGACGATATTCTTATTTTTCTAATCCATGCAAGCTTTAATGCAAATATATATTCTTTTATTCTTGGCACACCAAGTCCTCCATTCATTATGTTTTTAGTCACAGTTTTTCTATTTATACGATCCCTTTTTCTATTCCAAACAAATCGAAATACTGAGTTTTGAATAGCATTAATTACATCATCGGGAGGATTTGGGAGTAGAATCCAGAGATGAGTTAGTTTGGACAAGATTAAAGACTTTAAAACGGCCACCCTGCCAAGTGGAGTAATCTGTCTCTTTAACCATACCTTATATAGCATTCTTATTTCAAGAAATCTAGCCTGTATGTTTATTTCTGAACAATCAGCAAGATCGTTAGTAAATAAAATACCCAGAATTTTGAATTGTGGTGGATTCCACTGTATACTTAAGTGTTGCATATAGCGAATGTTCGAGTTTTTCCTACTGCCAAGCCATATAGCACTCGTTTTTTTCTGTGTTTAATATCAAACCTGATTTTCTCCCAAACCTATCAACTGTTATCAGAGTTTCCTCAAAAGACACTTTGTCACCTTCAAGCATGATTTCTGCATCGTCCGCATATTGTGAAATTTTGTGTTCTGTGTTATTAATTTGGATCCCTTTTATAATTCTACTATCTCTCAACATAATGGCAAGAATTTCCACGCACAAAATAAATATGTAGGCTGAAACTGGGTCACCCTGCCTGCATCCACGACCTACAGGAAACCAATTAGATGCCTGTCCATTTACAAGAACAGTTGACTTAATATTATTATAAAAAGTACTTATCCATTTACGTATATCTGGTCCAAATCCGAATGCTACAAGTACTTTATTCATAAATCCCCAGTCAAGTGAATCGAAGGCTTTTTCGAAATCTAAGCATAAAAGCAAACCAGGCAGCTGGTGTGTTTGCAAGTAGTTAATTAAGTCATAAATTAATCTAATATTATCTCCGATATATCTGTTGGCCATAAATCCTGTTTGGTCTTCATTAATCAAGCTTGGAAGAACCATTTTTAGTCTATTCGCAACACATGCTGACCCTATCTTATAAACAACATTTAAAAGAGTAATTGGCCTCCAGTTTTTGATGACATCTCGAGATTTATCACCTTTAGGAATACAAACTATAATTCCTTCTTTTTGTGTGGTGGACAGCTCACCTAGTTGAAAACCTTCATTTAAGGATCGGACAACGAATATTCCAAGTAATGGCCAAAAAAATTTGAAAAACTCAACAGTAAATCCGTCTGATCCAGGGCTTTTATTGTTTTTCATCTGTTTAAGTGCATTGCCAGCCTCATCTATAGAAATTTCTCCTTCTTATTGTACCTTTTCTTGGTCTGTTAAGACATGAGGTAAGTTAACCATTTCAGCTATTTCGCACTCCTCAACTTCCTTTGACCGGTACAATTTTTCGTAAAATTTCTTCACTTCTTGTTGGATCCTTTCGTCATCAAATATTTCTAAACCATCATCTAATGTTAACTTTGTCATATTTTTGTTTAAGAAATTTCTTTTTTCAAGCGAGCAAAAATACTGATTCACCTTTTCCCCTTCTGCTATCCAACGCACTCGTGATCGAATCAAAACCCCCTGCATTTTAGCTTCCCTAAGTCTGACTAGTTCCTCTTTGTCCTGCTCTAAATCATGTCTTTCTTCATCAGTCAACTGTTCCTTCTTCTCTAACTTTTCAATATTCACTTGTAAACGCTTCTGCTTTTCATTACTTCTGCGTTTCTTTTCAGTTGCAAATGCTATAGTTTTACTTCTTATTTTCATCAGTAAAACATCTAAAAACAGTTGATCTGAAATAGTAAACTGAATTTGTGAACGCTCAATAAGTGGTAGTTGTTCCCTTGAATAGGGCAGTACTGCATACTCTTCTATTACAGTTTTAATTTCCTCATTAATTTCATCAATGTACCGTTTGTCCTTAAACAAGGAACAATTAAATTTCCAGAAGGGTTATCGTTTAGTTTCTTTAGCAAAGGTTAAAGTCAGAGTAATCATTGAATGGTCTGTCCTGTATCCTGCCTTAATATCTGCATCCGTGACAAAGGTGGACACATAGTCTGAAACTAGAAAAAAATCAAGTCTACTTTGCTGAAGAGGGGAGGATCTGTGCCATGTGTATCTTTTCAATTCAGGATTCAACATTCTCCATATATCTGTAAGATCTAGATTAAGCATCATGTCTTCAACTTGCTGTTGTGCTTTAACATTGTTATAATGCTTATAATTAAAATAATCCATAGAAAAATCTTGTACCAGGTTCCAGTCCCCTCCACTTATAACATTTTCAACACCCACATCCTTAATATTTTCTTCTAATTCAACAAAAAAATCAGGATTATCATAATTTGGTCCATACAAGTTAATGATGAACATCATCTTATCCAAGATGGATACGACAGCAAAAATGTAGTTTCCACCTGTATCTTTGTAAACCTTCTTTACACAAAATTCAAAATTACTGTTAAAGAGAATTGCAACACCTCTTGAGTTAGACATATATGACGCAAAATATGCTTCATAACCCCATTCTGCTCTGATACACATTTCGAGCTTGGGGTCAAAATGGGTATCCTGTAAAAGATACACCGAGAACTCTTTTTCTCTCAAATAATGAAACACATCCCTCCTCTTTTTTTGATCCGCTAGGCCTCGGCAGTTCATTGAACAAAACCTTACAGAGTTACTCATCTTGTATGTTTATAAGTGGAGGTAGAAACACACATACCTTGCAACTGACACAGTATCCAACTGAAATACAGGCAGCTAAATACACACAAAATCACCAGTCCCCTATATGACAGCAAAATCTCACCATCTCTCTCACAAAGAAAAAACAACATCTCGTTCAACAAAGGATTTCCTCCTGTTGAACATGACAAAGACCAAATGAATACGAGAAAAACAAGCATGACATAAAACAAAACGAAAAATAATAAAGTAAAAAAATCAAAGCTATAATAGCAAAACATTGTTAAATTTTGGGGAGCGATGCGCTTATGTGCGCCAACAGCACTGAGGATATAATGAATAATTGCCATAAGTGTGTGAAAAAAATACAAATGAAAACAACAGTGGGGAAGGACAGGACTGCAGCCATCTGTTCGCACCTGTGATAAGGGAGCGTGTGCCGTAGCGCGTGAAATTAGACTTGTACGCGGCTTGCACGAGGATTTCTTCAACTCGTGAAGTCTTGTTCATGCTCTACTACAAGCGTGCATGTCCTCAAGACCAGTTGCAATGGGGATAGCGCAGTAGACGGAAGGGAAAGGGAGGGGGATAGGGGAACACCCGGAGCTGTGCGCCAGCTCAAGCCTGTTATGTTAGATTTTTTTTTTAATTAAAAAAAAAAAAAGACAGTCGCCATGGCATGTGACAGGAGGGATGTGACAGGAGAGAGAGAGAGAGAGAGAAGGGGGTGTGTGTGTGTGGGGGGGGGGGGGGGGATAAAGGTAGTAGCAAAGCAAAGCGCGAGGCATACAATTAAAGTGCTATTGCACAGATTACATTTTCTGGAGAGGAAAAAAAAAAAAAGAAAAGAAACAAGGGAAGAGCAACGTCGGGGTAAGAGGGAAAGGAAGGGGGAGGGGAAGGTAAGAGGTGGAGGAGGGGGGGGGGGCACAAGGCAAGCTGGGCCCCTATCTGCTAATGCCAATCTAATGATAAATTGCACAGAGACACCACACACTGTGCACTTTTCAAACGCTGAAAGCCGGCACCATCAAGTATTTGAATATCATTTTATACTTAAATATCTGCCAAGTCAAAATCATTATGTGGCTATAACCAGTACATGAATGCATACTTTATTATAAGAGTGAGCTGGACTTTAGTTTTGTCAATGATATATATGATAAAGCATTCAAAGAGAAATGTAACAGTCCATAATGCAAAGAATTGCCACTACATTTGTGTCACTGAGAATGAGTGGCCAAGCACACACACAAACCTTCACCCACCCCCATCCACCCAATTTCCCGTCCACCCACCTAAATCAAAAATAAAACAACAAAACCAACTATTCTGTATAACACACACACACACACACATACATATGCACACACACACACACACACACACACACACACACACACACACAAAACTTGTAAACTTTTCTTCTTTTTGTTTTCTTAGCGTCATCTGTGCCTCTTCAAAGGAACCACAACTACACCAGCGGTCTCACAAACAGCACATCAGATTTGTCCTGCTGCCAGCCTTGCAACCCCGCAGGGAACGATAAATTCCTCATCAGGCAACCCATCAGAGGAGACACTGCACTGCTGATGAGTCACTCCAGTGGTGTTCAGTGGTGCCTGGTCTAACGCAAGATAGCCATAAAACCTCCTGCTTAGCCCCACTGTGACAATAACAATACTTCGATTACTGCTTAGTTGTGCAGCCAGTGTGAATCAGCATCCCCTCCAAAGACACCACCAGGTCCATCAAATGATGGTCTCCATGAACTTGCTCATAGCAATGGCTTCGAGTTGGACACAGACTCATCCCAAGCACAGACATGGAGAGAAAATCAAAATTGAGGTCACCACAAAAGCTGAGCGTGAAGAACCACAGAACTTGACACTTTTTTTCATGACGATTAATGACGATAACAACAATGAAGGAAATGCA
>CM065716.1:41528248-41555748 GCA_033310375.1 Conus canariensis | reverse complement strand
GAGATCATTGTTTCCAATTCTGTTCATAGGAATTTTCCATGTTCTTAGAAACCTATTGATACACTCACATCACCACCAGTCCACTTTATCCACAAGCAAATGGAGAAGCCAAACAAGCCAAGCAAAATGTGAAGAAAAAAAAAAAGAAAAAACTTAAAAAGTCAGAGGATCTGTAAATATCTTCACTGCAATATAGGAGTACACCTCTACAACATGGCATGAGCCCTGCAGAACTGATGATGGGCAGAAAGCTCTAAACCAAAATTCCAGCATAACCATCAAACTACCTACCAAAGAAATCCAACTTGAATATTTTCAATAAAGCTGATAAACAAATCAAAGATAAACAGAAACACAACTTTGACAAATGTCACATAGTAAAAACTCAGTCTTCTCTACATCCTGGTCAGCCTGTTTGGGTCAAAACTCCGACAAATACAGAAACTACTAATGTAAAAATCAAGATGGATCATCTTCATCTTACGATGTGAAAACTTCAAATGGACAGCACAAAAGACACCGAAACCATCTGCACAAGAGGACTGATAAACCATCAACACAACCCACACCTCATCCTGAAACTACATCAGTACTGCCTCCAAGAAAAGAACAGCAAGGGTCAACAGAAGATGTTTTGAATGACACATCTGATTTTCAACAGCAATCATCAACATCAACGTAAAATAATCAGATGTCAGCAGCTACTGATCAGCAGTCTCCATGTGTCTTTACAAAATCAGGACGCATTGTCACTGTGAAAAGGAGCAAAATTCTGGACTTGTACAGAAATTTCCAGAACTGACATTAATTGTAAATGTAACATTTTTGTTATACTAGTTCAGTGAGTTTGTGTTTTACTTTTGTTAAATTCCCAGTTGCGACAATTTGACAGACTGCTTTTTAGTAGTGTTTATCATCCAAAGCTGCTGGAAGAAAACATTCTTCTATATTTAACAACAGAGTTGGGGACCATGCTCTTCTATTGAAACAAGAAAGGGGGATGTAGTGTTATTTGATATTCCGGTGCAAAGACATTCCAGAAGTGAAGCGGGCCTCATTCTGGGCTAAGAATGGACAACCAGAGCAACAGAGAAGGGTACCCACCACGACTCAATTGATATGGATATACTTTGCTCTGAAAGGGATCTAAAACACTGTTAACTGAACAACAATTGGCATGATTGCACAGTATATACAGTAAACCAGCAAGCAAAACAATATACCCAAGTTGTATACCCAACAACTTAATTTTTGTCTGAACCAGTTTTGAATTCTTATACTTCAACTGGATGACCAGCACAAAAAAAAAAAAAAAGCGATTTCTTTTTTTTTTCAATTAAAAAAAAGCAATTAAAAATAGCATGGTTTCTCTCGTATGTTTACATCTCTAGCCAAATCAATCCAGTTGTACTAATATCCAGGAGTACACACATCTGATTAGCACAGCTCTAGTGGTAGAGACTTCGTTGATTCCCCTCACTGGTGGGGAGGAAAAGGGGACTAGCAGGCCTGTATTATGGTCTTGTCCTCAGCAGCAACTCATTGTGAGTTATGTAAGTTTACAGTTTGATCAAAGATACTACACACACACACACACACACACACACACACACACACACACACACACACAATCTTTCACACACACACACACACACACACACACACACACACACACACACACACACACACACACAAAATACACTGAGGATTCTTAGCATGAATTAAAAAAAATGAACATGAAGTGACCAAATCGTGAATTTAATATCGCTAAATAATGAATTGTAATTTCAACAATGCATAAAAACTAAAGAAAAGCAGCAGAGCTATATTTGACTCATGAACAGACCAGCTGTATCGCAGTTTCTAAACTGTGCTTTTATCATTTATTTTATAAACGATTTCGCTTTCCACAATCGAGTGGTTCCAGATCATCGCGGTTTATTTCATATTGTTCTTTAATGGTATTCAAGTCTAAACATCACCCCCTCATACAAAAACGAATGCTGTTGTACATCTTCGGTTGCTAGGATCTTCACTGACAATACTCTACAGTGCCCAAGTCATTTCTATGTACTACCAAAACGAATACGCCAGTACTCGTGGTTTCAAGTTACTCTCATTTTAGTTTATAACTTTTAAAATTAAGTTAATAGCAGACCTGAAGAAAGAGGATGGCAGCAAATCAAAGTCGGATCAAGAGAAAGCTGAGATTTTGAATGCATTCTTTCATAGCGTCTTTACTGTAGAGGAGGATGGGGACCTGCCGGAACCACAGGAATGCAGTTATGATGAAGAACTAAGTGACTTCGAGATCGATACTGAGAAAGTCAGAAAACTTTTAGCAGACTTAAACACTAGTAAGGCTTCGGGACCGGATGGGCTAAACCCAATGCTTTTGTCCAAGACTGCAGATGTTCTTGCCACCCCAGTGGCCATGTTGTTCAGAAAATCCTTGAACGAAGGAAAAATCCCAGAAGACTGGCGTTTGGCACGGGTCACACCTATCTTCAAGGCAGCAAAATGCTAGCTAATAACTATAGGCCAGTAAGCCTTACATGCATCCTCTGTAAAGTAATGGAAAAATTAGTAAGGGAACAAATTGTCAAACACCTAGAAGAAAACAACCTTGTCAGTGAGAAACAACATGGGTTTGTAAAGGGGAGGTCGTGCATCACTCAGCTTCTCGATGTCTTGGACACATGGACTGAGGTCTTAGACGATGGAGGCTCAGTCGACATTGTTTACATGGACTTCCAGAAAGCGTTTGATAGCGTTCCACACAGACGACTTGCTTTGAAAGTTCAGGCACATGGTATCAAAGGGAAGATATTACTTTGGATACAGGACTTCCTACACAACAGGCGTCAGCAGGTTGTCGTCAACGGAGCACAGTCACAAGAAGCCAATGTCTCAAGTGGGATTCCCCAGGGTAGTGTTCTAGGACCTATTTTGTTTGTGCTGTATATTAACTATCTGCCGAATCTCATTCATAATACTGTACACCTTTTCGCAGATGACACTAAGGTTTTTGCACGAAGTGATGATGAAGGAGCTACGCTTGTTTTACAGGAAGATCTAAACAGGCTGCAAACTTGGTCAAGACAATGGCTGCTGAAGTTCCACCCTGAAAAATGCCATGTCCTGAAACTGGGGAACAAGAAGTCAGATGCTGTGTACCACATGACCGAAGTAAACATCGAAGGTGAGACATGTACCACAACTCTGTCTGAAAGCAAAGTTGAGAAGGACCTTGGGGTTTACATTGACAACAAACTGAATTTCAGAGAACATGTGGCCAAGGCAACTGCTAAAGCAAATAGAGTTGTTGGTATCATCCGTCGCTCCTTTGACTTCCTGACTGAAGATACATTCCTACAACTGTACAAGTCTCTTGTACGACCAGTACTAGAGTATGGACATTCTGTCTGGCAACCCTACTACAGGTATCAGGTATCAGGTATCAGGTATGGGCCCTAAGCCTCGCGGCTTATTATGGGCTCCCTCACTTGCTTCCAGTCGTTGGCAAATGTGGTCTATTTTGTGCACCAATGTGTGCTTGAAAAAAATTTGTCTATTTTGCCTTTGAAATCATCCAAGCTGGTGCTCAGGACTATATCATCACTAAGCCTATTCCAGTCTTGAAAGACTCTTCTAGAGAAATGATACTTTCTACAATTTTTTATTCCATTTAATTTTTGTAACTTAAAGGTGTGTCCACGTGTTCTGTTACCTTTATTAAAGGTCACTAATTCGTTTATGTCAATGTTGTCCTTTCCCTTGATAAGTCTGTACATCTGAATCAGGTCCCCTCTTCTTCTTCGGTAGCTTAGTGAAAACAAATTCAAATGTCTCAGTCTGTCTTCATATGTTAAGTCCTTTATGTATGACACTAGTCTTGTCGCTCTTCTCTGTACTGCCTCTAGGGTTGTTATATGTTTCTTTAACCATGGTGCCCAGATTATTTGTGCATATTCCAGTATTGGTCTGACCAATGTTGCATATAATGTTCTAAACATATCCTCATCCATGTATGAAAAAGATCTTCTTATTAGTCCAATCATCATGTTTGCTTTTTGGGCAATGTTTTGTATATGGGTATCAAACTTTTAAGTCCGAATTGAATATCACACCGATGTCCTTTTCAGCATCAGTCTCTGTCACATCAACCAAGTCTCCTTTATTATCTCTCATATTATATATCACTTTTGGGTTTTTACTTCCCATATGTAATACCTTACATTTTTGTGCATTAAAACTCATTTGCCACTTTTTTGACCATTCCACAGCTTTTCCAAGATCCTCTTGTAGTTCAATACCTGGTTTACCAAATATCTTTGTGTCATCGGCAAAAATTTTACAGTAACTTTTAATACTGTCCGGCAGATCATTTATAAAAATGATAAACAGCAACGGACCTAAGATACTACCTTGAGGTATGCCGCTCCTCACCTTTGCCCAGTCCGAGTATGCCCCCTCAACCCTTACCCTTTGTTGTCTATCTGCTAAGAAATCCTTAATAAAATCAAGAAGTGGGCCACTGATTCCAGCTGCTTTTATTTTCATCATTAGCCTTTTATGTGGAACTTTATCAAAAGCCTTTTGAAAGTCAAGGTATAAAATATCTGTACTCTCTCCCATGTCCTCTCTACTGGATAAGATTTCTGTTAGTGTTACTTGTAGTAGTTGTGTTACGCACGATCTACCTTTTCTAAAGCCATGCTGGCAATCATTGAAGTAATTCTTCTCTTCCAAGAAAGAGTATACATGTTCCTTAACAAAGCTTTCTGCCACTTTGCAAAGTACACATGTTAGACTGACGGGTCTATAGTTTCCCGGCTGGCTACGCTCCCCTTTTTTAAAGATACAATTAATGTTTGCCTTCCTCCAGTCTTCTGGTACCTTTCCAGTACTAAAACATTTATTAAATAATATGCACAATGGGTGAGCTAATTCATTTGATAGCTCTTTAAGGACTCTTGGGTGTATATCATCGGGGCCTTTGGATTTATTCTGATTTAATTTTCCCAATTTTTGTTTCACAGCTTCTGGTGTAACTAGAATCTCATTTAAATATTCCCCTACAATCACTTCTTCTACGTTAGGGACATTTGTGCAGTCCTCCTGTGTAAATACTCCACAGAAGAAATCATTTAGGATCTGGGCTTTCTCTAGGTCCGTTTCTGCATAACCATCCTTGGATCTCAGTTTGCCAATTCCATCCCTAACTCCTGTTTTTGAACGGACGTATTTCCAAAAAGCCTTTGGATTTTCTTTGCTTTCCTGTGCTATACGTTTCTCAAAATTACGTTTCGTCTTTCTGATTTCACTATTTGTTTTATTTCGAATTTCTATATATCTTCTCTTATCATACTCCTTTTGTGTTTTTAAGTATTTCTTATACGCTCTATTTTTGTTCTTAATTTTTATAAGCAGATCTGTTGTCATCCATCCTGGTTTTCTGATATCATGAATTGTTGTTCTTTTTGGTACGAACTTTTCCACCCCTTCTAATATTTTTCTGTGCCAGGATGTAGAAGATGTTCAGTGCAGAGCAACTAAACTTTTAGCATTTCTCAAAGATAAACCATATCCTGAGCGTCTTTCTACTCTCAAACTTCCAAGCCTTGAGCACAGAAGAAAAAGGGGTGACATGATTGACTTGTACAAGTTTATACATGGCATTTACTGGAGTGATAAACCACGGTTTGAACTGTTTACCAATAGGGACAGCAGAGGACACTCCTTGAAACTATCCAAAGTTCATCACAGGCTGAATATCAGAGGAAACTACTTCTCTCTTCGTGTGATTGATGTTTGGAATGGTCTTCCTGACTCCGTAGTAACAGCCCCTACAGTCAACATCTTCAAATCACGGTTAGACACTCACTGGCAGGAACTTCCGACAAAATATAATCCGGAATGCTATCAACATAGATAGTCTCTGTCGTGACTCTCTTCCTTCCACGCGTGCGGTGTTTTTCATCTCAATGTTATACCTAGAATGGTGAACAGGCCTCTTAAGGCCTCTAGCACCTATAAGTTCAAGTTCAATAAACAAATTCAGGAAATTGATGTCTTAATCGAAGTGAAAGTTGCACAAACAAGACAAAGTACAACGTTTCACTCACCTTCACAAGGTTTCGTGTGACTGTATATATTTTCTCTCATGCCATCGATCAAACTAATTTTACTATCCACTGATCCAGGCAACACCTGTGTCAATTCGATCGGTGCGTACTTTCTCTCATTCTTCTGAACTAGTCATCCATTTGAATTATGTCCCCTTATGAAAAAAATCTTGGGTTCAATCCGTAGATTCAGATTAAGCCATATTCAGATTGTGCCATATGAGAACAGAATGGAGGCAGCTCAAATCTACAAGACTGAAAAGTATGCTGATCTGGCAAACAGCCTGAGGAGAGAAGGCTATCAGGTCAAAGTCCTCACTGCAGAAATTGGAGCTAGGGGGTTTGTAGGAACGTCTGCATACAGCCTCATGAAACAGCTCTCAGTTGCAGGGAAGGAAAAAACCAGAGCCCTGAAAGCAATGGCAGAAGCGGCAGAGAGGTGTTCAAGCTGGATCTGGTCAAGGAGGAACAAAAGTGAACTTCATAAGGCTTAATTTCCCTACAAATATCAAGTGTCCCTGTGGCTCAGTGGTTAAAGCGCGAGTCATTAAGTGGAAAATGAGCATGTCCAGAGGGTCATGGGTTCGAATCCCAGCCATGGCTCGTCCCAAGATGGGAAAAAAAAAAAGGGGCAGCAGAGGGACATCCGGAGTCATGAACCGTGTGTGGCCCAACCCCCCTAAAGTGTCAGGAGATAAGGGCCGAAACACTTGCTTGAAGGGGGCTCCTCTTCTGAGGACTCTCTCCTGCCACGCTCTCCACGAGTTTCTTTCTACTAAGCCGCACGCACTCCCACACACGCGCACGCGTGTAATAATATCACGAATAGTGGATAGACGTTAAATGAAGGACACACACGCGCACGCACGCACGCACATACACACACGCACTCGCACACACGCACGCACGCACATACGCTTCCACGCACGCACACACTCGTCAATGAACAGAATATGAAGAAGGCACGCGTTTCGACTCAGGTTTTCCTACAAGTATTACAAGCGAAAACGAACAAACAAAAGAAGAAGAACAAGAGGAAAGAAAGAAAAAAAAAAAAACGATAGAATGAAAAGAAAATGACTAAAAGGAAAGAAGCAATGGCCGCCTTACATGAGCCCGGTTGAAGCCTTTCTAGCTCTGAAACCAAATTCCTTCTACATATGGGAATACGAAGTGCACATAGCCTACACGTACCTAACCCTGTTCAGTTTTTAGTCACCTAACTTTTTTTTCTCTTGTTTTAAGTCCTGCCTGCAATTACCCAGCTTTCAACGTAGTTTTCTCTTATACCCAAAGCTGTGAGATTTCACGATAACACAGTGGCAGGTCTGTCACTGGCTAGATGGCCTTTGCTTGTCAGGTCTGTAGTGTCCAAGCCAATGACAATCCATGTTATATATTTTATAGTCGTTGTCATGGAGACTGGTCTGGAAATGAGCATGTTAATTGTGGAGTAACAGTTCTACCAGAGATCTGCCATTAGTCAAGTAAACGGCGCTCTGCGGGCTCAAACACACAGGCTGTGTTTCTCATCTGTTTGTGTGTGCTATTGTATTAGTTAAACAGACACACAGATAGTACAAGGTCACCAATGGCCACACTGTGGATCATCAAATTCGTGTTAAATTAAGTTTTTCCCAGCTAGTTTACAGATTAACAGCTACCTGTTGGTATCAGTGCTAAGTGGCATCGCCAAGAACAAGCCAATAATCATTTCAGGCGAGTGTTGAAAATACAAGCTGTCTTAACAGTTTTCGTAATTTTTCTCTGAGGCGTCACAGCTGTGATCAAAAACTTCACGTATACGTCTGTCTTGTGCCTCCCTCACATAGGCTAACAACTGATGGAGATTTTTTTAGGATGAGCTTGGGGGGGGGGGGGGGGGGGGGGGAGTATGACAAAATGTGGCAAATGTTGTACAGATGATATACAATATGTGGCAGATAATATGTGACATCGATTAGATTTTTGACAGCAGGTCTTCAGAGAGGATACCCCCTTCCCCCCTCCCTCTACCCTGAGACAAAAAATATATCCCTCTTTGTGGCTCGTCAAACCAAAAAGTAATGGAACTCAGATCGCCACAGTCACACTAATAAAATCAAGGGGGGAAAAGCAAAACAATTTCGAGTTTAGAAAATGGTCACAAGATTAAACATCCATCCGATGCGACAGACCACTTGTCATGCCCGTACTAGGGCATGTTGGTCGTTCTGGATATAAAAAGAAGTACCAGGGGCTTCAGCTATACTTGATGTTTAGAAGAAAACTAGACCTTTCGCCCCGACTCTATCTGGGCTTTTCACATCAATAAAAACAAAGCAACTGTTCTCAGGAATTTCAGAATTACATGAAAACATGGAGGAATGACGTCCTATCCCACAAAGGTATGCTGCATGTTGATATTACAACATGAAAGCATTTTTCTTTTTATATATTTTTTTCTCGGTTGAAAGATCTGTTTGGGTATATCCAAAGTTGTAAGGGTGCGAACAAAAGACGACATGAGACCACTGTCTGAAAAGATCAACCACAGCCACCGAAGTTCACAAGTTCGTTGCAAAATGAGTACGACGAGACAAGCACGCCTGTCTGTTAATTTACAGACAATTTCATGAAAAGCATGTGACTGGACGTTCTCGATCTCCAAAGACATTACCAGTGAACATCTATTTCATTCCAGTGGCGACATGGCAGCAAGAGTACGATCCCAAACACCGTGTAGGCCTACGCATCAAGAGATTGTGGTTTATCAGTCAAAACCGATTCAACCTGGACAAGCGCAAGTTACTGCTTTAGAGAGAAGCCATCAGACAATGGGTCACGCTGGACCATAATTACCTACAAACAACAGGTGCAAAGTCGCATCGTCGTCCACCTGGCTCAAGAAGGGGACATTACAAAATTTTGTCTTCGAAAAAAATCGATGTACGTGCTGTCTTGGACAGCATTGGGCGTCTGTTGTAGGCTCAGATCTGCCATCTTCGAAAGAATTAGGTGTAGGTTGTATCTCAGATTTGCTGTCTTCAAAAGAATAAGGTGTCAGTTGTATCTCAGATCTGCTGTCTTTAAAAAAAAAGAAAAAGAAAAAAAAAGTGTCATTTGTATTTCAGATCTGCTGTTTTTGAAAGAATTGCGTGTCAGTTGTATCTCAGATCTGCCATCCCCGAGAGAATTAGGCGTCATTGTATCTCAGATCTGCTGTCTTTGAAAGAATTGGGTGTCAGTTGTATCTCAGATCTGCTGTCTTTGAAAGAATTGGGTGTCAGTTGTATCTCAGATCTGCTGTCTTTGAAAGAATTGGGTGTCAGTTGTATCTAAGATATGCTGTCTTCTAAAAAAAAAAAGAAATGTGTCATTTGTATTTCAGATCTGCTGTCTTTGAAAGAATTGGGTGTCAGTTGTATCTCAGATCTGCCATCCCCGAGAGAATTAGGTGTCGTTTGTATCTCAGATCTGCTGTCTTCAAAAGAATTGGGTGTCATTTGTATCTCAGATTTGCTGTCTTTGAAAGAATTGGGTGTTGTTTGTATCTCAGATCTGCTGTCTTCGAAAGAATTGGGTGTCGGTTGTATTTCAGACCTGCCATCTTCAAGAGAATTAGGTGTCATTTGTATCTCAGATCTGCTGTCTTCGAAAGAATTGGGTGTCAGTTGTGTCTCAGATCCGCCATGCTCAAGAGAATTGCGCGTTAGTTGTAATCCTATCTGCAGTCTTCGAAATGATTGGGTGTCATTTGTATCTCAGACCCGCTGTCTCTCAGATCCTCTGTCTTCAAGGGAATTAGGTGTCAGTAGAAGTCCGATCTGCTGTCTTCGAAAGAACTAGGTGTCAATTGTAGTATCAGATCCGCTGTCTTCAAAACAACGTGGTGTCATTTGTAGTCTTCAATCGGCTGTCTTCTAAAGAAATGGGTGTCCAGTGTAATGTAAGATCCGCAGTCTTCAAGAAAAGAATGGGTGTCTATTGTTGTCTCAGATATTTCTGATAGCCTCAAAGGAATCGCCAGTTTTAATCTTGAAACATTTCTAATGGTTTCGAAATTGGTGTGCTTCAGTTTTGAGCTCGGGTATTTGTGTGGTGCGAAGACATTATGGATGTCTATCGTGCACAGCATAATGCACTCTACCTTCTGCTGATGACAATAATTGCGTAGCGTGGTCAAGCGTCCACCTCTGCATGGCTCAGGCCGTACTTATGTCCATCCAGCTACATTCCCCATAAACTTGCCTACGTGAAGGACTTTGCCATGAACTCACACCGAGGTGAATGGAGGGAAATCCAAATCGCGATTATCACAATAACAGCGTATGGAAATCACAGAGTTTGAGGTTGTTGAGTTTTTTTCTCTCTCTCTCTCTTCAATATTCATGGATGACGAGGATGATGATGATGACGCTACGGAGTTCCATTTTGCTCCAAGACTACATCGTGGAGGTGCACTCAACGCTATCTTTCCTCATGTATTCCGAAGAAAACAAGGCAGCTACAGAGTCGGTCTTGCTGGTCACTTTTGAAATGTTGATAGTGTGTGTGTGTGTGTGTGTGTGAGTGTGTGTGTGTGTGTGTGTGTGTGTGTGTGTGTGTGTGTGTGTGTGTGTGTGTTGTGTGTGCCTTTGCTTTGTTTTTAATCTCAAACTGCATTTTGCTGTTGCCCCAAAATTCAACACAACCTTTGCTCCGAGTTGTCTGCCACTGCTAGAACCAGCTGCAACGTACACATTCTGTGCTCGTTGTCAGCTGCCGTCGCTGGATCTTCTTCTCCATCGACCCTGTGCCTTTCATCCTTCAGTCACACGTGTTCATCAAATATGAGTCAAACAGGCAAATTTGTACTCTTGTTTCTTTTTAATTTTCAAACTTCAGGTTCAACATCCAGTTACATACAACGTGCAGCAATTCAACATCATGTTCTATTAAAAAGAAATCAAGGCTGATTAATCTCAAGATCTGCTAATCTCTCTCTCTCTATCTCTCTCTCTCTCTCTCTCTCTCTCTGCATTGCATGTGCATACACGCACACACACACATTGTGCGTGCTCACACACATGCACTCATGCACATATGTGCTCACGCACACATGCGCATGTACGCTTGCAAAGGGAAAAATAAATACATACAGCCTGCACACGTTCATAGAACATGACTGTGCATATAATCGTCTTCACAACTGTTTTAAAGGAATAATCTTTCAAAACAAAACAACCAATTACCCAAGCGCGCTCTCTCTCTCTCCTCTCTCTCTCTCTCTCTCTCTCTCTCTCTCTCTCTCTCTCTCTCCAACGCATGTGCATACACGCACACACATATCCCACATTGTACGTGCTCACATACACCTGCGTCCACGCACATATGCACGCACGTGCTCACGCACACTTGCGCACGAACACACACACGCACGCACAAAGGGAAATAATATAATATTAATATAATATATATATATATATACATCCTACACACATTCGCAACATGACTGTACATATAATCGTCTGCACAGTTCTCATAAAGGAATAATCTTTCAAAACAAAGCAACCAGTACCCAAGCGCCCCATTTCACCAATAAAATTCTGCCATCACCAACTAAAGCTGAGCGCTGCATTTCACCGATAAAATTCAGCCATCACCAACTAAAGCTGAGGCACGCATGCAAACAAACAAAAGAAAATGGCTAAAAGAAAAAGGACAAAAAATAACTGTGTAAGACTTAGAACACTTAGGCCTATTCAAGTGTATCGGCACAGGTGTGTGTGTGTGTGTGTGTGTGTGTGTGTGTTGTGTGGCTTTTTTTAAATAATGTGATTTTTTAAGGAGACGGTAATCCAGGACAAGCTGTCGTCTGCATAGGTTAGCATCGCTGGACATAGGCTGGAAAGTTGCGGGTTCGAGTCCAATCCAAGACATATGTTTGTAGGATTTTTTTTTTTTGGCCCAAGCTGGCTCTTTCCCAGAGTGGTGGAGTATGCTATGAGCTCTGACTGGAAGACTGGAACCACACACACACACACACACACACACACACACACACCACACACACACACACACACACACACCCCGGACGGAGTGGCATCCACTTAAAGGATGCTACTCCAAGAGTGTTGCTGATATTTCCCGATAAACACTGCATGCATGTGTCTGTATCCACCAGGCCAAGTTGACGCAAGGAATTAAAAAAAAAAAAATGAAGACGTGAATAACAGCCTTATCGTGAAGTCTTGTCTCGAACAAAAAAGGATCTCTATGGCATCAGCTTCTCATTTTTAACACAAAAAGAAGAGGGGGGGGGGGGGGAGACAATAAAATCAACACTTTGTCTCATGATTCAAGGCATTTTCAATTAAAATCATTCCCCTCCTATTTGCACATCCATCCAACGACCACCCTACCCTCTCCTTCCACCCACCCTCCCCCTCATCATCTCTCTTCCTGTCTCTCCATTCATGCTTCGAAAAATAATCGAACCGAAAATGTTGCCCAAACCGTGTCAATACAATAATACGACCAAAACAGGTTTCAACAGAAAGCCCAGTATTGCGTTTGATACTTTAGATCTCTCTCTCTCTCTCTCTCTCTCTCTCTCTCTCTCCTCTCTCAAATCCACATCACAGCTCCCCCCCCCTACACCCCACCAAATACATACACATTGCTTTAGACGTGCACCATAACGTTAAACAACTTATCGCAAGTCCGCTTACAGATATATAAACATGACAACAATCATAAAAAATTAAACAGAGGACGGCTCTCTCTCTCTCTCTCTCTCTTTCACACACTCACACACACACACACACACACACACACACACACACACCACGCACGCACGCACAGACCACACACCACAACACACACACACACACACGCACGCACGCACGCACGCACGCGCACACACACACACACACACACACACACACACACAATCACACACACTGATAAAACGAGAACAACAACTCCCTCTTACCCTGTTGCATCTATGTGCACACCCATGAGTAAAATCGAAACTACACGTAAGAAAGTAAATGGAGGAACTGAAAACCTGGTTCACATATCACGGCTTCCTCTCTCTCTCTCTCTCTCTCTCTCTCTCTCTCTCTCTCTCTCTCTCTCTCTCTCTCGTCTCTCTCATGCGCGCGCATTAAACTCTCTCTTTCCCTCTCTCTCTCTCTCTCTCTCTCTCACACACACACACACACACTCTCTCTCTCTCTCTCTCTCTCTCTCTCTCTCTCACACACACACACACACACACACACACACGCGCGCGCGCGCGCGCGCGCGCGCGCGCACGTGCGTGCGCAAAAATACACACGCACAAAAACATACACGTGCGCGCATGTTCACGCGCGCAAAGGCACCTCATACTCCCACCCTATCCCCTCGAACGTTCTCTCGGTCCTCAGTTCTGGTCTCGTTTGTCCAGTCATACTTGGAGTCGTTGAGCAGACGGGCGAGTTCTGCATGGAAGGGCCGATAGAAATCGTCCAGGAGACGGCGGGTCTTCTTCAGCATGGATCCCTCTGTCCTCACCCTGGTCCCGACCCTTATCACTGGCTGTTTCACTATTGCCTTTAACGTCGCCTTGTCTGGGGGTTCTGAAAACGAGGGCGAAAAACACTGAAAATGATCACACACATTTCACGTGCGCACGCACGCACGTATGCGCGCGGGCACACACGCACACATATGCGCGTACGCACACACACGGCACGAGCATGCGGTGCATATATATATATATATATATATATATATATATATATATATATGTGTGTGTGTGTGTGTGTGTGTGTGTGTGTGTGTGTGTGTGGTGTGTGTGTGTGCACACCCACCCACACACACAGGTGCGCGGTGTGCACGCGCATGCAAATGCACATACATTAGGGACGACATTCTGAACATGTTCCGAACCGGTTTTTGACAAAAAAAATGTTCTTCTCCCCTAAATTCCACATCCTGTTTTGCCCCTCCCCCCCCCCCCCCCCCCCCCCACACACACACACACACACCCCTCTCCCCATGCACTCCCCTTCCTACCCACGCGCACCCCCACCTGCTTCTTTCACCTCTTCGCCAAACTTCCCCTCCGCCTCCAAACACACACACCTTCGACTTAACTTTTCCTTGTAACTGTTCTTGCAAACGAAATAATGACACGGCATTGTGACAGTGAATAAGTCATTTGAATGGTACTAGTGTTGACAGCGATGGTGATGAAAATGGAGTTGGTACAGCGTAAGTGCTAAACCGTAGTGATGCTGATGATTGCGACGACCACGAAAACGATGATGACAACGCCATGGATAACTGAACATGATGTAGAAGATGGTTTTTACGTCAACAGACAGAAAGAATGTTGGCGTTTTCCTTCATATTCATTATTTAAAAAAATAGACATTGTTGATGGCATGAATACGTTGACGAATATATTTTTTAAAACTTTTTTTTTTTTTTTTTTTGTTAGGTCAGGAGAACAACGATTTTTGTTGTTGTTGCGAATGACGATTTTTCTGTGTCTGTGTAACGTAGTGCCTGTGAGTAAATGTTCTACGCCCCACCTGTGCAAATCAATAATCATCAGCAAGGAAGGGCCAGCGCTGATTTTGTGCTGTCATGAAATTTCAGGGAGATATTTCTTCATTTGCAATCAAAAATGCTGACGTATAGGTTAGTAAAGTCAATGGTGTAAAATGTGCAACTATGAAGTTTTGAATTGTAGCCTACTTATCAATGGGCACACAGTATGCAACTAAATATTTCACTTTACTTCTGTCTTTGTTGTATCTATAAATGTTTGTTTCCTTAGGCCATTAACATAAACTGTTTGTTTATGATTTACTGTTTCATGAAAATACAATCTAATTCAATGCTTTAGCTTAACATTTCATTTACGATTATCATTTACTAGTATGAAAAACATGAATTATCTCCCATGAAAAGCTACTTTTTGTGTTTACTTTTCAAACAAGCTGCCAAGGAGAATCTCTGCCTTTGGAGATGCTTTCACTTCCCTCAGAACGCGTCCTTTGTATCCCTTTCACGTACTGATTAATTCTTTTCTCACAAACAGTTTCTAATTTTGACCACAAAACCAATTTGTGCATGCAATGCCGCGCACTCGTTGCGAAATTATGACAAGACTGCATGACGTACACAAATGGAACATTGCCTCCCATAATTCAACTCTTGAAAATCCGTTGAGCTTGCTCAACGTAACATAGACCGTTCAGCATGTAAAGGGCCGCAACTTTCCAACAGCACGCAAAGATGGAAAGACTACATAACGGCGTGCCATACATCGGTCACTATTAATTGTGTATTCCTTTATATCTGTGACGCTGCCTCGCTGACAGTGAACTTTCTTGAGTATTTGAACACTATTGCTGAGCAAAACTATGATGAAGTCAGTTAGCGTTTCTCTTCCAAAGCAGACTGCCTTTACTTTGTGGCTAACTGGCTTCTGCCTTATCCTTCTGTCCAAGTGAGCAACAGTGAATTTCACATGACTATAGCAGTAATGTACTTAAAATTATCACCTCGATTTATCTGTGCAAAACCAAAATGCAGTTAGTAATTTAAAGGAAATCGAGTCATGTCATGATGTGGGGGAGAGAGGGTTGAGGGTAAGGGGTAATGGTGGTGAAATTCTAATGTAGCAGTATTCTCTCATTTACATGTACCTGTGTGTATGCTAATTTCAGAAAGCTGCTTCTTATAGTTCACGCAAAAGAGTATATGGTGCCAAATGTGAACATTGCTCGTAATCTTGGGCCTCCAGCTTTCAAGAGAGTTACTGCAGTGAAGAAGCGAGTTGCAGATTATTTCAGGCTTCATTGGCATCGGTTAAGACTGGATAAACAATGTCCATTGAAGAGAGTAGAATGCTGGGTAATGTAAACACGTGAATATAAAAGGTGTATGACAGTGTTTTTTGTTTCATATTTTTTGCAATGTTCCTGGACATGATATGTTTTCATGAAAGAGTGTGAAATAACAACAGAGTTTTTCTGTCAAAGAGAGTAGACTGTTTATGATTGGTGGCTATCTGGCTACTGCCTTACCCCTCAGTCCGGGCTTTTTACGTCTTTCATGTGTTCCCTGATTGTCTTTTTTTCTTGGTTTGAATGGAGATTACTAACTGGGATCGACCGTGTCGTGTTCACCGCATGATCCAAATGTATGGACTGGCTTTGGAACTTTGGTTTGGGGCTCTGTCACAGCCGAATGCTTCCATGTTGTCCTGTTTTAATGCAGAAATTTGAAAGATAACAGAAACTGCTACAAATCAGGCGCATTACTTTCAGAATGCCGTTTCAACTTCTGCAGTTATCTGACCAGGTGGAAAAGTAGTCCATATTCGGCAACTGCCCCCTGTTTAGTATTTATACGAATTTACCTGGGCCCAGTAATTTTGTTCTGAGAAAGAGCAGACTATCAAAAGATCTGAACTGTATTTATCTCTATGAAAATAATAATTGTCTTCATATGAAGTATAACTAGGCGCCATAATAGTTAAATTGAAGTTCCTTACCAACTCCAAGAAAGGCATATGCCTCCAGCAGGACTTTCTGTCTGTCAGCCGCCAAGTCTTCCAGTCGGATCACGTGGAACTGGTCACGTGGGAACCGTCGCAACCAATCAGCAATGTACACATGGTATAGCCCAAGGTGGATCCGTGGCGACTGAATCGACGAAAGCGGTGAATTTCATTATGAAAAGATTATGCTTGCGATGAACAAACTGGGAGAAACAGATCTAGCTAATCCGGAGAGTTTCTTCAACATTTCTGTATTGAAAGTGATATGTAAAACTGTATGCTGTGACTACCAACTTTTGCCAAAACATATCCTGCTTCACACACACACACACACACACACACACACACACACACACACACACACACACACACACACACATTTGCACGCGCGCACGTGCATAAACACATACGTTTTCAAAAACCACACTCACGCACGCACGCATGCAGAGAGAGAGAGAGAGAGAGAGAGAGAGAGAGAGAGAGAGAGAGAGAGAGAGAGAGAGAATCATACGCAAGCATATACGCGGTTTTTTCGTCACTTTTCTTTTCTTTTGTTGTTGTTGTTAATTATTACAAACTGACAACATATACAGCTCACAAGAAACACGCAGGCAATTTATGAGAGTACGCATTCGTGTTACACACACTATGTCAGGCAACACGTCAAAGGGAGATAATCTTCAACTTTCATAAAGTAGATGGTCCACTGCACGAATACGACGCATTTATTCAGTAAGCCTATGTAGACCAGTCACTACACTTTAAACCTTTAAAAAGATTAGAAAGATCCAGATCTTACCTGGTAATTAATAACTCCCAATACAGAATATCCTGAAATCAACTTATGCCTGTGTCAGACCGTAGCCACCATACCAGCAGGCCACAAATACATAAATAAATAGATAAATCGCCAAGCGTAATTTGGATAGTCGTTATTGGAATTTATTGCTGTTCTTGTTATCTTTGCATACATTGTGTTGCAGCGTTTATCTTTAAAAAGAAGTATCTGATTTTTAACGATTTTTCGGTGTGTTTTTCCCGTCTTCTTGAAGAGATGTTAGTGCTTTACATCCTTTCGTTGCGCAAAACCAAAACTGGAAAATGGTTATTAAAGCTTGTGACACCAAATTCATCCCCCCCCCCCCCCCCCCCCCCCTTTCTGTATGTATGTATGCTTGACAATGACAGATTATAAGGCTAGGATTCGATCTAAAATCTTCATCTTTGGGTATAGAAATTCAATCTGTGTGTGTGTGTGTGTGTGTGTGTGTGTGTGTGTGGTGCGTGCGTGCGTGCGTGCGTGCGTGCACCCACGTGAATTGGTTTCACATTACTGTCGCAAAGCAAGTTCATCTCTTCTCAAAATCTTACATGCATCACAATACAGAAAGAAATCCGTATGAGTATTTTCACTTTAGCGGCCATTAGCCTCAAAAAGAAAGGGGAGCTTACCAAGTCGTTCAAATCGACATAAACACACCGATGGATGCTGTTTCTTCTTAAACATCTGATTGCCTGCTTTACGGCCCTGGTAGCTTCTGAGTGAAAGGACTCTTTGGTGGAGTTGTCGTGGAAGAACAGGTACTCGGAATACAACCTGCAAAGAAACCAC
The DNA here is from genome assembly GCA_033310375.1 of Conus canariensis. Classification (NCBI taxonomy): domain Eukaryota; kingdom Metazoa; phylum Mollusca; class Gastropoda; order Neogastropoda; family Conidae; genus Conus; species Conus canariensis. The sequence goes on along the minus strand of CM065716.1, from coordinate 41,537,483 downwards.
ACTGATCACACAGGATTTCTGATGATGATGTTGATCCTGCATTGGTTTCAGTTTAACCACATACAGCCCTTTCAGGGCTTTTATCTAACATAAAAAAAGTCCTGTCATGAAATAAAAACACCACAAGCACTCGGAAAAAAAGCATGGAGCCTACACATAAAAATCTTCAGCAGTTCATAGCACTTATCTTTCACATCCTTAAAGGCACATACAACCAGCCCGCACTGAAGGCGCCAGTTAAATTGCTTTACTTTTCACCCTCATAAAACAAAAATCAGCACAAAGAGAGAGAGAGAGAGAGAGAGAGAGAAGAGAGAGAGAGAGACAGACAGACAGACAGACAGACAGACAGACAGACAGAGACAGAGAGAGAGAGACAGAGACAGAGACAGAGACAGACAGAGAATGATGGTGTCACTCGCAAAAATATGAACATTGACATATTAACATTACTTAATGGTCAGCTAATGTTCAAACTAGACCCGGTGTAACACCCCAGATTGCCCCCCATCCCATAATGCCCCCCCGGGGGACGTCTTGGGTATACTGATGCGTCCCCCTGGGGAGACATTCCAGAATGTTCCCCCCATACCTGTTATGTCCCCCATGGTTGACAATCACTGTCATCCCAGAATGCCCCCCCCCCCCCCTCCAACTTAGTGTAAGTCTCTCTCTCTCTCTCTGTCCTCTCTCTCTCTTCTTCCTTCTCTCTCTCTCTCTCTCTCTCTCTCTCTCTCTCGGTCTCAGTCTGTCTGTCTGTCTGTCTCACTCTCTCTCTCCCTCTCTCTCTCTTTCTCTCTCTCTATCTATTAATGAGAGAGAGAGAGAGAGTGTGTGTGTGTGTGTGTGTGTGTGTGTGTGTGTGTGTGTGTGTGTGTGTGTGTGTGTGTCCGTGCTCGAGTGTATGCGTGCGTGTACGTGTCTGAGTATATTCTCTGTAAGTGGGTGCGTGCGCGTCTGTAATAATGCGTGTAAGCGAAAATATGACTGATCATTGATATTGTAGATTCTAAAGTTTCCGCTATTTATTCACTCTCTCTGATAAGACAGTACTTGTAAGAAATAGTTCACTACGACTGTTATCACTATACGTTTTGAGGCCAGATCCTGGTGGACACAGATCAACTTTGTTCATGTAGGCCTAAGTATTTGATTATTCTACGCATGCAACCATTAATTATTTGATGCTACAATTTTGGAAGGACAGAAGGCTTGCTATTCCATTTTAGCAGTTCTTTTCCATTGAGATTGTCGGCTTCACTAATTTGATTTTGCATGCCAATTATAATAAAGAAAGGCACTGTTTCCTTCCAATGCAATCATTTTGGAAAAGCGAAAATCGGATAAAACATGCTGAAATTGGATAAAAATTTAGATAATATGAATCATTCTGGTTAACTGAATAATTTTCTTGATTGAGACCAAAATTCAGTATAAAATAATCACAATCAGGCATCATTTGTCCTCTATATTTGCAGTTTACAAATCTGGTGGCGGCCATCTGGGATTTTACGCAATAACTCAAAATTCCCAACATTTACGAAGTGACCGCCAACGGATTTGGATTCAGCACCCCAAGATCATGTTAGATCAACAAAAAACCGTAATATATAACACAAAACAAGGTACCCCAAAATATTGCCCTGGACTAACAAGCAGGTGTGACGTATTTCTGTGTTCTGACACTTGTTGACACGCGTCACGCTTACTATGTTCCGTTGATTAGCATTCATCCAGTTGCTAATTTTTAAAGAAACAATGTCTCCATTTAAAGCAAGTTGACACTTGCCATGAAGAGTCACCTCCGGAAAACTCTCTCTCTCTCTCTCTCTCTCTCTCTCTCTCTCTCTCTCTCTCTCGAAAAAAAAAAAAAAAAAAAAAAAAAAAAAAAAGTGTCCATTGTTTGAAAAAGACATTGTGGTAAGAAAAGATTTGTTTTCTCTGCTTTTATCAAAAGATGACATTATTCTGAATTTGTTGGCCAAGTTCATTTCTGAAGCCTGGAATCTTAGATACAAAACAATCATTTCTGCTAGGAGTGCTATGGTAAGGTAGTAATGAGAGAGAGAGGGATGGAGAGAGAGAGAGTGAGAGAGAGAGAGAGTGAGAGAGAGAGAATGTCGTATACATGTATATATGAAGAAAGTAACTGTTACAAATATAAGAACCTTAGTATGTTGAATTTTGATATTGTTAAAACAATTTATAGTAGCCTTGGGTGGCCATTTTTTCATAAAGTGTCACTTTCGTTTAGAAAGATGGTTTTCGTTATACTTTTTGTTTTATGTTAGCAACTTTGTTTGCTCGTTTGCAACATTACTCAATCATAAGGCTGATCATTCTTTTTGTGTTAAAAATGAAAATGACGCATCACCTATGTCATTAGGACTGTAAGTCAATGACATTCAAGTGTCAAAGTGTCTCTCTCTCTCCTCTTCTCTCTCTCTCTCTCTCTCTCTCTCTCTCTCTCTCTCTCTGTCCGTCTGTCTGTCGGCCTCGCTTTCTCTGTCTGTCTGTCTGTCTCACTCTGTCTGTCTTGCTCTCTCTGACTGTCTTCTCGCTCCCTCTGCCTGTATTTGTCTGTCTGTCTGTCTCGCTCTCTCTGTCTGACTGTCTCGCTTTCTCTGTTTGTCTTGCTCTCTGTCTGTCTTGTTCTCTCTGTCTGTCTGTCTGTCTCGCTCTGTCTCTCTTTCTGTCTGTCTCACTCTGTCTGTCTGCCTGTCTGTCTCGCTCTCTCTGTCTGTCTCGCTCTCTCTGTCTGTCTCGCTCTCTCTGGCTGTCTCGCTCTCTCTGTCTGTCTGTCTGTATCGCTCTCTCTGTCTGTCTGTCTCACTCTGTTTTCTGTCTCCTTTTCTGTCTGTCTGTCTCATTCTCTGTCTGTCTGTCCTGCTGTCTGTCTGTCTCGCTGTCTGTCTGTCTCACAGTATCTCTGTCTCCCTGTATGTCTTCCTGTCTGTCTCTCTGTCTATATGTCTATCTGTCTGTCTCGATGTCTGTCTATCTGTCTCCCTTTGTCTGCCCGTCTGTCTCGCTCTCCGTCTGTCTGTCTCACTCACACACACAAACGCATGCACACAATCTCACTCTCACGCTTGGACACACGCACGCTCACAAACACACACATACACTAGGAAGGGCACACGCTTGCACGCGCGCACGCCATAAGTTATGTCTATATTGCGAGAGAGAGAGGGGGAGGGAGACAGAGAGAAAGAGAGAGAGAGAGAGAGAGAGAGAGAGAGAGAGAATTGGGATGGGGGGCATTCTGGGATGAAAATATATTTGTCCTCATGGGGGGGATAATAGATATGAGGGGGACATTTTAGATTGCCCCCCAGGGGGACGTGTCAGCATACCCAACATGTCCCCTGGGGGACATTCTAGCATACCCAGCATGTCCCCCAGGGGGCATTCTGGTATACTGAAACGTCCCCTGGGGGGGCATTCTGGGATACTGAAACGTCCCCCGGGGGACGTTTCAGTATCCCAGAATGCCCCCCGGGGGGCATTCTGGGATGGAGGGCAATCTGGGGTGTTACACCGGTGTAACACCCCAGATTGCCCCCCATCCCAGAATGCCCCCCCGGGGGACGTCTTGGGTATACTGATGCGTCCCCCTGGGGAGGCATTCCAGAATGTCCCCCCCATACCCGTTATGTCCCCCCATGGTTGACAATCACTGTCATCCCAGAATGCCCCCCCCCCAACTTATTGTATGTCCTCTCTCTCTCTCTCTCTTTCTCTCTCCCATCCTCCCTCCCTCTCTCTCCCTCTCTCGCTCTCTCTCTCTCTCTCGGTTTCTGTCTATCTGTCTCTCTCCCTCTCTCTCTTTCTCTCTATCAAAGAGAGAGAGAGAGAGAGAGAGAGTGTTGTGTGTGTGTGTGTGTGTGTGTGTGTGTGTGTGTGTGTGTGTGTGTGTGTGCGCGCGCGCGTGCGTGCGTGCGTGCTCGAGTGTATGCGTGCGTGTATATGTCTGAGTATATTCTCTGTAAGTGGATGCGTGCGCGTCCGTAATAATGCATGTAAGCGAAAATATGACTGATCATTGATATTGTAGGTTCTAATGTTTCCGCTGTTCATTCACTCTCTCTGATAAGACAGTACTTGTAAGAAATAGTTCACTACGACTGTTATTACTATACGTTTTGAGGCCAGATCCTGGTGGACTCGGATCAACTTTGTTCATGTATGTATTTGATTATTCTACGCATGCAACCATTAATTATTTGATGCTACAATTTTGGAAGGACAGAAGGCTTGCTATTCCCTTTTAGCAGTTCTTTTCTATTTAGATTGTCGGCTTCACTGATTTGATTTTGCATGCCAATTATACTAAAGAAAGGCACTGTTTTCTTCCAATGGCAGCCATTCTGGAAAAGCGAAAATCGGATAAAACATACTGAAATTGGATTAAAAAAAATTTAGATACTATGAATCATTCTGGTTTACTGAATAATTTTCTTGATTGAGACCAAAATTCAGTATAAAATAATCACAATCAGGCATCATTTGTCCTCTATATTTGCAGTTTACAAATCTGGTGGCGGCCATCTGGGATTTTACGCAATAACTCAAAATGCCCAACATTTACGAAGTGGCCTCCAATGGATTTGGATTCAGCACCCCAAAATCATGTTAGATCAACAACAAAAACCGTAATATATAACACAAAACAAGGTACCCCTATATATCGCCTGGACTAACAAGCAGGTGTGACGTATTTCTGTGTTCTGACACTTGTTGACACGTGTCACGCTTACTGTGTTCCGATGATTAGCATTCACCCAGTCGCTAATTTTAAAGAAACAATGTCTCCATTTAAAGCAAGTTGACACTTGCCATGAAGAGTCACCTCCGGAAAACACACACACACACACACACACACACACACTCTCTCTCTCTCATCTCTCTCTCTCTCTCTCTCTCCCCTCTCTCTCTCTCTCTCTCCTCTCTCTCTCTCTCTCTCTCTCTGTCTGTCTGTCTCGCTGTCTGTCTGTCTGTCGGCCTCGCTTTCTCTGTCTGTCTGTCTGTCTTGCTCTCTTTGACTGTCTTCTCGCTCTCTCTGCCTGTATTTGTCTGTCTGTCTCGCTCTCTCTGTTTGGCTGTCTGTATCGCTTTCTCTGTTTGTCTTGCTCTCTGTCTTGTTCTGTCTGTCTGTCTGGCTCTGTTTCTCTGTCTGTCTGTCTCACTCTATCTGTCTGTCTGTCTGTATCGCTCTCTCTGTCTCGCTCTCTTTGTCTGTCAGTCTGTCTGTCTCACTCTGTTTTCTGTCTCCTTTTCTGTCTGTCTGTCTCATTCTCTGTCTGTCCTGCTGTCTGTCTGTCTCGCTGTCTGTCTGTCTTGCTGTCTGTCTGTCTCACTGTATCTCTGTCTCCCTGAATGTCTCCCTGTCTGTCTATATGTCTGTCTCGATGTCTCAGTCTATCTGTCTGTCTGTCTCTCTCTCCCTCCCTCCCTTCCCCCTCGCTCTCTCCCACTCCATTGTGCCTCTTTCTCTCTCTCTTTTTCTGACCTTGTCCCTGTCTCTGTCTCTCTTTCTTTCTTTCTGTCTGTCTGTCTGTGTATTTCTTTCTCCCTGCCTCTGCCTCTGTCTTCGTCTATTTCTAGGTTAGGTAAGCAAGAATCAGTGTTTTAAGATGTCGCAGAGAGAGAGAAAGAAAGAGACAGACAGACAGACAGACAGACAGACATAGACAGACAGACAGAGACAAAGAGAGAGAGAGAGAGAGAGAGAGAGAGAGAGAGAATTGGGGTGGGGGGCATTCTGGGATGAAAATATATTTGTCCTCATGGGGGGCATAATAGATATGAGCGGGACATTTTAGATTGCCCCCCAGGGGGACGTGTCAGCATACCCAACATGTCCCCCGGGGGACATTCTAGCATACCCAACATGTCCCCCGGGGGACATTCTAGTATACTGAAAAGTCCCCCGGGGGGCATTCTGGGATACTGAAACGTCCCCCGGGGGGCATTCTGGGATACTGAAACGTCCCCCGGGGGGCATTCTGGGATACTGAAACGTCCCCCGGGGGGCATTCTGGGATGGGGGGCAATCTGGGGTGTTACACCGGTACGGGTTTTTGTTTTTCAGTCTTAATATTTACAAGCCAGTGTACAACTGAAAAGTGGAGATGCAATAATCTGTAATAGGAAAAACAGTGCAGAGTTTCCATAGCAAAGACATGTCATGGAGTCCCAAAAACAGAAAACAGAAACAGGGAAGAAAGTAGAAAAAAAGAAAGGGGGGGGGGGGTGAATAGAAAGTGACGGGGAAGGGATGACGATGGCGATGATCTATAGGTTACTTACCTGTTTGTGGGGTTCTGACCATAGCATTGATCTATATGTTACTTACCTGGTTGTGAGGGTCTAACAATGACGATGATCTATAGATAACTTACCAATCTGTAGAGTTCTGACGATGGCAATGATATAGAGGTTACTTAGCTGTGGGAAGAATTTTGACGATGGTGGTGATCTATAGGTTACTTACCTGTCTGTAGGGTTCTGACGATGTCGATGATCTATAGGTTATTTACCTGTCTGTAAGGTTTTGACGAAGGCAATGATCTATAGATTATTTACCTGTCTGTAAGGTTCTGACGAAGGCGATGATCTGTAGGTTATTTACCTGTCTGTAAGGTTCTGACGAAGACGATGACCTATAGGTTATTTACCTGTCTGTAAGGTTCTGACGAAGGCGATGATCTACAGGTTACATACCTGTTTGTGGGGTTCTGACAATGACGATGATCTATAGGTTATTTACCTATCTGTAAGGCTCTGACGATAGCGATGATCTATAAGGTTTCGACGATGGTGATGATCTTTAGGTTACTTACCTGTCTGTAAGGTTCTGACGAAGGCGATGATCTATAGGTTATTTACCTGTCTATAAGGTTCTGACGAAGGCGATGACCTATAGGTTATTTACCTGTCTGTAAGGTTCTGACGATGGCGATGATCTACAGGTTACTTACCTGTTTGTGGAGTTCTGACAATGACGATGATCTATAGGTTATTTACCTATATGTAGGACTCTGACGATAGCGATGATCTGTAAATTACTTACCTATCTGTAATGTTCCGATGATGGTGATGATCTTTAGGTTACTTACCTGTGTGTGTAGGGTTCTGACGATGGCGATGATCTGTAGATTACTTACCTGTGTGCAGGTTTTCTGATTATGGCGATTATCTACAGTTAACCTACGTGTCTGTCGGCTTTCAGATTATGACGACGATGCGCAGATTACTTCCCTGTCTGCAGGCTTTCTGATTATGAAATTGGTCTGAAGGCTACTAACTTGTCTCCAGGGTTTCTGATGAGTACGATGATAATGCAGGCTACTTGTATGTCTGTATGGTTTGCGACAATGACCTTGATATATAGGCTGTTTACCTATCTGTAGGGCTTTTAATGATGTCAATAGTCTGCAGGTTACTTACTTATCTGTGCCCCTTCTGATTAAGATGATTTAGGATTCTTACAAATCTGAATGGTTTTTGACGGTGACGACAATCTAGGTTACTTATCTCTCATTTGCCTATCGTTCGGTTACTTACCTGTCTGTAGGGTTTCTGACGATGACGATGATTTTGGCGCGAGGATTCAAGTGACGTACCACGTCCGCTGTGATGACGCGCGGCTGAGAGCAGTTCTGATTGGCCGGTATCTGGCGCCACTGGCCGTTGTCCCATATTGTGGAGGCGCTGTTATCCCCTGTGATATTCATGTCGTAAACGTTTGTAGGCCTATTAGTTTTAAGTGAATCTGTGTGTGTGTGTGTGTGTGTGTGTGTGTGTGTGTGTGTGTGTGTGTGTGTGTGTGTGTGTGTGTGTGTTTGTATGTGTTTTCAGAGCGTCTCTCTCTCTCTCTCTCTCTCTCTCTCTCTCTCTCTCTCTCTCGCTCTTTCGCGTGCGCGCGCGCGCGCGTGTGTGTGTGTGTGTGTGGTGTGTGTGAGAGAGAGAGAGAGAGAGAGAGAGAGAGAGAGCGTATGAGTGTGCGCAAAGGCAAAACAAAGAATGAAAAATAATTATTACAAAGAGATATAAAGCGAAAGACAGTCAGGAAAAGGAATCTGAAAATATTTCAGTCGCACAAACAAAAGGACTCAAAGTGAAAGACAGATAAGAAAAGTGATATGACAGACAATTGCATTCAAAATCAGATACTAACAGATAAACGGAAAAACGAACGTAATTATCAAAATGGACTTCTTTCTTCGTAAAACAAGTTAGTGTACAATTAGCTCTTTTTGACGACAGTGTAGTAGCTGTACTATAGCAAGGAACAGTAAGTTCTTTTTTAACAGTACAGGTGTTTGATTTCCACGATATTTGAAGCTTTGCTACTGTTAGACTGACAGATCTTATGTTGATTAAAAGAGAAAGCCCGTTGAAGAATTATGCTGCAATTGTTTCCCTTCGCTTCTTCTTCTCCTGTGGTCAATATGGCTAGTTGCGTCAGATCCGCAAAACCAGTTTTCATAATGATTTTCACGGTCTTCCACAGGTTCCGACTACCATCCAATGCTTCATCTGCAGTTCCTCCATCCCACATGTCATGTCTGACGACATAGAACCTGACAGGTATCACAGTCCTGATGGATGTGTTCTGGGGTCTGGGATCCAGAGCCGCAAGGACATTCGTCGGTGTGGACAATCTTGGGTAGCTTGAAGTGGTTCTGTAGTCTGCAGTAGCCAGTCCTCAGTCTGAAGAGGATTGTCTGCGGGTGCCTTTGGAGCTGGTGGACTGCGTCAACACCTCTAGCTGCAGCCATCCGCCCCTTCCCATGTCTGTAGCTCATCGTTGAATTGTTTCCCTACTGCTGCCTGCCTTGGAAGGAGCATCAACCTTTTTGTTTCTAGTCATGCCGCAGTGGGTTGGAATCCACTGAAGGGCGATAGTAGAGAACTGTCTTAACAGATCGTGGAGGCTGTTCTTGATGTCCTGCAGTTGCTGTTCCTTTCTGAAGTTTTGAATGTCCCAGCAACAGAGATCTGCTGTCCGTGAAGAAGACGAACTTTGGTGATAAGCTGGCTGATCTAGAGAAACTCTTCACTGCATTATTACTAAATACATCTACACCGCCTATCATCGGTTAGAGACTAAGCTCCTAGCGCTTAACAATCACTCTATCATTTATATAACGGATTGCATGTCTGGATACAGTCGACTGAAGTGTTGCCTACTGACGCTATACCCAGTCGTTTCCTGTGTTATTCAATC
>CM065716.1:41508248-41525748 GCA_033310375.1 Conus canariensis | reverse complement strand
CCCAAATTCGCGGTTTCCGTGTCACCTGTAAAACGAATGAAAGGATTTATGAACGAGTGAATTATTTTTTCTGAAAAACGAGTTATCATCAGTTTGCATCTGCGATAGATTGACAGATTATGCATTAATAAACAAGCAAACTAAAGAGTTAGCAAGGCAGACAACTGCCGAGTCGAACAGATCCAGAGTCTGTCGTTCTTTGCTTTTGCCGATCTGCACCAAGAGTGTATGGTGATTTCCTCGGGTCACATGCCATCTTTACACCGAGTGTCATTATAATTGTTGTCATCATCATTGTTATCATTATGCTTGACAGTACTTACATAGTGTGTATTATCGGTTAAAGACCGACTCGGAGCGCTTTACAATTGATCCCCTCTGTCCTTCACGCAACGGGCTGCCTACCTGGGTAGAGCCGACTGAAGAGCTGCCTGGTGCGCAAAATCATTCTGTCATATCATTCAGTTTTTCACGCATTCTTTCGATTTTTCAGGTTGATGTATGCCAGATGTATACGTGTCAGCCCATACTAACGGCTAGACTGGCCTTCTCTTCCGAAAGTTGGTGATAGGATTTCACGTGGGTCAAGATGTTATGCGTGCGTTTGCACATGGAGCTTCAGTTTACTCTCTCATTCGAAGAGCCACGAAACAGCCCGGTGTAGATTCGAACCGCAACCCCGAGATCACCAGGATTACGAGTTACTGGAGCTATTCCGGCTCACGGTTAAAATCAGTTTTGTATTTCTTTGAAATGTAACTGGTTGACAAGATCCTGAATCCGCCCTTTAGATCTGAATTCGCACAAAAGACCCAACCAGACTTCAGCAGATTTCTACGTGATCCATATTCCTTCTTTCCTCAAAGTTTCAGTGAAATCGGTTGAACATTTTGCTTGTTTGTTTGTTTTTACTTAATCTTGCTGGCGGACAAATAAACAAGAGATGAAAGTGAAAGCATAGCCTCCTATCCGGAGGTAATAAGAACAAGGAACGATGGAGGGGGGGGGGGGAGTAAATAAAGCATGGGAGTGATTGACAAACAAGAAAGAACGGGTTTGAGAGAGAGAGAGAGAGAGAGAGAGAGAGAGAGAGAGAGAGAGAGAGAGAGAGAGAGAGAGAGAGAGAGGAAAATGCAGGCGACGCACGACTTCAAAGCCTTGCGCGCTCGAATGTGCACATGCACGCACACACACACACACACACACACACACACACACACACACACACACACACACACTCACTCACTCTCTCTCTCTCTCTCTCTCTCTCTCTCTCTCTCTCTCTCTCTCTCTCTCTCTCTCTCTCCTCCCTCCCTCCCTCTCTCTGTCGTATCATTCAACGCATTCATTATATCTCACGTGAACACAACATTCAAATCATACGTTCTATCGCCCACTGTGTGTTCTCAACACTAAAAGCTTCATTTGTTATCAATGTTTACACCACATGGACCACAAGACTATACTTCTTCTTAGACCTCTCTTTAACATCCTCATTCCAAATGACAGTTGCTGAATTTCATGTGTTCCTTGGACCTGCACATAAGATTTCTCTCCCCCTCCCCACTTGTTTTTTCCCGTTTGCTCGGTGTACTCTTTGTCTCTGAATGTCCTCGGCGAATGAATACTGCAAACGGCACAAGTCTGGAGTCACGTATACTGCAACTGTTTCACTATGGTTGAAAGAGTTACTGGCCTTAGTTAATATCTTGTTTATTTCTCCACGTCTTGTTGAAGTTCTCCTGTCGTGTTTGTTTAGCTACACCAGATAAGAACCCAGCTATTCATGTCCTGAAGCATACGTAGGCTTACAGGCTTCCCCGTCCTCAGCTCAGTGGCTAAGATGCCGCCAGCTACAGTGTGCTGTCATGTGATACATTTGGAATACGTTTAGGCCTATGCTAACACGTCGACGCGATCCGATATGTATGGCCACGTCTGTGTACGTAAATCTGACAGGGGGCAAAATCACAGTAACACTCCATGACCCTGGGCATGAAATCTCAATCCTTGTGTCTTATTTTTTCTCTCTCTCTCTCTCTCTCTCTCTCTCTCTCTCTCTCTCTCTCTCTCTCTCTCTCTCTCTCTCTCTCAACACTAAGCTCAAGTATCCTGTATATGCAACAACAACAATAATGAGTATAGCGCCTATTCTCGGCTAGACACCAAGCTCTAAGCGCTTTACAATCAACACTCGTTTACACAACGGGCTGCCTACCTGGGTAGTGCCGACTGAAGAGCTGCCAGCTGGCGCTTCATTCAGTCGTTTCCCGTGTCATCCAGTCAATATCGTTCAATATCGTTCGTGCAGACAGACAAATAACCACTGTCCCACCCACCATCCGCTTACCCCTTCCTCTCTCGCTCAGGACTGGAACTGTCATGTTTCAAATGCTCAATATCATTATCATATAAAGAATACTTACACAGCGTCTATCCTCGGTTAAAAACCAAGCTCTAAGCGATTTACAACCCACGCTGTCGTTTACACAACGGGCTGCCTGAGTACAGCCGACTGAGTACAGGTGCCTGCTGGCGCTACATTCGGGAAACAGTCACTCAGCTTTTTTAAAAACCTTCATTCTTTCGATTTCACACACACACACACACACACACACACACACACACACACACACACACACACACACACACACAGGGTGCATGCTGTATGTTACATACCATCGGTCAAACTGGCCTTCTCTTCCTAAAGTTGGTGATGGGATTTTACGCGTGTGCAAGACGTAATGCGAGCGTTCACATACGAAGGACTTTTCGGGAAATGGAGTCAGAGCCGATGTTAACTCCCGGGGAACTCCCAACCCCCCCCCCCCCCCCCCCCCCCCTCCCCCCTACCCCCATCCCCCCACTCTATACCAAAACGACCCAACAGAAATTCGGAGATCACCAGGATTACGAGTTCGGCGCTCTACCAACTGTGCTTTCCCGGCCCATGCTGAATCGCATTTGTTTTGTGTGTTTTCCTCCCTTTAGAATTTGAAAATAATGTTTCATTTTGCACGTGTATCAACTAGGTCACATGCTAATGTCTGCGGGGATATGGGTCTGAAAGAGTAGTGGAGGGGGGGGGGGATAGCATGGGAAATGGGGAGCAATGGAATGGAGGTGAGGGAGCTTATTATCCCCTCCCATCATACCCCTACCCCAGCTTATCTCCACACTCCTCCTTTGTTCTGTGTTGTCATATCCGCTAGGCGGTTCGGTGTGTTAAGCAACATTCGGTTGGAGTTATGGGTGTGTAATTTATTTCATCATGGGAGCAAGAGTTGCCCAACTTGTTTGTTATTTACTGTTTACTGTTCCCTACCTCATTTAAGATTTCCTTTCTATTATTCCGTTCTCGTTTTATATGCAAGTTCGACTTTACACATAAGTAAGTACTACAAAACATGTCTTTTGGCATAAATAGGCTTTTCTTGAATATCTTCCCTGCTGTTATGATAGATTTAACAGGACAGGTATAATATAAAGATTTTCGTTAGACTTCTCTCTGCTTTAAGTTCAAGAATCAAGAATATAGTCAGATCCGAATCCTGATGCTAAGAAGAAAGAAAGAACAAACAAAAAAATAGAACAAAACAACAAAAAAAAACCCAGACATCTGAGAATGAGAGCAGAGATACGTGCTGCGTCTGTCGTCTCCATATTAGCTAGGAACACATGACTTGCATCAGATTACGCTGACAACAGAAACATAGCAATGGGGTTCAGTTTCCCTCGAAACTCACTACACAGCATTAACATACATAAATCAGCTAAATCACAAGTATGTAAAACAGGTGCTAAAGACAGAGCACGTGCAAAGGAAATATCTGCCAACCAAAAAAAATGATGATAGTCTCAGCAAATTTTCTCCAATTTTCTTTTTTTTTTTTTTTTTTTTTTTTTTTTTTTTTTGCCTCTAATGGAAAGGGATTACATGAAATAGAATAAACGAGAAATTAGATCTTGGAAGAAAATGGTCAACAGCAACATCAACGAAGCACAACATCAGTAGTAACCACGACAAAGCACAACATCAACAGAAACACTTATTACAACGTAAACAACAACTAAAGCAACTCACGTTGGGAGGCTTGATGTCAGCTAGAGCCAACTCTTCAGGCGTGAAAGTGAGGGGGACCTCGTCCTTCTGACATTCGTCCGGCGCCTCAGTTCCCTGTTGTATCCTCATATATGCTCGGAATCGTTTACCACCATCGCCACCACTCTTCGCCTGGTGCCCAGCAAGTGCTTGTCTCTCCCGGGCCTGTGAGTGTTTACCCTCAGTCTTTCCGTCCGGGTTGTTGTTAACCAGGTTGTCTGGGATCCTCCACTGGCCGTGGGGAGAGAGGATGGTCAGCAGAATGATGCTGAAGATGACGGACACGCAGATGGCCAGAGACACGTACTGCCGTAGCGTTGCCATGATGCAATGGAATAATGCCCTCGCGCACTTGCCCGCACGTCTCCTCATCCTTCACGCCAACCTCTCTATCATGAAAAAAAAAAAAAAAAGATAACAGCGCGTGATAATGGGACGTGACCCCTGCGCGCTTCATCTACAATTAGAAATTAGTCCTACCTCGAACACCGTTATTCTTGATCGTTCGCCAACGGTTTGTTTTGTTTGTTCGTGTGTTTGTTTCTGTTTGTTCGTTTGTTTGTTTTGGTTGTTTGATTTGCATTCGGCATTTCAATCGTGAACCCACAACATCAAAACCTAACTCACTGATTCTCACTTATCGAAAGGCAATGAGGCTCCTCGATGCATACCGTGAAGAAGCCATTCAGCTGTAACTATCATGTTAGTGAGTGCTGGAATGCGTATGATCAAAGCACCTACGTTTTACTGAGGATTTGATGGAAACCTTGTTGCTAGATGTTCCATTTTAACACACACACACACACACACACACACACACACACACACTACACACACACACACACACACACACACACACACTGATTATCACGCTCACACGCACACACATGTGTCCATGCACGCAGAGAGAGAAAGAGAGAGAGCAGCTCCCCCCTCCCCCCCCCCCCCCCCGACCCTCCACGTCCCACAAACACACAAACATACGGAGAGATAGTGGCTGACACGACGCACGCACACACACACACACACACACACACACCACACACACACACACACACACACACACACACAACACACACACACCACAACAGACAGACAGCAGACAGAGCAAACGATAGACACAGACAGACAACAGAATGGACAGAGACAAAGAGAGAGAGAGAATGAGACTTGACAGACACATACTTTTATGTGCAGGAACTAAACCCCCCCCCCCCCCCCACCCCCCAATAAGCGTGATAAACACGATGAGAAAGCGATAGCTATTAAAGCAGAAGCTCAATTACTAACAAGGTAAGCAAAACTAGCCCGAGTGGAAAGTAAAAAAGAGAGAGAGAGAGAAGAGAGAGAGAGAGAGAAAAGAGAGAGAGAAGAGAGACAGAGACGAAGAGAGAGAGACGAGAGAAGAGAAGAGAGAGAGAGCAAAGGTAGCGTGGGAGGGAGGAAAGGACAGAAGAGAGAGGTGCGGTAGAGGTAGATGTTGGGGGAGTGGAGAAGAAGAAAAAAAGAGAGGGAAGGTGAGGAGGTGAGAGGATGGGGGAAGTGAGGAACAGAGAAACAGATAGGGGAAAGGGAAAGAGGTCGAAGACTGAGAGGGGGTGATAAAGATAGAATTAAGATAAAGATGTTTATTCGTAAAGGCCATAGCCCCTAAAAGGGGATACATATGAAAGACCCTTGCATAATCCCTTTCCAATTAGGAGTGTAAACAAACTAAGATATTACAGAATTTCTTCGTTTAAATCCTCTGTAAAGATACACAGCAAGTTGCTTCACAATTTCATCATTTGTCGATGTCATTAACAAAATTAATCTGAAGAGAGAAGGGCGAGAGGGGGGTGAAGAAAAAGAGAGAGAGAGGAGAGAGAGAGGAGAGAGAGAGAGAGAGAGAGAGAGAGAGGAGGGTTAAAAAATAAAAAAAGAAGAAGAAGAAGAAGAAAAAGAGGAAGAAGATCAATCGCGAACCAGCGCGCAGGATAGCGTGTGTGCACAGAGCCGCATTATACGGAGCCTCTAGCCCAAGGCAGTGGGAGGGTGGTTCGTCTCCTCCTCTCCTCGTATGGATCAGCGGGGAGCAAATGGACGCCTGAATACAATCAAGATGTTATCAAGAAAACGTTAGATCCCTTGAGATTCATTAATACTGAAAACACGAAAAGGCGCATGGGGAAATTTCTTTATTAAGAAGCCCCGGAACACGATAACAGGAACCCAAGTGTTGTTTACAAGCACTCCTTTCCATCCATTCATCCATCCATCCATCCATCCATCCATCTGTCTATGTATTTATCTGTTTATCTGTCTATCCATACACACACACACACACACACACACACACACACACACACACACACACACACAGAGATGCATATACATACATACGTACATAGTACGTACGTGCGTACGTACATACATACATACATAAACCGCTTCTTAACCATATCCTCACTCTAACCCTCTCAACTGACTTTTCTTGTACGTGAAACGTTTTTGTTTCTGTTTGTTTTAGAATGTAGGATTTCATCCATGAATGATGTGCGACTCTCCTGTCAGTCGACATTCCACTGACGAAGACGGTAAAAGTCGAAAAATTGGGACAACTTTTCTCTCGCTGGGACTGCTTCTTTGACTGCAAGTCTTTTCAGTCATTGATGGACGGAAAAACGAGGTGACTCTCACCGTCTTATCTTGAGTAATGGACTGTTCGGTCGATTTCAACGTTTTAAAGTCTTTCTTTGCTTTGTGTTTTTACTGTCGGTAGAATACATAACGCTAGTTTCTGGATAGGTACGGTACCGCATGAACACCCCAAATTCGTTGTGTGCGTGTGTGTGTGTGTGTGTGTGTGTGTGTGTGTGTGTGTGTGTGTGTGTGTGTTTTCCTTTGGCGTATTTTAGAGATGAGCGTATACGTATTACTCTGCGGTACATTCAGATAAGTATGGTATAAAAAGAATTCTTCCACTACACGTAGATGATAATAATCATGACATTAACAAAATACGCAAATGATAATAATCACGACAATAACAAAATAAGATTTATTTATTCACAGCGCTTACAAGAACAATTAAGCAAACGTTCAAGCATCTACTTCCAATTCCACATTCCTGCACGTCAGCAACATGTCCTTCATTGCTGACTTCCCTTATACCCCTCCTCTTCTCCCTTCGACCTCCCCTCTACCACACACACACACACACACACACACACACACACACACACACACACACACATCTTAAAATGCAAATACATCTACACACAGTACAAAGGTAAAGTACCAGAAAATGGCCTCTCTGAGATCGATGAAGATAAAACAAGTTTGAATACAAACAGGATTTTAGCTTGACGTTCTGAAAAAAAAGAAGTTCATACGCATGCAAATTTTGTAAAGCAGTATTCACAAGGTTTTTTTTTTCCATTTTGGGCAAATATTTAGGTCACCCGTCTTCAGATCAAAGATCTGTTGCGGTACAAAATGTCATCCGCTAACATTTTGATCCGACGTTGCGGTACAAAATGTCATCCGCTAACATTTTGATCCGACGTTGCGGCACAAAATGTCATCCGCTAACATTTTGATCCGACGTTGCGGCACAAAATGTCATCCGCTAACATTTTGATCCGACGTTGCGGTACAAAATGTCATCCGCTAACATTTTGATCCGACGTTGCGGTACAAAATGTCATCCGCTAACATTTTGATCCGACGTTGCGGTACAAAATGTCATCCGCTAACATTTTGATCCGACGTTGCGGTACAAAATGTTACCCTTGCACCGATAAACATTTTTGAGCCGGCAGAATATATATTTATGTTTACTGTGGAACAAACTGTCGGCATATCCATATAGTGATCGAAAACGCCTGCATCTTATTGCCAATGATAGTGCTAGATTCGTCGGCTGTAATGATCCGTTTTACTGATGGGGGTAATGGTTTCATAAGAAACCCGAGTCTACACTGTGACAGCCCAGACTGTGCTTTCATTCTAAGGTTGAAAAAAAAAACAACTTCTCCGCTGACGAGGACAACGACGAGGACAACGACGAGGGCAATGATGATGATGTTAGTATGCTATTGCATTATGTTGGTGGGCCTGTCTCCTTGGTACTTTCTGGAGCAAGAGCTCCGAGAGGCATGCTTGTTCGAGCCTGTGCTAGCTTTGCAGTACTTTTGGCCTGTAACTTTGCAGTGCTTTTGGCCGGTGATTTTGCTGTTCTTTTGACCAGTAATTTTGCTTTTTTTTTTTTTTTTTTTTGCCGGTAATTTTGGTGTTCTTTTGGCCGGTAATTTTGCTGTTCTTTTGGCCGGTAATTTTGCTGTTCTTTTGGCCGCTCCTTTTCTTTGCTTGATGTTGACAATGTTTTACCCTTTTTGTTTCTTCCTTTCTCTCTCTTTTCCAGTTTAGATTTTATATGCTGTATCCAAACCCACTGGTATTTAACATTTAGGCATACTCATCTTCCCTACTCTACCATGTATACCTAGACTATAGAACACGAGTGACCAGTTCGACCAGACCAAAAACTGTACATTCACATATGCCAACACTTTGTTCCGCGGCAGATATAAATACGTGACCTGCCAGTACTGACTGTTACCCAGGGTGACAGTCTGTACTAGGATGACACCTTGGACAGCAACGTCAATACAAGAAATGTCACTGGGTTACATTTCGTGTCGCAACAGGATCTGATCAGACCGTAAAAGCCGCTCAACATAAGACCTGCTTCTTCCCCTCCCTGTCTTGAAAAGTTTTCATAGTAGCCTTTACACTAGCATCAAGTGTCCAGGGTGGGTCAATTGAAAGGGTATA
Organism: Conus canariensis; assembly: GCA_033310375.1. Taxonomy (NCBI): domain Eukaryota; kingdom Metazoa; phylum Mollusca; class Gastropoda; order Neogastropoda; family Conidae; genus Conus; species Conus canariensis. The sequence goes on along the minus strand of CM065716.1, from coordinate 41,516,828 downwards.
TGCTCAGTACCATAACATTCTTCCATGTGGTCAAGTTCTTGTCTTCTGCTGAGTGTTGGGATGCTACCTATGCTTCGTAACAGATCTTCCTATAACACTGACAAAATGGCATGACAATGACCATATTGGCTAGCAGATCTCTGATGACTAAACCTACTCGGCGATGTATGATGTACACAGGCTTAGGATTATTTCTTAAAGCACTGTACTATGTTTGTCAATAAGTAACCGTGCTTTATATACGCATGATATACTGAAGTCCCTTCCTTTTTCTTACATGTGTTTATCTATTTTATTTTTTGGCTTGCTGTATACCTAGTTGTGGCTGTTGCTGGGTTGTTGGGTTTTGTTTGTTTTTTTCGTACCTGTATTTATCTTAAATAAGAGCAATTTTTTTTTTAATCCTGCTTGGCAAGAAGAGTTCGAAATAAGATAAGAATGGCACTCATTGCCTATAGCCGAAGACGATGAGGTCAACGTCCTATTGGAGGTCGTTTCCAATACCATCCTATTGTTTCACAGTGGATCTAACTGTGTCAGCGGCTGTCTCCCATACTGCAGTCTTTTCTACCACGCCAGGTGATGCGAATATGTCCATACGCTCAACGTTATCCTTCCAGATTTTTTTTTTTCTTTTCTTTTTTTTTTTTTTTTTCTTTTTTCTTTAATTTTTTTTTTTTTTTTTTTTTAAATTAAAGGACACTGCGCTATACAACTTCATCGTCGGCAACAGATTTCCTCACGTGAAATTTCGCGCGGCTCTCCCCGAAGCGCCACTCATTTTAAGGCGCGATTCCATTTATCCGTTTACGGTTACGGTTACGGTTAAAAGCATCCGTTAATAGTGTCCGGCAAAGCTCAGTGTGCACCAGAGTGGCGGTGATACTGTACAGAATTGAGAACATTTTGACACAGAGAGCTGTTCTTTACCCTCCCTTTTCCATTCAGTTAGGACACGTTACTAAATTAATAGCATGTCGTTGTTTTGTTTATTTTTTTCTTGTACAGTATAAGGTCTTACATATAATGCCATTCATATGTTGACGAACCGCGTACTGTCCTTACATCTGTAAACTCTGAATCTATTTGATTAAAATTTGATTTGAAAAAAAAAAAGCGGTCCCATGTTTCCAGATAGGCTGTCTCATCATGTATTCAATGTAAATGGAACTGACATTGCTATTTGCGTGATTTTTTGTCGAGACTGTAACTGCAAACGGAAAAATTAAAATCAAGCCCTTATTTTACCTGGAACGGTCCAAGTTCTTATCGAAAAACAAAAAACAAAAAACGAAACAACTTTAAAACCTACAAAGGTTCATTAAATGTTTTGCAGCACATCTCTCTAAACATGAACGACTTCAATTCTTTTCTGTGTATTGACAGACTGTTTGCATGGAAATCTGTATAATGGAATAAATCATTATCCCAGCCAAGGAACCGTGTTGGTTTGTTTGTTTGTTTGCTGTCTGTCAGCAAGATTACGCACAAACTACGAACCCGATTTCAATAAAACACAGTGGAAAGATGGAATGTGGCCCAAAGACTATCCCATTAAATGCTGGAACGGATTCGTGTTGCGAATCCGGGTCAAAGGGCGGATCCCGGATCTGTTCAGCGAGATTCAAAAAAGAAACACACGGAGCCGATTTAAACATTATTATTTAGTGAAAGAACACAATCTTTAGATACAGCATTTTCAGGATAAATCCCATCATTAAGCAAAACTGGAATGTTCTACGACTTTTTTTTTATTTTATCTTTTTTTTACTTTTTTCAATATTTTGAAACTGGCATTTTCGGAATCTACTTATGATACGTTGCGTTTTATTATACTAGTAAACTAATTAGAAGGCATCGACCGTTTTCAAAATGTTTCCGACAGTAAATGTATGCCAGGATCTATGCGGAAACAAACTGGGTTCAGGGAAATAGTGGGTTCATGAAAAAAAAGAAAAACCACTTTCTGGTGTTAGACCGGGAGGTGGAAATCCACTTTATAGTAAAGGTAGACAGAGATTGATTGATTGATTGATTGATTGATTGATTGATTGATGGATGGATGGATTGATGGATGGATGGATGGATGGATGGATTGATTGATTGATTGATCGATTGATTGACTGACTGATCTTTAATACACAAGGATGGAGATTTTAGGCCAACGCCTAGTCTTACAATCTGTCCTTGTCATGCATACATTATTTCAACACATATCATTCATACTGACAATTCAACATAGCAACATTGTAATCTAATTCTACAATGATAAGCAAACTATTCATAAAAGTACTAATGAGATGGGGGATGGTGAAACAGAAGGAAACTTACAAACAAACAAAACTACAGAGAGAGAGGGTCAGTGGAGGGTGGGGAAGAGAGAATGGTAGGTAGGGGGAGGAGAAAAGGGATGGTAGACAGAGTGGGAGTGGGGATGAGCGATTTTAATGAAGTAGGTTTTATGTTTAGACGATGTATTCAAAGTATGGTTCACAGAAGACTTTGCGAATGGGCGCTAATCATTAAAATCGACTAATTAAATTACTGAGACATAAAATGTTTATGCAAATGTTCCTTGAAAAGTTTTAAAGTATTCATATTTTGTAGATTCGGTGGAAGTGAGTTCCAGACATATGGTCCAGAGTAAGCTAGGCTTGTTTTATTTAGATCAATGCGTGGATAGGGAAGAAGGAATTTCGTCGAGCCAGAAAAGCTGTTCGATCTTGTAAAAAGGGCATTGATATAACATGGCATAGTATCTGTCAAGATTGTAAACATAAATGATGCCTTGTTGAAATCCAATTGCCTATTCAGAGGAAGTATGTTCAGCGCTTTTAGTTTTTCGTCTGTTGTTAGAGATACAGCTGGATGGAGTACCTTTGCTGCACGTCTATGGAGAGAATTCAGGCTTTTTTGTGGACGTCACTACTCCCGTCCCACACTGTTGAAGCGTAATTGATACGTGACATTATGTGTGCATTGAAGAAAAGTTTAAGCACATTACTGTTGACGTAGCGCTTTAATTGAGATAAGAGGAAAAGGTGTTTTGAAACTACCTTGCATACTTTATTGAGATGAGATTGCCATTTCAATTCTTTATCTATCGTTAACCCTAAAACACGATGCTCATCTACCTGCTCCATAGAAGTGCCATTCAATTGAAGTTTTAGGCAAAGAGGAGTCAATTGGTGTTTTTGGCGGGTAGCTATAATTATAGATTTGGTTTTGGCTGGGTGTATGACCATTGAGTTTGAATGAACCCAGTCTGACACGTCGTTTAGACTTTCCTGGAGAGAAGTTTCTATTGTCAGTAGATCACTACCATTCGTTTGGAGTAACGAGTCAGCAAATAAATCTGTCGTGACCTTTTCATCTGATACGGACAATGGTAAATCATTGATGAAGATGCAGAATAGTAGGGGCCTAGTACTGAGCCCTGTGGGACTCCATGTCTGACAAAGAGAGAGAGAGAGAGAGAGAGAGAGAGAGAGAGAGAGAGAGAGAGAGAGAGAAAAGAGAGAGAGAGAGAGAGAGATTCAAACGCTAAGGAGTTTCAACCATCTGCCACTAGTGGTCGCAAAGAATAGAACAGTTAGAGAGAGAGAGAGAGAGAGAGAGAGAGAGAGAGAGAGAGAGAGAGAGAGAGAGAGAGAGAGAGAGAGATTCAAATGTTAAGGAGTTTCAACCATCTGCCACTAGTGGTAGCAAAGAATAGAACTGTTTTGTGCCGATAACACAAAGCCCGTTCTGTTTACACACACTCGGTATATTTCAAAGTTAGCTACATGACGCATACATAACCACGTAATGAGCCACTCACTATAAAACATGTGTTAAAGAAAGTTTAGGGGTTAACGTGACAGTCGACATAAACACTGTACAGCAGACTCTATGAAAACCTTGCTCAGGGATATTCCACTGGATGTTAGTGGTGGTGGAAGTGGTGGTGGATGCTGTTGTTGTTGCTGCTGCTGCTGCTGCTGGTTTTTCTCTAACAGAAATGAATATTTTTCGTTTTATCTAAGATTTTGTTGAAGTAGAACTAGGTTTAAAATATTTGAAAAAAAAACTGGCCCATTAAAAAGTTTGAAAGAAAAGTGGTCTGTTCACATCAAAAGAAAATCGACGTATGGAATCGATGTTACGGCCCTACTATAGTCTCCTGCAGTCGCCTTCGCTATAAACTACACGACCTGTATCAAATACTGGTTCAGCTGTGACCGCGACCTTGATGACATAGGGACATCTTCGGAGACGGGCGGTTTCATAGATCGGGTTGTGTTTCTCCACGTCTGTGTGTGCGCGCTTGCGTGCGGTGTGTGTGTGTGTGTGTGTGTGTGTGTGTGTGTGTGTGTGTCAGTGAATGAGAGAGAGAGAGAGAGAGAGAGAGAGTGTGTGTGTGTGTGTGTTGCGTGTGTGTGTGTGTGTGTGAGTGTGTGTGCGCGCGTTTGTGTGTGTGTTTGCCTGTGCGCAGTGGCTGTATTTGTAGCTCGGTGGCTATTTGGGATGTCGGTATCAATGTGTATGTGATTTTACCAGATCTGCATGCGAGGGAGATGTCCACGTGTGTGCCTGCAGGTGTTGTTTTACGTATTTGGTTAACATTGCATTTTTTGTACAAAACTGTATCATCATCCTCTGAACAGCCATACACATATTGCCCTCTCACTCGCATCTGTTGCTGTTTGCCTGCAGGCATGTATGCGAACGTACACGTGCGCTCACAAACTTGTGTGTGTGTGTGTGTGTGTGTGTGTGTGTGTGTGTGTGTGTGTGTGTGTGTGTGTGTGTGTGTGCATGGACATGTTTATACATGCATGCCCATAAATACGTACGCTCTCTCTCTCTCTCTCTCTCTCTCTCTCTCTCTCTCTCAGACACACACACACACACACACACACAAACACACACGCGAACGCGAACGCACGCACGCACACACATACACACATACAACACACACACGCACGCACACACACACGCGCGCACGCGCCCATACGCACTCCCCCCCCCCCACACACACACACACGCACACACACCACACACACACACACACACACCACACCACACCACACCACACCACACCACACCACACCACACAACACAACACAACACAACACAACACACACACACACACACACAGAACTCTAGTCCTTATTTGTGGCACGCACAATAATATTATTAGCAAAGCCTGTGTGCTTAGCTGTATGACAGCGCTCTAGTGTCTAAAGGCAACAATAGCTGTTTTCTTTGGGAGAACAGCTATTTTCCTGGAGGGAAACAGAAAAACAAAGAAAACGGCTACTATCCTGAGCATCACAACGATTTTCCTTAGGATCACCACCGTTTTCCTTAGGATCACCACTGTTTTATAAGACCACCACTGTTTTCCATAGGATCACCACTGTTTTATAAGACCACCACTGTTTTCCATAGGATCACCATCCCCAAGAAGGGGACCATGGAGGGGACTATGGAAGGGGACCATGGAAGCCGAAATAGTAATGATGACTGTGATGATAATGGTATTAAAGGCAATTTAATAGAGATAATTCTGGCAATGATGAGAACGAATATAATAAGATGAGGGATACTGGTAAAGTGGGCTTGTTTGAGAAAAAAAAGAGGTGGGGAGGGAGGGTTGGGAGGTGGAGGTGGTGGTGAAACAGTGGGGTTTGTAGTCTGTTTTGTAAAATGGTATGATATGTCAGTGACAGTGGTGATTATGGTGGATAGATAATAGTGCTAACTGGGGGGGGGGGGGGGGGGGGGGGGTAAATAAACAAATAAATAAATACAATTTGAAAATTTCAGAAAAATTTTGTAAAAAATAAATAAATGAAAATAGAAATAAAAGAAATCAAATAGATAAATGAACACATAAGTAAATCAAAACATAAAATACAAAAAAGTAAATAAATAATTAAGTAATAAAATGAAATAACATAAATAATAAAATAAAATCAAACTTTAAAAAAAAAGGAATAAAAATTTTTTTTTAACACTTCAATGGGTGGTGATTGTAATGATAGTAATGATAGTAGTTAATGTGGGTAGTTGTATGTGGGTGTAGTATGCTAATGTTGGGGAGGTACGGAAGTGATAAACATGAGAAGCTATGATGTGACGGTGGGGGGGGGGGGGGGGGGGGGGGGGCAGAGGGAGGGGGAGAGGGCAATGGCGGAGGGAAAGTTCATATCTCTCCGCCCACACATACGTATGTGTAGGACGGGGGGATGGCAAATTCATGCACATAGTATTGTTGTAAAAGTAAACAATACAGATGTACATTACAGTAGGTGAAATAAGTGTTGGCATCGTGTTAGTTCAGGAGATAGAAAGGATCAATGAGAAAAGGGGTATCATGTGTTAGGGGGAAAAAACAACAACAAAAAAACAAAACACATCAAACAAAAGGGGGAAGAAAAACATGTAAACAGTGTTGTGGGTGAATGATGGTCCTGGGACTAATTGTGAGAAGTGAAACAGTGTTGGTGTTAGGATAACAGTAAAATAATACTGGTTGGAAAGGAAATGAATGGAAATGATCAATGGGAAAAGTGTTGACATGTTAATAACAACAACAACGCACGCGCGCGCGCACACACACACACACACACACACACACACACACACACACACACACACACACACACACATTTATGATTGGTGCATGATGATCATTTGAAATCAATAGTACTAATAATGCCGTGTTGGGGGGAAAAATGGAAACGATCAATGACTGATGGATAATGATCATTGTCATAAGTGAGATCAACAATACTAAAGGATGATGATCATTGTCATAAGTGAAATAATGTGATGGCATTAGTATAATAATGCCGATTGGTGGAAAAATGGAAATGATCAATGACCGAGGGATGTAAAGGAGTAAATTCAATTCCAAAGCATGAGAAAAAAAGAGAAAAACAAACAGTTGTGATCCTTAAAACGGTAGTCATTCTTACCGATAACACCCATTAAAACCGGTTACTGTTGTTGTTGTTGTTTGCTTGTCTATTTGTTTGTTTGTTTGTTTTGTCTGTCTGTCTGTTTGTTTGTTTTAGCTTGGTTGTTTTTTTTTTTAACTCAGGCAAGCAGGGAAAACATCATTTTGTCATCCTTAGGGAAAACTGTCATTTTTCTAAGGAAAGCTGTCGAAATCTTCAGGGATAGCAACATGACACCCTTTTTCTGAAGGACAGTCAGACAGTATTCCTGGGTGAAAACCGCCGCCATCGGCTTTTGAACCTAGTGCGCTCCCATACAGCTAGCTTTGTACGGGTCACTAACAGAGACCAGACCCGCGCGGTGGTCAAGCCTTCGCTCAGTCTCCTGAGACCCTCCTCCCCTCTCTGTTCCCGTTGAATTATTCATCATTTCTCAATTAAGCTGCACCTTCTGTGTACTGTGGTCTCATCGTGGTTTAGCATAGGTCGCGCAGTGTTCAAGGACTACTCTGCACTCAGAGACACATCCTTGATGACATTCATCTGAGCAGTACTGAATAGGTATATACACTCAAACAAAGAGGTTTATTATTGTCATTATCATCATTATCACTACTATTTTCATTATTATTACCATTATTATCATAATCAATATTATTATCATTATTATTACCATTATCATTATTATTATTGTTATTGTCGTTGTTGTTGTTGTTGTTGTTGATGATGATGATGATGATGATGATGATGATGATGATGATGATGATGATGATGATGATGATGATGTTCTTGTTGTTCTTGTTACGGTAATTGTTATGATCATCACATCTTCATCATCATCATTAATCAGATGACACAACAGTAGGATATTTGCAGTGCAGTTTCTTTTGGCCTTTTCTATTTTGACTTCCTTTCTAAACTTTTTGTTTTTATTCCTCAGTTTAGGGGAGCTGCTTCTGTCTGTTTTCCTTTATTCTCTCTCTTCAGGCTTTGTTCCGCTGTCACGTGGCTTTCTATGTGTTTTCTCTCAGGCTTTGTTCCAGCTGTCACGTGGGCCTTTCTATTGTGTTTTCTTCTTCAGGCTTTGTTCCAGCTGTCACGTGGGCCTTTCTATTGTGTTTTCTTCTCGTTGTTCCAGCTGTCACGTGGGCCTTTCTATGTTTTTCTTCTTCAGGCTTTGTTCCAGCTGTCACGTGGGCCTTTCCATTGTGTTTTCTTCTTCAGGCTTTGTTCCAGCTGTCACGTGGGCCTTTCTATTGTGTTTTCTTCTTCAGGCTTTGTTCCAGCTGTCACGTGGGCCTTTCTATTGTGTTTTCTTCTTCAGGCTTTGTTCCAGCTGTCACGTGGGCCTTTCCATTGTGTTTTCTTCTTCAGGCTTTGTTCCAGCTGTCACGTGGGCCTTTCTATTGTGTTTTCTTCTTCAGGCTTTGTTCCAGCTGTCACGTGGGCCTTTCAATTGTGTTTTCTTCCCTCTGGATGGCGTTACCCTGGGATGAGTGAGACCTAGTTTTGGGAAAAGAATTTTAAAATCATCTTGAGGAAAAGTGTTATTTACTGGCATGCATGCTCGCGCGCGCGCGCACACACACACGCCCACGCACGCAGCACGCACGCACGCACACGCGCGCGCGCG
>CM065716.1:41473248-41485748 GCA_033310375.1 Conus canariensis | reverse complement strand
TGTTTTTGTTTTCAATGTTCATTAATGAGCTTGCCATAGAGGTTATCAACAATGGCCTTCATGGAGGACAATGTACAGAAGATGTGTTAAAATTATTTATCCTACTATTAGCAGATGATATTGTTTATGTTTCAGAAACGATAATTGGCTTACAACGTCACTTAAATAATCTGAGCAGGGCTGCCTCCTCATTAGAGTTTAAAGTGAACATGAGCAAAAGCAACATCGTGGTGTTTCGAAAGGGAAGTTATTTGGCGGCAAGGGAAAGATGGATGCATGTTGGACCTATGATACCTGTGCTGAATGTGTATGAATACTTGGGTATCTACATTTCTACACGCCTAAGTTTTACCTTTGCTTGTAAAGACTTTGAATGTAGGGTAAAGAATGCTTTCTGTGCGTAATAAAAAGATTGCATGCTTTGAATAATAATTCGTTTGAGTTTTTTTTTTTAATATTCTATTCCCAGATACATCCTATTTTGATGTATGGGGCTGAAACTTTGGGTTTAGATAATGCCTTTGTTCATTGAGAGGCGGCGCATTTATTTGCTTTAAAGAAGTTTCTAGGTTTCGACAGGCGTATCTCTAATGATTTGGTGTATGGAGGGTCCAATAGATATCCACTGTACATTAGTTCAGCCGTAAGATGTGTACGGTATCGGTTAAAGCATGAATCATTATAGATTGCCTTCTACGTCTTATCAAATGCTCTACGAATTGAATGTAAAGGGGAAAACAAAACGGGTTTCAAATATGCGTTTGTTTCTGTGTAAGCACAGATTTAGGGATGTTTGGCTGACTCAAGGTGTAGGAAATCAAAAACAGTTTATTTGTGTTTCTCAACAAGGTTTGATTGACCGTAGATGGCAGTGTGGGACGACCATATCCAAACTAGTGGACAGTATGATTTCTGCAGAAATCGTTCTACTTTCCAATGCATTCAGCCTTATTTGAAATTCGATTTGGACATTCGTTTGAAAAGATTAACTGCTAAATTTAGAGTTGGTGTTTCTAAAATAAGGACTCATTACTTAAGATACAGACAACAAGCTTACGCATAGATTTTGCTTTGGTACCGTGCCTTTAACATGTGACCACCATTATTAACACATTTGAGAGAGATGGGAGCGAAAGGTGGGGAGGGGAAGGGGGAGAGAGGTGGAGGGGGAGGGAGAGAGGGAGGGGGGGAGAGAGAGAGAGAGAGAGAGTGTGTGTGTGTGTGTGTGTGTGTGTGTGTGTGTGTGTGTGTGTGTGTGTGTGTGTGTGACACAAAATGAAAAACTGAAAATAATTAAGGGTTTTTTGTTGTTGTTTTGACTTGTTTTGGATTTTTTCCAGATATGTTGTTTTCTTTGTATAAGCAATACATTATCAGAGTGAGTGTGCCAGTTCACCACACATTAGAGCATCAACAAACCCAGACACTTTGTATCAAACGCCAAAACATTAAAATCAACAAAAATATGTCCATTTGTAAGAGAACATACAGACTATGCATGGTGTGTAAGAGACTGGTTGGAAAAGGGGGGGGGGGGGGGGGGAGGGGGGGAACCTAGTAGTGGAAATTGTTTTTGTTTCTTTTCTGCTTTTTTTTTTTTTTTCCAGATGAAAAGGACAGTGTGAAGCACCAAAAAATGAAGAGGTGGATTTTGGCCTTAGGAAAAAAAAAAGGAAAAAAAAAAGAAAAAAGAAAAAGAAAGAAAATCACCGCCTTAGGTGCTCCATTGATCCGATAACTGATGCCACACAAAAAATACAGACAACATACACAAAATGACTTCTTATGTCCATTGTGTATGCAAGGTGAGGAAAATGAAATACATTTTATGATCCTTCGCCCAGCTTTAGAAGAAATTCGCCAAACATTTATTCCACAGAAATATCATAGACGCCCATGTATACTTCGTTTACAGTCAGTACTTAGCTCTAACATTTCTGAGGTTATTAGGAATTTAGGTATGTTTTGTTTAATTCGTCTAAGATCAGATCGATAATGACGTCTTAGTTGATGTTCTTATTGGTATGGTTGTTGTTGTTTTTTTTCCTGACAAATGATATTTTTCTTACATACAATGTGAATGATTGCGCTCATTCCCCTTCAAATGGGCCAATGGCCTTACTGAATAAATTATGAACTCTCTCTCTCTCTTCTCTCTCTCTCTCTCTCTCTCTCTCTCTCTCTCTCTCTCTCACCGGGACAACAACATTTTCTCCTGTTCCTCAATGACCAGTAAAACCAGACCTGCGTAATGAACAAGAATGCTGAACATGAATATATGCACGCTTAAACATGACTGCCTCATGAATCCTTGTTCATTTTTATTCGGGCAGCGCTGATGATATCATTATGGTGCTTCGTATATCTCTTTCGTCACACAGAGAGACAGAGACAGCAGAAAGAAATAGAAACAGACAGAGAAACAGAGAGAGAGAGAGAGAGAAACAGAGAGAGAGACTGTGTGTGCGTGCGTGCGTGCGTGCGTGCGTGCGTGCGTGCGTGACATACAGTTTTAGTGTGCATGTATGTACGTTTTCTTTTATAATAATATGAATCATCACTGTTTCGTTATAATCATTGTGATATTGTATAATGGCGTTAATGTCTTAGTATCCATAATCCCTGAAGGGACAAGGGCCAGATGGCAAAAAAAAAGTATCTTCTTGCCTCTCTGTTACCCTTGGGAATAAAGAATATTGATTAATCAATCTGTCTCCCCCCCCTCTCTCTCTCTCTCTCTCTCTCTCTCTCTCTCTCTCTCTCTCTCTCTTTCTCTCTTGCCCAATAAAAACATTGTGAACCGGCTGGCTGTTTCAAGCACGACTGTAGTAGAGTGATCCAACTATCAACAAAATAAGTAAACATTATACACTGTCATTCAAACGGTCCAGTCAACTGGCAACAAATCAACGGTCAGTATTCTACACTGTAATTAAAACAGTCCAACGACTGTCGACAACACAGCTCTCAGTGTTGTACGCCGCAAATTTTTGATCGAGTGTACGTTTTCACAACAATAATTCTTACCTGATCAATCACCAAACAAGTCTGCTTCATCACTGAATGGTCATTTAAGGTGTGGCGATCTACAGGTGGATGGAAAGAAAAGTGAAAGAACAGGAAGAAATGAAAGAATAAAGAATGCACGAATACAAGGGGGGAAAAGACATACAGAAAGAAGAAGAAAAGATAAAGAAAGAAAAAAAAAGGAAAAAGAGGGAAAGAGAAAAGAAAGAAAGGGGAGAATCAATGAAAGAAAGAAGGAAGAAAAGAAAACGAAAGAATATTAAATGAGAGAACTGAAACGAAAGACAAAGGTACGGATCCTTACCATCAGTCTCTGGCACTCCCTCATTTCTGTTCCGTTAGACTGACGGCAAATCTGTCACTGACAATACGGAGGTTTAGATTCCACGTCACAAATCCGGTACGGGCTAGATATGTAGCCTAACGTTTCCAACTGACGGCAAATCTGTCATTGACAATACAGAGTTTTAGATTCTACGTCACTTATCCAGTATTACGCAGTTTTAGATTACAAGTCACTTATACGGTACGGGCTAGATAGGTAACATATCCAACCCGTATCGCACATTCTCCCGCGATTTCCGCACATCGTACCGCTTTCGATAGGGACGTGTCTACATAGGCTACTCGTGGCCTTACCCGTATGTGTTTCACAGCAGCACAACTCAGGTTTCATGGAAAGTAACATTTCGGTTGCCTTTTCAAAACCTTTCCCTAGCCTCGTGTATATGTTTAATTTCACAATGTCGTGAACAGTTTGCGTACGACACTTCCTAAACACACCACATGCCCACAGGCGAAAACATGGCGACCGAGCAGTACGAATTCAGTCTACTCGACAGAGAGAACGAGAGTTGAGGAGATTGCGGCCCCACTTCAGGCATATTCCAACTGCTTTCTGGCTATAATGCAATAAGTGTCAATCACAGACGCTTTTAAGAAGTGTTTTTGATCAGCTGATGCCATAAGCTTGTTTTAAAAGCACGCATTGCACGTGCTTTGAGAAATTGTGTCAATTGTTAACACAGATTTCTATGTAGCCCGAAGTCAACTTTTCAACGCCACACGGCGAGGAGTGGAGGGCGGAGTTTTAAACGATCAACTCATGTGGATTCCTATGTTTTCTGGCACCATATGCGGCACACAACGGAAAAAGCCGGTCGTGGTTTTACTTTTTTCGGCAATTATTGCCGTTTATTCAAAAGAGGAAACATTAATGGTCATACAAGGCGTAAAGTAATGCCGATTTGATGTAAAATATGAAACAAACAAATGAATATGTCTTCTTTGGATGCAGAAAACAATGCTCCCTAATAACGATAGGAAATCTACATGTAAAATATCAGACATTTATATAGAGGGTGTATCTTAATTCAAATGTATATCCAAGATTAAGATACGTCCGGATGTAAACCAGAACAAACGGGGTTTACGAGAAAAAAAAAATGTGTGTGTTGGGGGGGGGGGGGGGGGGGGATGGGAGGAGATTACGAGAAACAAATCTTACTGTTTGGGTTTCTGACCAGTTGGTAACACATTTTGTAGGCTAGGCCAACACATAAATGTGCGCGTGCGCACACACACACACACACACACACACACACACACACACACACACACACATGCCATATATTTGGAGAGAGAGAGATATATACCCCTTCAGCCTCCGCCTCTCCCCTCCCCCTCCTCTTTTGCACACCCACACGCCAAGCCCACTCCCAGCTCACCATCCGCCACCCACCACTTCCTGACTTCAACGCCCCTCCCATCAGCTCCCAGCAAGAAGGATCTCTTCTCCCCGTTCATCAAAGTCACATTTCACTTGCGAAATTGAGACTGCCTCGTCATCATCTCACAGTTGCTGACGTAATAAACCTGACCACTTTGAACGTGTTTTTCAAGTGGCTGTGAGACAGAAGCGGAGTGCCAGTGTTTTTGACACAGTAAACATTTAGCAAAAACCAGACAGGAAGCGGCTGGATTTTGTTGTTGTTGTTGTTGTTGTTTGTTTTGTTTTGTTTGTTTGTTTTAATCTTAATAGGGCGCGGGACTTACGAGTTGATCTTGCGTATGAAAATATTGCTGATGCTCCCACTGCTTCTTGAGACAACTTTCTGTTAACGGCTCGGTCAGTCCTTGAGGGGTGTAGATTGGTCAGCCAGGTAATTCAGTTACGACATAGACACATGAGGTGAGGGATCGTACTGTATTGCATAACTTCGTCGTCACAGTAGATCTCTCTAGGGGGGGGGGGGGGGGGGTAAAATTACAGCTGCTGTTCCCCACGCGGGAGGAGAGTTCGCCTCTTGACACAGCACTGCCATTTTTTCCTCTCTCTCTCTCTCTCTCTCTCTCTCTCTCTCTCTCTCTCTCTCTCTCTCTCTTTGTCCTTGTCTGTAATTTGGTTTTTATCTTATCAATGTGGACTTTCATCCGTATAAAGTACTCGAACTTAAATGGCTACGACCCTTCAGCTGTTCATATACCACACAGAAGTTGCTAACAATACTCTTGCACCTCTACAAAAAGAAGTGCGAATTCACTCGGCCTGTGTCATTCTTCTAAAGACAAAGAGAAAGAGTGTATTCATAGATCATAGATCATGTATCTAAAAACTATGTCGTTTTTGTACTTCCCTGCCAGTTGCCATGTAAACTGTCAATGTAATGTACATATCAGAGCAAATATAACCTATGAGCTTGTTTGCTCTTCCAAGGGATATAAATCCTATTGCAATTATTTTGAATAAAGTTCTGTTTAAATCAAAGAGAAGAGTCACTGTGCATGTGTATGTCCCAGCAGAATACAGTATGAAACTAAACATGCTGTGCAACGTGTGCTTGCCTGTGAACACTTCCCTTTGTAAGAGTTCCTGAGCTCTATCTGTCTCTCTGACTGACTGTCTGCCTGCCAACCTGCCTGCCTGTCTATCTGTCTGTTTCCCGCCCGCCCGCCCTCCCTCCCACTGTGTGTGTGTGTGTGTGAGAGAGAGAGAGAGAGAGAGAGAGAGAGAGAGGAGAGAGAGAGAGAGAATCGTCTTCTTCGCAGATTGTTAAGGGAGTCTGCAAACACAGCAGAAATGGCAATGGTCAGACGTTTGCAGGACTGACTGGTGTCTTGGTTTAACCCTCGTTTTTAGTTTTCTGTTTATAATTATCATATATAAGATGTAAATCTTCGATTCACATCGTAGATCTTGTGGCTTACCTGATGGTGTGCAGCCTAGCGAGTCTGCACGCTCCGACTTCCTTTTGATGACAATGAAACCGGAACGGTCAGTAAAGTACGTGAAATGGTAGAATCTATAAATGCAGGAGCAAAAACGAGAAGAAAGAAGTTTTTCATCACCATCATCGTCGTCGTCGTCATTGTCGTCGTCGTCATCATCATCATCATCGTCCTCGTCGTCTTCATCATCATCATGATCATCACCATCATCATCGTCATCATCATCATCGTCATCATTGGCCACCTCACACAGTCAGACAGAGACGAGGAGATCGACTGAGAAGCAGAGACAGACTGACATATAAACAGACAGACAGACAGACAGAGACAGACAGACAGACAGAAACAGAGGAACAGAAACAGAGACAGAAACAAATACAACAACGTCGACAGAAACAGACACAGAAACGGAGACACAGGCATAGACAGACAGACAGACAGACACAAACACGTCCACAAAGGACACGGACAAAGAATACAGATCAACGAAGTCCTGGTTCCCACAGTTATCTCCCATAATGTCGTTCTCTTCCGTGAAGGCGAATAATGGAACGGAGGGTCAGCATGAAGCGAATGACGCCTTTGACCTCTGTTACAGGATGGGGTCAGATTTAATGACTCTGTAAAAACGACGAAAGGTGAAGAGAGAGAGAGAGAGAGAGAGAGAGAGGGGGGGGGGGGTACAAACTAATAGCCTCACTACAAAGAGACAGGCGGCCAGGAGAAAAAAAGGTTTGAAGAATAGAACGTTGTAATTTTTCTCTTGCATTGTCTTTCACCTTCACCAATGACCCCAACGAGGCATGCTTGCACGGTGTGTGGTGTGTGTGTGTGTGTGTGTGTGGTGAGAGAGAGAGAGAGAGAGAGAGAGAGAGAGAGAGAGGAGAGTGCGCGCGTGCGCGCGCATGAAGGAAGAGAGAGACTGGGGGAGGAGGTTGACAGTGGGGGGGGGGGGGGGGAGAGAGATGCGAATACATTGCTCATCGTCCAATTTCTTCACAGATTCGGGAAGGGAAACGGACAAGCCACTGTTGGAAGGAGTCTGGTTTTGAACATTTGACGTCAGTAAGAGAGAGTGGGGAGTGGAGGGGATGGGGATGAGAGGGGGGGGGGGGGGGTTGGAAGGGGAAAACAGAGACAGGGAAACTGAAATCGATTCAGTGTGGTCCATAACCCCTTCAGAAGGGAATACAATGTCATGTCAGTTTAAACTGAAACTGAAAGCTGTTAACTTGGAACAACATTATCACATCACACCGACAGCTGAGCATTAGTTTGCAACTTTAGCATATCTTCTTTTCCTCGTGGCGTTCACCGGCTGGTCGATTAGCCCAGTTCGAATGATACATCTTCTTTTCCTCCTTCCTCTTCTTCTCCTTCTTTTTCTTTCTCCTCCTTCTCCTCTTCCTCCTCCTCCTGCTCTTCTTCTTCTTCCTCTCCCCCTTCTCCTCCTCCTCTCCTCCTCCTCTTCTTTTCCTTCTCCATGAAGAGTCACTGGGGTACCCCAGTGAGCAACTGTTACCAGGTTTCTTCAGCATAGTCGGGTGTGTGCCAAAGCCTTGGTGCCTTCTGCAAACGGTTTCCCTGACCACTCTGCGCTGTTGTCAGTGTTAAACAGGGCCGTCTTATTTTTCTTTTCTTTTTTTTTTTTCTTCCATCTTCCGGTAACAGCCCGTAGAGCTTTGTCGTCAAGAGAGTGTCCAGCCACCAAACGTCTTGTCGAGCCATTTTTTTGTTTTGTTTTGTCTAGAGCTCTCTCACTCCGCTTGGTTACCATCCCTGGTTAAAGCTGTGCAAGAAGTTAGCACCGGCAAAGGAGTGGTGCTGCAGTGGATCCCGGCACTCTAAGGGGTCTCCTGGGAATGAGCTGGGTGCTTACCTTGGTCAAAGAGTGCGTTGGGGGAGAGCATAAGCATCAAAGCTTAATTGTACATCTTTTGTAGGCTCTTGAAATAATGATGATGATTATTATAATGGTAATGATAATAATATGATAATAATAAAAAATGATGATGATGATAATGATAATAATAATAATGATAGTAATAACAATAATGATAATGATAATGTTAATACTGATAGTAATAACAATCGTCATCATCATCATAAGAATAACAAAAACAATGATAATGATAACAATAGCAAAAACAATGACAATGATAACAATAATGACTGTTATCGTTCTCAGGTCAACTGTAGAAGATCCTTTGATTAAAAAAAAAAAAAAAAAAAAAAAGTCTTCCAACTGTTCGTCTGATGAACATTTGTAATTAGGGACTGACTTTGACGAGGTGACAGCCCAGATATGCCTACATCCCACCCCATCCCCGTAGAACTGTGATCACCGGAATCATGAGCCGACTCTTTCGTATGAGATGGGATTGTGATGAATTGCGCCCAGTTTTCTGGACAGATTCCTTCATGGTAAAAAAAGAAAAATTAAGAAACAAAAATTTCAAAAAATTAAAATGCAGCAAAGAACTCAAGAATAATGTCACATGTTTAAATATTTTCTCCTCTTCACCCATGTGGCCCAGGATATTGTCATTCTCCAATCTCCTGATTTCTGATGACACATCTTTCGTTATCTAAGCAATTGATATCATCCGGGGATTCTATACTACGCACAAAAAGTTAAGGATCGGTATGTGAAAACAGGTGCGTAATAAACTCAGTTCGCTACTGTTATTTATTTCTTAGTCCAGCCAAATTGTCATGAATTCTTGTTCAGCTGTAAGTGGGCGATGTTGTGTTAGTGCGAAAATTGCACGGGATTCTCTACTACTGAGCTGGGCCGCAAACGGAAAAAGCGGAAACTTGCGAAAAATGACCTTGTTTTGGACCGTTCTGCCTGAACACATTGCACTTGCCAGATGGAAAAACCATTATGCACGTGCAAGCACTGCTGTTTATGTGTGAGATGCTGTCGCTGTCTTGGCTATATAAGAAGACATTCCACCAGTAGTAGGCCTGATCTGACAATGCCTCCACGACGAAAATTAAGCGAGTTGGATAGGGGACGAGCTGTTGCATGGTTCCAAGATGGTGTTCCCAAGCGAGAAGTGGCCAGGCGACTTCATGTGTCCATCTCGGTCATTGTCCGACTGATTCAACGCTTTTACAGCCACTGGGATTGTCCATGAAAGACGCAGATCTGGTCGACCGAAGAAGACAACCCACGTGACGATCGTCTCATTGAACGACAAGCCCTGCAGACAAGAACAGCCTCTTCCAGCATAATTCAAAGGCAGTTCAGGGTGGCTACTAACATCAACATCAGCCAGCAGACCATACGGAACCGCCTACATGGGTTTAATCTCCGTTCTCGTCGCCCAGCAGTACGGCCACGCTTAACTCCAGTCCATAGGGCAGCACGCCGCGCCTTCTGCGCACGTCACGTGAGGTGGACACGTCAGCAATGGTCCCAGGTCCTGTTCAGTGATGAATCACGCTTCACCCTTCACCACAACGACGGCCGACTGAGGGTCTGGAGGCGCCCAGGGCAACGCTTTACTGACGCCACTGTCCAAGAAAAGGTGGCCTTTGGTGGAGGTTCTGTAATGGTCTGGGGGGCCTTCAGCCTTCACCACAGAACATGTCACACCCTTGTATCATGTACAGGGTAACCTGACTGGCATCCAATACCGGGATGAGATCCTTCGACCGCTGGCTGTGCCTACACTGCAGCAGATGGGACCGAGGGCTGTCTACCAGGATGACAATGCTCGCCCCCACAGGGCAAGGGTGGTCAACGACTTCCTGCAGCAGTCTGGAGTCAACAGAATGGAGTGGCCAGCATGCAGTCCCGATCTCAACCCGATTGAGAACCTCTGGGATGAGCTGGATTGCAAAGTGAGGAGCCACCCTCCTCCCAGGGATGCCCAACACCTCTGCCAGATGCTGCAGGCTGAGTGGCAGGCGCTTCCACAGAGGATCTTCACCAACCTGGTCAACTCGATGAGGACTCGCTGCGTCGAGTGCCAGAACAGCCATGGTGGTTACACGCATTACTGAGCTTTTGGGAGCATCAGTATGCCCTGTCTTGTGATTTCAATGACTTTGGGAAATCAAATTTGGATACGTACCCACTTTAATCAAATGTACACACCAAACGATTGCTCGAGATTGAAGGCAATTGTGTATCGTTATCACTAAAGAATGGAATTAAATGTTGGCCAAACTTCAACGCATTGACTTTCTTATTCTGACAGTTATGAATGTTTGTGAAAGTGATCCTTAACTTTTTGTGCGTAGCTTATTTTATCTAACAGCCCTTCGGGTTATCTAAGTCATAAATTTCATCTGTGTTCAATATCACTGAATTTTTCAAGATATGTTGAACTGTCAACATTCTTTATCAAGGAAGGTTTTGAAGTGCTCATATCAGTAGTCAACGGAAATGTTATTGTGTTTTCAGGAATATTTTAGAAGGCAGTTAATGCACATTACACTCGACCGATTACAGTCGACCGATTTGATAAGATTGTGTGTTATTACATTCATTTAAATTCTTTAATGTTTATTCTTTATACTGTCAACGATTTACGTAGTGATCCTATTCTTTGTCGTTTTTGCAACACTCTTGAATATCTTTTGGGGTAAGATTTAGTTCCACGGCATTCTCGGTCAAACTGTTGATGTTTTTTTTTTTTTTAATTGTTGTGTTTCTTTTCCTTCTTTTGTGTGAGAGAGAGAGAGAGAGAGAGAGAGAGAGAGAGGAGAGAGAGAGAGAGAGAGAGAGAGAGAGAGATGTGATTATAGCATTCACCTATTAGGACTTCTTCCTGGAGGTCAGAAACAATAGTCCGGCCATTCAGTTGTGACCCCCTACCCCACCCCACTGTTCTTACAATTCATCTATCGTGTCTTCCGATCAGGTTCACAAAGGATACGCCAACCATTCACCTGTGCCCCCCAACCCTTGATCCCACTGACCCCATCTTCAAAACATTGCTGACTCAGCCTATGTCAGGGTAGAGGACATTTCGGACCTCTGTACGGTTATACAAAAACCATAAGCGGTGACAGCTGGTGTTCACACACACGCACACACGAGCACGCGCGCGCGTCAAACACTCCACCCCAACCACACCACACACACACAACACACACACACACACGCAACCACACACACACACACACACACAGGGGGGGGGGGGGAGAAGGGGTAACTAAAATGTTTCTCTACAGCACGGTGATTGGTGTTTTGGGTTAAGCCAGAGAGAGACAGAGAGAGAGGGGGGGGGGGGGGGGGGGTACGGGGCTGGAGGGAGAAGAAACTAAAGTTTATAATACAGTATACTACTCTGTGTTTGGGCTAAGAGAGAGCGGGGGTAGGAGGGGGGGGGGGTGAGGGAGGGGGGCTAAAGTATATTACAGAAGCTCAGTTTGGGTGTTTTAGGGTAAGAGACAAACAGATACACAGACAGGGAGAAGGCGGTGGGGTGGGACTGAAGTATTGGGGCTTGGGAGAGAGAGAGAGAGAGAGAGAGAGAGAGAGAGAGAGAGAGAGAGAGAAGAGAGACAGACAGACAGACAGACAGACTGACAGAGAGAGAGCGGGTGGTAGACACGCACACAGACTAGAGAGAGAGAGACAGAGAGACAGAGAGGAGAGAGAGAGGGACTGAAACACATGATTGACTGCTTAGTGCTCAGTATTTTGAGTTGCAACATACAGAGACAGACAGACAGACAGACAGACAGAGACCGAAGCACACAGAGAGACAGACAGAGAGACGCATACCAAAATACATTTCAAACAGCTCAGTTTGGTGTTCACAGAGAGAGAGCGACAGACAGACATAGACAAACATATAGGTCAATAACTGAAAAATATTACTAACAGCTCAATGAGTTTGTTTGTTTGTTTTTCCTAGCACATTTGTTTGTTTGCTTTTCCTAGCACATTTATTCTCCCAAAGACAGTTTATAACGCGACTATCACTATTACTATGTATAATTACTGTTGGTACTGCTACTGGTGATAATGAAGTTGACGGCAATGATGACTTTAATGACGACGACGACGACGGGCGACGACGATGATGATGACGATGACGACGACGACGACGATGGCCACGAAGACAACACGACGATGACGACAATGACGACGATGATGATGATGACGACGACGTCGACGACGACAACGACGACGAGGAGGAGGACAACGATGATAATGATAATGACTCATTGGCACTGAACGCTTTTCCCCGGTAGCTTCAACACATCACGAACAAACCAAG
>CM065716.1:41460748-41468248 GCA_033310375.1 Conus canariensis | reverse complement strand
GTTGAGCAAGACACAAAGTTTTCAAGAGACAGATCCAGGATATGTTCAGCAAGGTACAATCTTCTTTAAGCGGCGGATCCAGGAGACTTCAGCACAATACAAATTCTTTTAGGTGGCGGATCCCTGATATGTTCGGCAAGATATCAAATTTTCAATAGACAGATCCAGGATACACAGTCAGCAAGATACAATTTTTTCAAAGTGAGGGATTCACGGTTTATTCAGCAAGATCCAAAATTTTCAAAGGACAGATCCAGTATACATTCAGCGAGATCAGAAAAATGTGAAGGGACAAATCCAGGAGACGTTCAGCAAAATACATGTTTTCTAAGGGACGGAGCTGGAATCCGGTAGAAAGAAACTCGTGGAGAGCGTGGCAGCAGAGAGTCCTCAGAAGAGAAGCCCCCTTCAAGCAAGTGTTTCGGCCCTTATCTCCTGACACTCTAGGGGGGTTGGGCCACACCCGGTTCATGACTCCGGATGTCCCTCTGCTGCCCCTTTTTTTCCCATCTTGGGACGAGCCATGGCTGGGATTCGAACCCATGACCCTCTGGACATGCTCATTTTCCACTTAATGACTCGCGCTTTAACCACTGAGCCACAGGGACACCTGATATTTGTAGGGAAATTAAGCCTTATGAAGTTCACTTTTGTTCCTCCTTGACCAGATCCAGCTTGAACACCTCTCTGCCGCTTCTGCCATTGCTTTCAGGGCTCTGGTTTTTTCCTTCCCTGCAACTGAGAGCTGTTTCATGAGGCTGTATGCAGACGTTCCTACAAACCCCCTAGCTCCAATTTCTGCAGTGAGGATTTTGACCTGATAGCCTTCTCTCCTCAGGCTGTTTGCCAGATCAGCATACTTTTCAGTCTTGTAGATTTGAGCTGCCTCCATTCTGTTCTCATATGGCACCGTGAGCTCGATCATGATCAGCTGCTTGGTTGACTTAGAGTGGACTACTATGTCTGGTCTCATGCCACTCTTGCTGATGATCTCTGGGTGACTCTTCCATTCTGGGAGGTCTGCAGTGCACTCCCAGTCATCTGCCCCGTCCAGCAGACTCTGCCTGCATGTTTCGAGTGGCACTGTTGTTCTTGGCCATGATTTGCTGCCTCCTGCCGTGAAGAATGTTGCGGGTGCTTTTGGAGTCCTGATTTTCCCTTTTGTGGTGTTGGTACTAGCCCAGACTACTTGTACAATTTCTTTGAGCACTTGGTTGTGCCTCCATGTGTACCTTCCTTGAGCCAGGGCTACTTTACATGAGCTTAGGACATGCTCCACTGTTTGTTTTTCATGGCAGAGGGGGCATGCAGGATCGTCTGTTTTCCCCCACTTCACCAGGTTTGCATTTGAGGGCAGAAGGTCATATGCAGATCTGAGAATGAAGCTGATCCTGAGAGGGGCCATGTGCCAAATGTCATTCCAAGTGAGACTTCTTTGGAGTGCATTCTCCCACGTTGTCCATTGCCCTTGCTGGCTCTGCTGGACTGCTTTTTGGAGTCTTTTTTGGTCTTCTTCTTTTCTCATCTCCTGAATCATCATGTCTCTTTTGGCTTTTCCTTTGGCCTTTGACCACCATTCAGTTTTGGTCACCCCCAGTCCCTGTCTGTTGGTCTGTGTGTGTCCTGTTATTTCTCTGATCTTGAGACTTTCTTTTGCAGAATCCATCGCCTCTTGAACTTTCCATTTTCTGCCTGTCTTCAGCTGGGGCTTAATTGCTTCTACCACCTTGTCTCCTGAGTCCTCCAGCATGCTTTGAAGTCTGATCTTCCCTGCTTTGTATTCCTCCAGGATGGATTTCAGGGGTAGTTTCAGCTTTGCTTGGCGACAGTACAGCGCTATGTCAGTCAGACAGGGTGGGACACCAAGCCATTTCCTTGTGAACTTGTTGATTTTGGCTTCCATTGCCTCCACTATGCTGGTGCAGATGTCGTATATCATCAGAGGCCATAGCAGCTTTGGTATCAGCATGAACTGCAGACACCAGACCTTGTATTTGCCAGGGAGTCCACACTGGTCAATGGTCTCCAAGCCTTCCTCCGCCATCTGCTTGGTTTCTTTTGCTCTTTGTGTGTCTTTCAGCGTATCATCATACCATCTTCCAAGGCTCTTGACTGGTTCTTCTGTGACTGTTGGAATGGCCTGGTTGGCAACACTGAAGACCACAGATCCGGCCACTTTTCCTTTCCTCAGTGAGAGACTCCGTGATTTCTTTGGCTTGAACTTCATTCTGGATGAGGCAACTATGTCGTCCAGCCTCTCCAGCACATGACGTGTCTCGTCTTCTCTGGATGAAATCACTGTAGTGTCATCCATGAAGGCCTTGAGAGGAGGCATCTTGTATCCATCGCCAAGGTCTGTTTGTCTCGCGTTGTTTGTTGCTGCTTTCAAGATGAGTTCCATTGCCAGCACGAACAGTATTGGGGAAATTGCACAGCCCATTGCAATACCCACTTCCAAGTTGATCCAGTCTGTTGTGTACTCCTTGGTAGAGAACCGCATTGAGAAGCCATTGAAGTACTTCTTGAGCATGTCGCGGATGTTCTTTGGCACATGGTACATCTCAAGAGCCAACTGTATCATCTCATGGGGCACAGATCCATATGCGTTTGCCAGATCAAGCCACACTACGTCCAGGTCTCTCTTTTCTGTTTTTGCTTTTTGGATTGCGTCCCAGATCATTGTGGCGTGTTCTACACAGCCCGCCACGCCTGGGATGCCACCTTTCTGGACTGACACATCCAAGTACTTGTTTTCCATCAGGTACTTGGTCAGCCTTGCTGCCATGACAGAGAAGAAGATTTTCCCTTCGACGTTCAGTAGTGATATTGGCCTGAACTGGCTAATGTCACTTGAGTTTTGCTCTTTGGGGATGTACACACCATCTGCCGTCATCCACTGGCCGCTGATCTTCTGGTTTCTCCAAGCCGATCGCAGCAGCCTGTGGAGCCACTCCAGCACCTTGGGACATTTCTTGTAAAGCTGGTAAGGTATTCCGTTTGGCCCTGGTGATGATTTGGCTCTGGCTTTGTCGACCACCTTCTTGATTTCCGCCAACGTTGGAGGCTTGCCATTGAACTGTTCCTCAGGGTTGGTTGGCCACACCAGACCTTGAATGTCGAGTGGTGCTTTGCTCTGTGGGTCAGAGTATGTTTTCCTCAGATGCTGCTCAAGAACTCCTTTGTCCACACTTAGGGTCCCAGATTTTGGCTGCTCAAACAGTGTTCTGGCAAACTGGAAGGGGTCTCTGAAGAAGCGCTCTTGTGTCTTCTTCTTTTTGCTCTTCCTCCTCCTCGCAGATTCCGCTTTGCTGAGGGCACTGTGTTTTTCTTTCAGGTCTTTCCACAGTTTTTCCAAGCCTTGTTTTTCAGCTGGCAGTGCGGTCTTCATTTGCATCTTGAGGTTTTTCTTTTGGACCCTGATCTTGTCCATCTTTTCTTGGCGTCTGGATTTCTTTGGAGGTGTTTTCTCTTTGGGTAGTTTTGCTCCATAGGCGTCTCTACATGTGGCATACACAATGTCCCCATATGTGGCTAGTTTGTGTTCCAGGGTGCTTTTCCCTATCAGTGCATCGAGTCTTTGGACGATTTTTGCATCCAGTTTCTCCCAATCTTCAGTTTCGTTTGCTCGTGGCAGGTTGAGTTTCAGGCGCCTGGCATCGAGGGCCTGTGCAAATTCCTCATCCGAACCAACAGCGTGGATGTCCTTGGCACTGTGGTTTAAATCCTGGCCTTGGTCTTCCGACGTCTTATCTGCTGATGCAGTGCGCTGCTGCTCATTCAGATGAGTCTTCACACATCCCATCTTTGTTCTGTGGATCTTCATGCCACGGGTGGTAGCGAAACGCTTTCCACAGACACATGGATATTCCATTTGGTCCATGTTCATAGTCCGTTTGGGATTTGCAGTCATGATTGGTTGAGCACCGATGGATTCATCATTCTCTCCCCCTTTCGGTGAATCCTGGGAGCATCTTTTCCTTTTATTTTTAGTAGCCACATGTTTAAGGCAAAGTGGGGAGCCAGCCCACAGAGCCCTTGGTTCTGGTCTTTCCCAGTGTCCTCCGGTCTTTCCGGACGTCCTCCGGCCTATTCCCGGAAGTCAATGGTTTACCCATGCATCAGTAGAAAGAAACTCGTGGAGAGCGTGGCAGCAGAGAGTCCTCAGAAGAGAAGCCCCCTTCAAGCAAGTGTTTCGGCCCTTATCTCCTGACACTCTAGGGGGGTTGGGCCACACCCGGTTCATGACTCCGGATGTCCCTCTGCTGCCCCTTTTTTTCCCATCTTGGGACGAGCCATGGCTGGGATTCGAACCCATGACCCTCTGGACATGCTCATTTTCCACTTAATGACTCGCGCTTTAACCACTGAGCCACAGGGACACCTGATATTTGTAGGGAAATTAAGCCTTATGAAGTTCACTTTTGTTCCTCCTTGACCAGATCCAGCTTGAACACCTCTCTGCCGCTTCTGCCATTGCTTTCAGGGCTCTGGTTTTTTCCTTCCCTGCAACTGAGAGCTGTTTCATGAGGCTGTATGCAGACGTTCCTACAAACCCCCTAGCTCCAATTTCTGCAGTGAGGATTTTGACCTGATAGCCTTCTCTCCTCAGGCTGTTTGCCAGATCAGCATACTTTTCAGTCTTGTAGATTTGAGCTGCCTCCATTCTGTTCTCATATGGCACCGTGAGCTCGTAAAATAAGACACATATTTTCCCAAGGATAAATCCGGGAGACGTTCAGCAAAATACATGTTTTCTAAGGGACGGAGCTGGAATCCGTAAAATAAGACACATATTTTCCCAAGGATAGATCCGGGAGACGTTCAGCAAAATACATGTTTTCTAAGGGACGGAGCTGGAATCCGTAAAATAAGACACATATTTTCCCAAGGATAGATCCGGGAACGTTCAGCAAAATACATGTTTTCTAAGGGACGGAGCTGGAATCCGTTCAATAAGACACATATGTTCCCAAGAATAGATCCGGGATACGTTCAGTAGGATAAAATTTCCAAGGGGACTGATCCAGGATTCGTTCAACAAAATCATTAGAAATTTTCCACGGAGCGTGAACGCTGTAAAGTAGTAAGTTTTTTGTGGATTTAAAAGTCTCTAGCAACATGATCATTCACATTTTAAGTTTTTCAATATTCCGTTGTTGTTGTTGTTGTTTTAAGTAAACTCGAAGTAACTCTTTTAATGTGTGCCTACTATTATGCCTGATGGAAAATGATTTTGTTTTAACTAATGTACTGATTTGCTCACAGAAGTTGAACAATAGATGAAATAAATGCCAGCCTCTAGCAATATGATCATTTATATTTTATGTTTTTCAATATTCGTTTTTTGTTGTTGTTGTTGTTGTTGTTGTTTTGTTGTTGTGTTTTTTTCGTTTTTTTAACAAACTCGAAGTAATTTTTATAATCTGTGCCTACTATTATGCCCGGCGGAAAATGATTTTGTTTTAACAAATAAACTGATTTGCTCACAGGTGTTGCAAAATAGTCAGATGAAATAAAAGCCTGGCTACCAACACATCTTTTTTCATATTTTAGAATCAATATACCATATTTTTCCCTCACATTTTGGTGTAAATCGGGATCAAACGGCGGGTCCAGGACCTGTTCGGAGGTCTACGTTCTCAGGAAAGCTGCGTTGGCCTGTCCAGAACTTAATCATATCATAGAACAATTCATTCCACGTGAATGTCCACGGCCAACATGTCAGTTTACGGCTACTTAGGTTAACATTGTCATAAAATGCAGCTATTGTTAAACGGTTGTCGCAGTATTACAACAACGCATATAAAAACAAGTGTGTGTGTGTGTGTGTGTGTGTGTGTGTGTGTGTGTGTGTGTGTGTGTGTGTGTGTGTGTGTGTGTGTGTGTGTGTGTGTGCATGCGTGCGTGCGTGCGTACAGTGATTCCCCACTCTTTTTTTTTTTTTTAATAATATTTTTTTGCTGTCCTTGCCTCTGCGCCACCTCAGAGGCAGTGCACCCACGCCGCTCATTCCGACACCCCGTCCACAGCCACAGCCCGGTCAGCCCCGCCGCAGCCCCGGCACCGGCAATCCACAGGGAGCAGTCAATGTCAAGTCGTCAAGAGGCAACCCACCGGAGAAGACATTGCACTGCTGCCGAGTCACTTCAGTGGTGTTCAGTGGCGCCTGTTCTGATCTAACATACGCAGGACACCACCTACTAAGCCCCCTACTGACGACAGTAATTGCTTAGTCGCGGAGCCGGCGTGAGTGAGCTCTTCCTCCGGAGGGTGCCACCACGTCCGTCCATCGACAGCCCCCATGGACTCGCCGATACCGGTGACCCCGAGGGAACCAAACCAAGGCCACAGACGTGGAGAGGACATCGAAATTGAGGTCACCATGAGAGCAGGGCATGAAGGGCAACAGAATTTGAGACATTTTTTTTTTAATGCTGATCGATGAGAATGAGGATGATTAAGATGACGCTACGGATTTCCATTTCGGTCTGAGACTACATGACAGGGCTGTACTCTACGCTTCCTTTCATAATATATCCCGGCGTCAACCAGGCCCGAGAGATACAGACACCTGTAGTGTTGGTCAGGAAATTTGAGCAACACTCTCAGAAACGCATCCATTAAGTGGATGAAACTCGACTGTGTGGTCCCAGTCTTCCCAACTGAGTCCGCAGCAAACTCAACTCTGGGTAGGAGCCGGTCGGGGCAGAAAAACCCACATGACTCTGATGGGATTCGAACCCACGACCTCCCAGCCGGGAGTCCGCGACGCTAACCACTTCGCCACGGCGGCTGGTTCCCCACTGTTTTACAGCTAGGAGACAATGGTGGTACATAATCAAGTATTAGATTCGCCGTGCAAGCGATATGCATTTGTACTTTTCCAACCATGAATTAAGAATCCGTAGATGTGTATTTTGGTACATCATTTAAATAGTGTGTGTGTGTGTGTGTGTGTGTGTGTGTGTGTGTGTGTGTGTGTGTGTGTGTGTGTGTGTGTGTGTGCAGTATTTGGTATTTTTTCATATTCAACTTTTTCTTGATTAAACAGAGACAAAATAAAATCCCCAATACTTACATTATCAACTTTTCAGTGCAGAAATCGTCTGAAATGTTCACACTCACACGAGTTCCAGTTAGACCTATATACTTTATCACTGTACGGAGCAGACTGTTATTCCTAGACGGCGCAGAACCAAAGTTACTTGTCAAAGTAGGCCGGATCAATGGCAAACAGAGAAGGCACATGGCTTACTGATTCTACGAACCACGAGAAAACCTATGAGCCTGGCCAACACATCCCACGATAACCTATCATCAGTAAGCACTACGTTATTACCATTGTTAGTAATTACCCGTCTGTATTTCTAATTAAACGCTGTGTGGTGCCACAAATGCCGCCTTATGGGTTCTTCTCTCGAAATATGACACGAGTGTACATGGCACTTAGGTTACATGTCAAACTGGCAGGAGACAGACGAGAGATAATAGACCCTAACT
>CM065716.1:41440748-41445748 GCA_033310375.1 Conus canariensis | reverse complement strand
TGGAGACATATTGTTCTTTACTGTGTTCAAATGATATCGATCAAAGGAAGCGTACAGGCAATGCTATGAAACTAACATTAATCATAAAAACGAGCCTCCAAACACAGCAATAAAACTAATAACAACCATTAAAGCGGGACCACAGACATTGCAGTCCACAATCACTGTCAACAGTCAATTGATAATAACTGGGTCATATAAAAAGCGCAGCTGAACCTACAATGATAGTAGACATAGTTACCATGGCACAGTGGTAAGTGTCAAAGGATGTGGCTGTATATTCATGGGACTTTTCGAAGCTAGGCTTCTCGAACCTCGAGTTCCTGAATGTTCCGTACACTCAAAGTAGAAGACTGCAGAAATAGGGAGTTACGTAAAATGTAAGGCACGTCAGTTCCAGATTGAAAAACAAACAAACAAAGGAAACCACCTATCAAAAGAAATGCAAATTTCATTCACAGGCAACCATTGAAGGATGAGTTCAGACATATAATGAAGGATGGGTTCAAGATTGCCATTCCTGCCATCAACGTGCTGTATTTTATTGAAAGTCAGCTGTGAGATGCATGTCGCTGACTATATATTATTATACTGCATGTCTTCATTTTGTCGGTAACAACAGAGAAAATACACATCACACATATGACTATATTCTTCTTACTCCAGTAATCAAAGGGGGGAGAACAGAAATCTTTTTGCACAAAATATGAAAAATTGGAGAAATGACCTCAAAACAGATAAGCAGGAAAGTCCATATGGGGACTGGGAATAACAATTTGGAAAGTTTAGTGTAGAAAGACGCCAGCACTAGCACGTGCATCCAGGGACCGTAACAGCGCACGGTCTCTGGTGCATCCAAGCTCTCACATCACCTGAATAGCCGATGCTGCCCAGTTTGCTGCTCTCCAGGGGTGGCGCCCAGTTGGCCCACAATACGTTCATGGCAGGAAACGTCACCCCCTGCCCAAAGGAAAAGGAGACCGAGGAGAAATGAATATAAATCAAGATATTCGTTTGAGATGAAGATAGCTAGACAGATGGGCAGACAGGTAGCAGACAGATAGATTGTTTGATAATAAAGAGAGACACACACAGAGAGGGGGAGGAGAAAGAGAGACAGACAGACAGAGACAGACAGACACGCAGAAAGACAGACGGGTAAAGAAATCTACAAAACACGTCCCAAATACTTAATTTATTTCTAGACAGAGACAGATAGGCAGACAGACAGACAGACGGGTAAAGAAATCTTCGGAACACTCTCCGAATACTTCACTTCTGGTCGACGTGGCGCCTGGAGGCTTCTTCAAGGCCCGGCAAAACTGGTTCCGTTGCCTACATAATCTTTGCTCTAGCTGGAAGCAAACTGTATACAGGTAACACATCCAACTAAAACCAACTTTGTAAAGCAGGCAGGCAACATAGCCAATCTTCCTAGGCCATGAAGAAGCTTATGAAACAAAGCGTCGGCCAGAAATAAATGAAGCATTCGGAAAGTGTTCTGTGGATTTCTTCATTTTGTTTTAATACTAAAGTCTTTTAAGAATTTGTGTGTGTTTTTGTCCAGTCAGAACAAAGCTATAAGAAGCTGTGCCAAAAATTCAGAAGCTGTTTTGTTTTGCTTTCGGAAGACACATCCAGTGAATAAAAATCGCTAAAAGTAAAAAGAAACAAACAAACAAACAAAACGAAAAAGAAAAACAACTGTCGAACACACACACACACACACACACACACACACACAAATGGAGCGTTCGCACCTGCCCTATGCCCGCCAGGAAGCGCAGCACGAGCAGGAAGCGGTAGTCGGTGCGCGCGGCCAGCGGCATGAGAAGCGTGCAGACAGCACAGCCGAACATGAACCAGCCGTACACGCGCTTCCCGCCAAAACGGGCCGACAGCCAGCCGCCGGGGATCTGCGTGATCATGTACCCCCAGAAAAACGACCCCAGGATAAGTCCTTGGGTCTCCTTGGACCAGGAAAACTCACCGTCCTGAAACATGAAGTGGGCTGTAAATGTTGTCGTAGTTGTTGATGTTTTCTTTTCTTGTTGTTTTATGAAGCATGCGAACTTTCTTGTTGTTGTTGTTATGTGTATGTGTGTGTGTGTGTGTGTGTGTGTGTGTGTGTGTGTGTGTGTGTGTGTGTGTGTGTGTGTGTGTGCGCGCGCGCGCGCGATCTCAGTAATATGCATATCAATTTAAGACTGTTAATTTTCCTCTTTTGGTTGATGTGTGTTGTGTAGTAATGTTTACTATCTTCACTGTAAAGCGATTTGAGCTCCTTCTCATGGAGACAGAGCGCGCAACAAATGTCCGTTGTCATTCTCATTATTAACATAGCTGCTAGTTAGTGAGGCTGTTGTTGTTGCTGGTGCTGCTATTTTTTCTTGTTATTGATACCGTTGTTTGTAACTGTTGCTCTGCTTGTTGTTGTTGCTGCTGTTTCTGTTGCTGCCCGTTGTCACTGTTTGAACGACCAAACTCTCTCTTTGCATGCTTTGGAAACTGCTGTGAGATTTTACATATACTAGCACACACACACACACACACACACACACACACACACACACACACACACACACACACACACACACACCACATAACCACAGAGTAAGAAACTACAGGAAATAAAAACCGTCAACACAAAGAAACAACCAAATTATCAGACAAGAAGCCAACACACACAAAACAAAACAAACAAAAACAAACGAAGAAGCAGACAAAAAAAACATACAAAACAGAACAATTCAACAAACAAAAAACAAACTCACCTCTCTGGACAAAGACGAATTTCCAGACAAAGTCCCACACCTGCCCTCATCCGCCTCCTCATCCTCATCACCTTCGCCACCATCAGCATCCATTCTATTACCATCACCGACACCCACTCCACTGACATTCCCACCACTGTCATCTTTAGATCCCACAGCAGTCGCGTTGACACTGATGGCAGTGACGTTGTGGCCATGGTCACGGCCGTGCCCAAAGCACCAGCAGCATCAGCAGCAGTAGTAGCGGCGTGGATGGCGGTGTGGTTGATCATGCAGACCATGGCCACGCTGAGGTTCACGCGCATGGAGTAGACGTTGAGGAACCCCCAAAACCCCATCAAGGCCAGCACTATGCGGCAGGAGCACCACAGTGGGCTGGGTTCTGCAACAAGTATGAGTATAGTAATAATGACTACATACATACATACATACATACGTAGGTACGTACGCACATACATATATACATACGTACACAAATACATACATGCATACATACATACATATGCACATACAGACAAGAAGAACGGTACTGGCAACCTGTTTTTAGGTAAAATAAAGGCCTACGACCGGGTTTGGCATATTCGACTAATGAACGGGCTAAAAAAAAATGTTGGTTCATCTGGAAATATATACTGGTATGTCAAAAAAAAAAAATTCAAATAACCAGGACAGTTGAAGCTAGAGTGGGAACAACATACTCTTACTTCCAGGAAGTTCAAAATGGGAATTCCACAAGGTTCAGTGACTGCGCCGATCCTTTTCAATATCTTGATACATGAACTGCCAACGGCCGTTTCAAACAATGGAACTGTTGTTCAATAAGCTGATAATATATGTATGAGGATGGATGTAACTTTTAAAACAGAATTCTTTTTAAAGTCGACACTCCGAAGAGCGCAGAACTGTGTAAGAAGACTGTATCAGTCTAATCTTGATAACCTTGGAAGAGACATGTTCGAAAACGCACTATCTTTGTCCCCTGCAAAAAAAGAATATATGATTTTAAACTTAACAGTAACTAAGCAAAACCGCCGACTTTAAAGCTTCTTGGTAAATCATTAGAACATAAACGAAGTGTCAAATTCTTCGCAGTCATCATGACATCATATTTGACTGGAGTCTTTATCTTATTAATACGTGAACAAGGGCAAGGAAAAGTTTGAATCTTTTAAAGAGTAATAGTGGATTATCTTGAGGGATGGACATAGACATCTTAGTTCATGTTTCTATGAGTCTCGTAACATCCAAACTCTTACGGGCAAGCAATACACTTTAGCGACCCAAACAGATTCCTTACAGAAATTGTATTACGACGTATGGACTGTAAATCCTGTAAACTAGTTCTTGGTGTTCCAATTCATGCGTCAGTTTAGGAAACATAGTGCATATAGAATTTTACCACTTGATGAATACCGAGAACTTACTGTACCGGCGAAGAATTAAGCGTTAACAGCTTCCAAAAGTTCTCTTTCTCCATGACTCTACAATGTCCAGGATTGATGCTCGGCGTTTGGGAGATTCATATGGCCTTCGCATCTCATCTAAGAAGGCATACAAGATTTCAGAATGTAAAGAACAGCTTCAAAATGTCGCTGCAGATGACCATTACCACTGCGTCGTTCTTCACTCTGGTATCAACGACATCAAAAGTACAGATCTGAGCGGCTTCAAAAGAACTGTTCAGTATATTGTTCAACAGGTCAAAAATCAATTTCCAAACACCAAAGTTGTGGTGAGTAGGATTGCCCCTGTTAAAGACAAGACCCTGGAATGTAGACGGGAAATGTTCAACGCATGTCTACTTTCTGACTTGCCACAAAACGATGTATCGGTCCTCTCACATGAAAACTTTCCAGCCCGGAACAAAACCTTCCTGAGAGATCCCATCCACCCATCCAACAAAGGTACCAGTGTACTGGCAAGAAATTTAGGGCGACATGTCCGCAGGCTCTTTTGGGAACGACCCACCAGAAAATCCTTTCCGACGAGGGCATGGGGACGAGAGGCACGAGACAAACCCTTCAGTGGTACCATAATCAGTACGAGGTCCCTGTCGACTACCAGTACTACAGACCTCACGCTCCCTGGCAGCTCCATCAGCATCAGTGGAATTTACACAGATTCTAAAACCGGTTTGGTGACAAAATTCAAGTTAGAACATTTGAGTTACTTTTCACCTTGAAGCCAGATGATGACAGTCTTTATATATTCCAGTGGGACTGTAGA
>CM065716.1:41433248-41435748 GCA_033310375.1 Conus canariensis | reverse complement strand
ATGTCTCTTTTTCTTTGTAGAAAACAGACATTATCGTTATGGAAAGTAGCGAAAAAAGTGTGTGTGTGTGTGTGTGTGTGTGTGTGTGTGTGTGTGTGTGTGTGTGTGTGTGTGTGTTTAAAAGAGTTACTATCAATGAGGAAAGCGGTAAAAAAAAAAAAGAAGAAAAAAGTGTGTGTGTGTGTGTGTGTGGGGGGGGGGGGGGGGGAGGGGTGGTGGTGTGTGTGTGTGTGTGTGTGTGTGTGTGTGTGTGTGTGTGTGTGTGTTTATGCACGTGTGTGTGTCAGTGTCTGTGTTTTTGTTTGTTTGTTGTGTTTTTTTTTTTAGGGTCATACAGGTTTTACTGAGAAAACAGCTGTTATCGGCTTATGGAGCTAATTTGCTCCCATATTAAAAGCCCTCTTGTATTGGCTGCAAGTCACAGAGACTAGGGCCGGTATGCATATACCTCCGATACTTTAACAGTCCGATAGGATCTGTCCCACCGAGATCTATCGGTGGGACAGTTCATCCGATAGCTCGGCATGCATGGACATCCGACAGTGCCTCCAATAACTATCGGGTATCCGTGGCTGCTCTAAGAATAACTTGGCAGGGATTCCCCAACTTTCGCCCTCGCTGCGCATGCGTTCATCAGTTTAGCAGCAAAATGGCCGAGGGGAAGAGGGCGCGGAAACCGAATTTCACGGACACTGGGTCAAGCTTCCCCGCTGGTTGGACAGTTCAATTGTCTCTGCAATTGAATCTGTCAGCTGCAGAATGTCTTGTCGCCTGATTCTAAATTTCAAGTACAGTTCGACATCATCGCATCTGTCCAGTGGATGCAGTCTGTCTCGAAAAATACGTTCTCTTCGCAACATTCGACGTCTCCGCATTCTCAGAGCGACAAACGCGGCTGCCATCTTGTCAACATAGATATCGGACCGAAAGACGAGATATCGGAGGGAGGTACCACCTATAAACTTATAGGGGGGACAGGTCTCTATCGTGGCTTCTTGCATGAGAATTTTTCCGCATTATCGAGCCGACTACCGCAGTCGGTTCGATAGACGATTTATCGGGCCCATCTGCATACCACCCCTGATCCTCCGTCCTGCTTGCCTGTATCGTTTCTTTCATTCGTGACAATAGAAAATAAACCAAATCAACATTAGGAGCAACATTATCATGATGATGATGAATATGATGATGATGGTGATGTAGATAACGATGATGACGATGATAGAATGACGATGGCAATTATGAAGACTATGCGGAATTACGTGATATTTATTATACTGCAACTTATTGTGTCGGACTGCGTTGCATTGTAGTGGGTCGTACTATCGACTTTTAGAAAAGAGTACTGAACAATTGGACACATCATGACAGAGGTATTCTAAAGATCAAAGCAGAAGTAATAACTATCGACTGTTAGCTTTGTGTAACCCATGGCAATCGACTAAGATTTGTGTAACTATGGCTATCGACTGTTGGGTTTGTGTAACTATGGCTATCGACTGTTAGATTTGTGTAACTATGGCAATCGACTAAGTTATGCGTAACTGTTAGATTTGTGTAACTATGGCTATTGACTATTAGATTTGTGTAACTATGGCTGTCGACTGTTAGATTTGTGTAACTATGGCTGTCGACTGTTAGGTTTGTGTAACTATGGCTATCGATTGTTAGCTTCATGTAACTATGGCTATCGACTGTTAGCTTTGTGTAACTATGGCTATCAACTGTTAGATTTGTGTAACGATGGTTATCGACTGTTATGTTTGTGTAACTATAGCTATCGACTGTTAGGTTTGTGTAAAGCACATTTTATATATTGAACAGACGGACTGGCAGCGATGCTGGCTCTGGAATGTATTGCGCTAGCAGCGGATGCACCGTTGTTGACAATATGATCCCTGGATCTTCATGCGCACTGCGAAATATTCATGACTTTCAGTTGGAGCATTCGACACTATTCTATCAAACATTCATAGTTCTGTAACTTCATCTCTGGTGAACGTTGGAATTGTACTCCGGCTGAGGAACGAAGAAGAAGGAGGAGGAGGAGGAGGAATAGGAGGAGGAGGAGGAGAAGAAGAAGAAGAACAAGAACAAGAACAAGAACAAGATTGAAACGAATAGCACTCTAAAATGTCAAGTGAGGTCATGTAGCTTATAGTCCAGCCGACTAGGAAGACCTATGCAGGACTAGAAGGCAGCAGCCAACGAGTTCACAAACTATCAATGATGTCCACACACAAACACACACACACACACACACACACACACACACACACACACACACACACACAAAGGGGGGGGGGGGGGCGTCTAAACTAGGACTTCGCCCTCATTCATAAATCAGAATGCCAAGCAAGACTCAAATCAAATTCAAGAGGTTCATTAACTAAAACACTAACCTAAAACAATGACAAAGCAAACTCTCGTAAAAACATGAAAATACCTCCTCCCCCCCCCCCCCCCCCCCCGCCCCCACCCCCACCCCCTCCCAAAAATG
>CM065716.1:41410748-41418248 GCA_033310375.1 Conus canariensis | reverse complement strand
TGTGTGTGTGTGTGGTGCGTGCGTGCATGCGTCCGTGCACGTGCGTCCGTGCACGTGCATGCGTGCGTACGTGCGTGAGTGCGTGCGTGTGTGTGTGTGTGTGTGTGTGTGTGTGTGTGTGTGTGTGTGTGTGTGTGTGTGTGTGTACGTGCGTGCGTGCGTGTGTGTGTTTTCTTCAGTTTAATGTCTTTTCACCATTGGTGATATTAGATGGAGGTCGAAAAAAAATGGAAGAGGGTGGGGGTGGCAGGGAGTGGGAAAGTGTGTGTGTGTTTGTGTGTGTGTGTGTGTGTGTGTGTGTGTGTGTGTGTGTATGTGTGTGTGTGTGTGTGTGTGTGGTGTGTGTTGTGTGTGTGTGTATGTGTGTGTGTGTGTGTGTGTGTGTGTGTGTGTGTGTGTGTGTGTGTGTGTGAAGCGGGTCTGGGGGCTGGGGTTGGGGAGCTGGGGAGTTGAGGAGTGATGTGTGGATGAGGGTGTATATGTACGAGTGGAACTAGTGTTTGTAGCTATTCAATTAGTACATAACTGGACGAAATATAATTTAGGAGTCCTAAGTAATGTATCAACTTATAGGATCTATATTCTATAGAATAGTACTAATATCATATAGGGGGCTACTAGCACGCACGTCAGATACATAACAGTAATGACGCATAAAGTAACACAATAAATCAAAGAAAGATACTAATTGGTCTGGAATTCAAAACTGTAGAGAAGTCATAAAGTAACTGATAGTTATTTAAAATGCCCTCTGTGGACAATGAATTATTAAATTTAATTTGATCAACTAATAATTGTGCGTGCATGCGTGCACGTGCGTGCGTGCGTGCGTACGCGCGCACGTGCAATAAAGTGTCGTGGGATCAATTTAATGATTTTCTGATAAAATTCTAATAGTCAGTATTATCAGCAATGCGTTAAAGGAATGAAAGGAACTGATCCTAAATCCTTTTTAAATAATACACCCATTTTTTTTTTTATTCTAGACCAATTACAAGTTTAATGTACATATTACGATTAAATGCATTTCGCGCAAAATATTCTAAAAATGTACTAAGCACGTGTGGGAAACAAATCACTGTAAAACATTTATTTTTTCAGTGCCCAGTAATAAATCAGTTCCTCACTCATTAGTGTGTGTGTGTGTGTGTGTGTGTGTGTGTGTGTGTGTGTGTGTGCGACTTAAGAGGCGTGGCTACGGGCGCATGGTAGAAGGTGTGGCGAATTAAATACAGAGATGGGCACGCGAGAGAGCCGCTGAGGTAAAAGAAGTCAATTCGCACGTGCTGCCATTTCCAGACAGTGCTGTCACAACGTGCTGCACATGCTATACACAACTTTGTTTTTGTTGCCCGGCAATTGATTACAGCAATCCAGACTTCAAAGCAAACTGTGAAAGCCGCTTGACATTCCGCAATAATCACGCTTTTGTTCTTCATTTAGAACTCTGTGTGGGTGTGTGTGTGCGTGTGTGTGTGTGTGTGTGTGTGTGTGTGTGTGTGTGTGTGTGTGTGTGTGTGTGTGTGTGTGATGTAGTGTACTTTCCTAATCTATAAAGTGGGTTACCAACTGGTAAAGTACCAACTGGTTAAGTACCCTGAAAGCGCGCGCGCGCGCGCGCGCGCGCGCGTGTGTGTGTGTGTGTGTGTTTAGATTACACACACACACACACACACACACACACACACACACACACACACACACACACACAGGTGGCTTGCTGTTTGCTGCCAGTTCCATACATTTGTATCTTTTTTTTTTCTTTTTCTCTTTTTTTGTCAAAGAACACAACACACGTTTAATACAATGTGCTGTCACTTTTATAGTGAATTAACGTTTCGTTGTGCGTATTCAACATTGACGAAAAAGCGTATATGCCGCTCACGATATTGTGCACAATGCACAAAATGCCGCCTACCTGTAGGTAAATGACACAGCGCGACGGACAGTGGAGCGCCGGCCCGCAGAGCGTTGCCACTCCCTTCTTTTTCGCTCAGTGGAGACAACGCAGACCTCCACCATGGTCAAACGGATCCTGGATTCAACCTTTCATCCGGATCCGCATCTTCATTTTAACACTGGGAGGAAGTCAGTCTCGATTTACTCTATGAGAGGGAGGAAAGGGGGAGGGGAGAGGGAGGGAAGGGGGCGAAGGTGTCGGTGACGATCCGACCCCTTTCTTAACAACCGGGGAGTAATTTCGGGCGTGGAATGATTATAGCACGTTACTCCAGATTATGACAGAGGATGATGATAATGATAACAAAAATAACAACAACAACAACAACAATAATGATAATAATGGTAACAACAACACAAGAACAATAATAATGATGATGATGATGATAATAATAATAATTATTATTATTATTATAATGACAATAATAATAATAACAATGATGATAAGAATAACGAAGATTATTTTTTTCCAAGCTGATGGACCCCTAGAAACATTATATACACCTACCCGTAATAAACGGAGATTTTTATTTTTCTACCCAGCAATTTCTTACACCCACCCACCCCCAAACACACACACGCACGCACGCGCACGCACGCACACACACACACACACACACAACACACACACACACACACACACAAACAAAAATAATAATAATGAATAAATAAACTGAAAATAAAGAAAAATCAACTAATAAGAGAAAGAAAAAAAAAGCCTATCATCGCACATATACAAATTATTTTTACTGCATATCAACATTTTGAAACGCATTAATGAAACGTATGGAAATTAATACCCGCGAGGAACAATAACAAAACACGACTGCTACCCGTCGCTATCGCCTAAAAATAACTGCTGACGTCAGGTCCTGTCGACCCGCAACAGCGATCATGGGTCCCTTGCTAAGTAAAAGCAGATAATGTTGCTCTTTTAATTAGATACACGATTTTTTTTTTAAACAATGAAAAAGGTTATTGCTACGGTGCAATGCGAAAATAAAGCTCAAATCACATCATGATTAAGTGTAGCCTACACGGTTGACTGATTCCTTGTTTCTTACAGACTTTGTCTTTCGTTCTGGAGCAAACTGTCGAGTAAATACGATCATCTTACATCAAAGAAAGAAATGAGTGACTGGATGAATGGACGAACTAAAAGTGCCTGCGACCTCACATGCGTACGTGCATGCAGGTTCTCGCACACCTGTGCAGTACGCACACACTCGCTCAGACCAGAATGTTCTGGGGCCGGTTTAATAGAGAGACGGTCCACCGACTGTTCGTCCAATGACCATGGCCGCCACCAACTGCGGTATTTGGCGGGTGACCGTACAGTCAGTTTAATAGGCGAACAACCGCGCTCTGAGCAACTGAGCTATCGCGGCACCCTTTCGGGTTTGTTTGTTTGTTTGTTTGTTTTTGGGGGGATTCTATTTTTGTTTTACCTTCACACTCTCTGCTTCCCTCACTTTCTTACCCGGCCCTCTCCCCTCGCTCATCTTGCCCCTTCCACCCCTCTGCAACAGCTGTAAGAGGGGGGAAAGAGGGAACAAAGAAGCGGGTGATGGGAGAAGAAAGACATCGCGGTGCAGCGTGGATGTGTCAATACTTTCAGTCGCCTGTCCTCTTCCTTGTAGATCGAGTCACTTAGTCTTCTCGTCACTACCACTATGGTCATGATACGCGTCCACTATGGAAACACATTATCAGCAAAAGGGCGGAAACACACACACACACACACACACACACACAAACACACACATCGTGTGTGTTGACTTTGGTTTGTATACGAAAAGAGTGAATTACACGGGGGGGGGGGGGGGGGTAAATTTCCTACGAAAACTGTGAGAAAAGTCGGGGGGGGGGGGGGGGTTCTTTAGCTGTTTTCTATTTAAAATTGTTTTCGCATTACATTTAACCGTTTTAACAATGAAAGAGTTTGCCAGTGATAACTGTCTTTTCAACAGCTAAATATCACACGAAAACTGCCCATCATTACGGATATTCTTTTCGCGTGGAAAGTAACAACTGTCGAATGAAAATAAACGTTTTCATGTGACAATTCGCATGTTTCTGAGTGAAGACAGCCCGTAGTGTCAGTCTTTCGTTAATGTTTTCTGGGTGAAAATGGTTGTTTTCGCTTGAACATGGAGTGAAAGCAATAATGCGACTTTTTGAACCTGTTGTTTTCCCTGTCTCTTTTCCTACCTTGAAGGACTGAAATCTACACCTAAACACTGTCGTCTATAGTGAGGGGAAAATGTGTATGTTTGGGGAGGGCAAAAAGAAGGATGGGTGCGTACTAAAAACGAATGACTGGTTGGGAATAGTGAGGGGTTTGGGTGGTGGAGAGGAAGAAGGGAGTGAAAAGAAAGGAAAGGGGTAGGGAAGGGATGGGGGGGGGGGGGGGGGCGGGGAGGGACTGACTATTCTCATTTTCAACCCCAAGCTCGTAAACCAGACGTATCATCCGCCACTAACATCGTGACTATGGTTTTGCTTCTGTCTTTTTTCTTCCCCCCCCCCCCCTCTCTCTCTCCCCTCTCTCTCTCTCTCTCTCTCTTCTCTCCTCTCTCTCTCTTCTCCCCCCATTTCCCCTTTTTGTGTTAGCTCTGTGTGTGTGTGCGTGTGTGGTGTGTGTGTGTGTGTGTGTGTGTGTGTGTGTGTGCATCTATGTGTGTGCGTATGCTTTTGTGTGTGCGTGCGTGCATGCGTGTGCGTGCGTGCGTGCGTCTGTGCGTGCGTGCGTGCGTGCGTGTGTGTGTGTGTGTGTGTGTGTGTGTGTGTGTGTGTGTGTGTGTGTGTGTGTGTGTGTGTGTGATTTTCCGTGTCACAAAAGCGGCATTACTCTCAGGCTGCCTGCTCAATCCGTCTCTCCCTCACACAGCCACACCCAGTGTCGTCCTGCTCCACCATTACCGCCGGCAGTCCAGTGGCAGCAACCAAACACTATCAGATCGTCATAAGGCAACCCACCAGAGGAGACACGGCACTGCCGCCGATTTACTTAGACGGTATTCAACGGTATCGGTCTTGATCCATCCAACGCAGGACACAACCTGCTAAGCCCCCTACCGACAACAATTGTGTGTGTGTGTGTGTGTGTGTGTGTGTGTGGTGAGAGAGAGAGAGAGAGAGAGAGAGAGAGAGAGAGAGAGAGAGAGAGAGAGAGAGAGA
Source organism: Conus canariensis (assembly GCA_033310375.1). Taxonomy (NCBI): domain Eukaryota; kingdom Metazoa; phylum Mollusca; class Gastropoda; order Neogastropoda; family Conidae; genus Conus; species Conus canariensis. Next base: position 41,413,109 of record CM065716.1, on the reverse strand, counting down.
GCACTTGATTTATCAGATTCTTTCATGCAATGTTTTCCAGAACTTCATGTACTTGGCTGTCATGATTACGTGTCTCTCTCCAAGAAGTGGAAGTCTTACCTCCGACTTTCTTTTTTCTTTATCATAGACATTGGGGATAGGATGGGAGGAGAAAGATAGTCTTGACCCACTCCCATTTTTTCCTTTGGGGATGGGGAGATGGGGGGGAGGGGGGGAAGGATTGTCCCTATTGTCCCCATCCCCAACCCCTACGCCAGTACATGAGGATGATAAAAATGATGCTTATGATTCGAGACTACGAGAAAGGACTTTGTCTTACGCCTCCTTTCATAACAACATCATCCAGGCCCGAGAGGTACATACACCTGCAATGTTGATATGGAAATCTGAACAACATTGAGAAACGCGTCCATGAAGTGGCTGAAAGCGACTTCTTAGTTCCAGTCTCCCTCAACCATCCTGAAAAGAAGCTGGCAGAGGCCGAAAAATCCCACAAGCAAACGCCTCAAACGGGACTCGATCTCACGATCCATAGTCCGCGTAGTAACGTCAGTGCGCATACACACAAGTCATTGTCACCCGTTTTCATGAGTCATAGTTTCATGAGTCACAACAACTGCTGTCGTGGTGATCAAATTCGGTCCCCGATATAAAAACTAAAAGCATGGAAAGGTTAACTTTTTCAAGTGAAAGCAGTTAATTACCTCCGTCTGGGTGGTGTTATGTTTTCGTCAATATGTGTAGGTTTGTTGGTTGGTTTGTTTGTCCGTTAGCAGCATTACGCAATAACTGCGGAGTATATTGTAATCCGTCTTCGTCAAAAGAGATATATGGCTCAGGAACGAAAAGTGTTGATTTTTTTTTCTTGGTGTGGAAAGGTGGTGAGGATATACATACCACACGGTGGATCTAGGAAAATTTGTTAAGATTGAAAGAATACGGGGAGCAGCTCCTTCTGTCCACATTAACAATTATTTCCCTAAAGGTGGATCAAGGCTCAGTTCACATTCTTCATAAAATTATTACAAATTTTCCACTCGCGCGCGCGCGCGTGTTTGTGTGTGTGTGTGTGTGTGTGTGTGTGTGTGTGTGTGTGTGTGTGTGTGTGTGTTTTAAGGGGGCGGGGGAACAGTGTGGTGTGTGTGTGTGTGTGTGTGTGTGTGTGTGTGTGTGTGTGTGTGTGTGTGTGTTTTAAGGGGGGGGGGACAGGAAAAAAGGTACACGGAGAGTAACCCCTCGGTCCATTACACTGATCATTTCCCCTGTTGGGAAATAATGTTGTTAACATTGTTAATATTGTTAACTCATAAACTGACTTGAAGGGCGGATCCAAGATTTTTGCGACCATGGCGGAGGTCTACGTTTTTTTCTTTCCGAATTCCTTTCTAGTATTCCATGTGTTCTTGAGGGAAATTACTGTTGTCACACACAAAAAAGTGGCTTCCATGGCAGGCTGAGGCTAACAATATCCCATACGGAACAGTTAAACACCATGTGCCAACCAGCCGATTTATACTACTTCAAAACAGACTTCAGTCGAGAAACAGCAGCTCCGACTCCTTGACTGAACACAACCATGGGACCGACTTGACGTCTGCACAGACTTCGATCTAAGAACAATTCTGGCCTATTGAATAAACAAATTACTGGGTTGACCCCAATTCAATGCAGACATCGATCTAATAGTAGTACTGACTTTTTAATAAACAACAAATTACAGGATTGACTCGATTTCTACAAAGACGTGGATTAAAAAACAATGTTCAGCTCTTGGGTGAACAAGACATTACTGGATTATTACCCCGACTTAGACGCAAATTTTGATCTAAGAACAGTTCTGGGGTCTTGAATGAACAACAAATTACTGGATTGTTTGGACTTCGACAAAGACTTCGATCTCAACACAGTTCGTACCTCTCGATTGAACAACAAACTACTGAGCAGACTTCGATCTGATTACAGTTTTTATTCTTTACTTGACTGAACAACAAATTACTAGATTGATTCAACTTTAACACAGACTTCGACCTGATTACAATTCGTATCTCTTGATTGAACGATTAATAACCGGACTGACTGGGTACAAATCACACCCTGGTCTATGAACAACTATTCTGGCCCCTTCAGTGACCAGCTGATTCTGGACTGACCCAATGACCCCACAGACTGTGGTCAAGAAACAGTTATCTGACTCCTTGGTTGCACAATGTAATGCAAGACTGACCCGACTTCACAACACAGATTTCAATCAGAGAACAATGCTGACCTTTCAAATGAACAACAAACGACTGGACTGACCCAGGGCCACTTCATCGCAGACTTTAGTCTGTGAACAAACGGAAATCTGGCCTCTTGAAATTG
>CM065716.1:41395748-41405748 GCA_033310375.1 Conus canariensis | reverse complement strand
TTGTAAAGCCGCTGGAAATTAAGTCAGACATCTTTTGCGCTTTTGTTATTGATAAATCTATTTTGGGTCAATAAAATAAAAACGTCTTGTATGTGTGTGCATATGTGCCGCCTGAAGGTTCACCTTACTACCGTTTCACTGATTTTGACAATGGTATCGCTTTACTTGAAGACTTCATAAATATGTGTCTGCTTGCTCTCTCTTGGTGATGTTCATGTATTGTTAAGCGGTGATATGAACGGTCGCACTTCGAGTATTTCTCAAGATTTAGAAGAAACTGTCTCTCCTTTTGAAAATCAATGTTTGGCACTCCTGACTGTGACATTACATCTCTGAAATCTTCCACACTGGCGAGTCTTCAATTTATCCATGCAGCCCCAGTGACGGCGGAACATTCCCAACAACACCAAAAGTAGAAACCTGGCCTGCCAACACCCCGATGAGTGCAAAATTTTATTGACCACTGGAGGGCCTTCACCATACAGAAGCCTTTGCCAGTACCTCCAGGATTCCTGCCTAAGGGAACGGAGAAGAATCTCTTCCTATAGTACTGTTGATCTCACATGATCATCACCCATCAGTGACTGATGATAATAATTTTTTTTTTTGTGAATGAGTGTATATATATATATATATATATATATATATATGTGTGTGTGTGTGTGTGTGTGTGTGTGTGTGTGTGTGTGTGAAAACTTTCCACAGTTAGTCTCATTATGATCATATGATCATAACTCACCCAGAACATTGTTTACATGTGGTCCTCCACCCACCCACCCCCCTTTATGTGTATGTGTGTGTGTGTGTGTGTGTGTGTGTGTGTGTGTGTGTGTGTGTGTGCAACACATGATACCCTGTTTTTCATTTATCACTGCTATCTTCTCTCAACCAACATAAGCATATTGATGCCAACACATTATTTCACCTGTTACAATGAACATCATCCCACAGCATTGTTTACTTTTTCAACAACACTATTTATATGAACCTCCCAACCTTCCACCCCCACCCCATAGTCGAAGGGATATGAGCTCTCCTTCTCTTGCCCCCCCCCCCCCCACACACACACATTACCCTCCTCCCCACCCACCCTACCCCCCCCCCCTTTTTTTTCAACACCCCCTCCCCCCCCAATTATACCTTATCATCCATTTATCTTCCATCCCCTTCCCTCCCTTATTAACATTACCCACACACCTTTCACAACTACCCACGCATAACTACTACCACCTCTTTCATCACCCAGCGAAATCATTTATTTTATTCACCTAACCTTTTATTTTTTTAATTACAGTTGCTTTCATTTTATTCATCTACTTATTTATCCCATATATATATATAAAATTTTTCCCCAATCCCCCCCCCCCCCCCAAACTTATCATTATTATCAATCCACCTTTACCACAACCGTCACAAATATATCACACCACCCCACTAAACTCGACACACAACCCCATCGTATCACCCCCCCCCCCCCTCACCCCCCCTTCCCCCCACGCAACCTCCCCTCCTTTTCCTCTCCCATAATCCCCTCTGTCATTTCCGCCTGGCGGCCATTCTCCCTACCACATGGATGAGTCACTCTTCGTTGTTTGTTTGTACTGTCCTAAATGTTAAATGTGATCTGTTTTTTTGCCTGAAGAAGACCCAAGAGGTCGAAATGCATCGTGTCTTGTCCTGTGCTTTGTTTGTCAATGTCATTGGCGGTAACTAACACCCTCTCTTTCTAAATTTTGCTTCGTTCTCCGCCATCAGTCTCTCCATTTTGAATCAATGTTTGAGTTGTCCATTAACTGTGGGCAGAAATTCATAAGATAATGTGTTAAATAACTATGGTAAGATGTTGCTAGATATTTGCACTGCTTTGCATTTGTGCATTTTAAATGGTTTGTGTCAGGGCAACCTCAGAGGTTGCTACACTTACATATCTGAGAATGGCAGCAGTGTGAATGATTATCTTATGATGTCGTATGATATGTTTGCTACGTTTCTTGCTGATTGTAAGTTATGTGTAGGTGAACGTGTTGAATCTGACCACATGCCTTTGGTGCTGCATACTAATTTATACACCGAAACCGCGGAAAATCCAAAAGAACATGATGTTATCAATCTGGTTGAAAAGTATGTTTGGAATGAAAATTTTGTTGATTTGTTCTATAATACAGTGGAATCGATAGATTTTCAGGAAAGAATGCATATGGCAATTAGGCTCATTGAGGTTAATATTAATGACTCTTTACATGTTTTCAACAGTTCTATAAAAGCTGCTGCTGAATGTATGATGAAGCAGATTAAGGTAAATGCAAGAGAAGTTCGCGATGAGTGATACGATAAGGAATGTCTTTTAAATAAAAGAAATGCACGTAAATTGTTAACCAAATATCGTCGAACTTTATCTGTACCTGATCATGTTGAAAATTCTAATGCCAGACGTGAGTATAAACATCTTTTGAAGAAAAAACAGAAAGCATTCAATGAAATTATGTTAGATAAATTAGTTGCCTCTATTAATAGCCACAAGGGGTTTTGGGAGACAATACGCAAAATTCAGAAAAAAAAGAATCCAGCCTCAAAGTGATATTAGCCTTGATAATTGGTTTCATCACTTTAAGAAATTGCTCGAAAGAAATGATGGCATTGATAACAGTGTTAGGCAGGGAGTTGAGAGTGATGAAGATGACGACAATTATGATAATTTAAATCGTCCCATATCGAAAGAAGAGATCATTTTGGCTTTAAGGAATCTGAGAAATCGTAAAGCTGCGGGTCCAGATGGGATTATCAGCGAAATGATAAAGACTGCATGCAAATCCAATTTGGTGGTTAACTTTTTAGCATTATTTTTGAATGCTCCATTTGACAAGGGTGTGTTTCCTGAAAGTTGGACCGAGTCTATTGTTCTCCCATTATATAAAAAGGTGATGTTAATAACCCAAATAACTACAGAGGAATCTCGCTGTGCAACATTGGAAGCAAGTTATATAATGCTATTATTAATAGAACACTTCAAGAATGGGTCGAAGAAAATAATATTATGGGCGAATATCAAGCTGGATTTAAACGGAATTATTCGACTATAGATCACATGTTTATTTTAATGGCCTATATTCAAAAGCAGTTTTGTTTAAATCGAAAATTATATGTAACTTTTAGTGATTTTGAAAAAGCGTTTGATTCTGTCAATAGAAGTGTATTATGGCCAATTTTGGTTAAGCATGGAATCCGAGGTAAGTTATATAAATGTATTTTGAGCATGTATGATTCTGTGAAGGCCAGGGTGAGATCCGGATCATCTCTGATAGATTACATAAACTGTACCTTGGGAGTTAAACAAGGGGATGTCTGTAGTCCTGTTCTCTTCTCCATGTTTATTAATGAATTAACTTTAGAAGTAATAAATAATGGTAGGCACGGCGCTCACTTTGTAAATGATGCTTTGGATATTTTTATTCTTCTCTTAGCTGATGACGTTGTATTGATGTCAGAAACAATAGTTGGTCTCCAAAATCAATTAAACAGTTTAGAAAGTGCTTCTGCATCACTCCAGTTGAAGATAAACATGGCAAAAAGTAATATTATAGTGTTTAGAAAAGGTGGACATCTTGCTGCAAGAGAAAAATGGACGTACAACGGAATAACTATGCCAGTGGTCAAATGTTTATAAGTACCTAGGTATATATTTTTCAACACGTTTAGGTTTCAGTTTTGCTTGCAAAGATCTTGTAAGCAGAGCTAAACATTGCTTACTTTGTATTCTGAAGAAACTGTGTATGCTCAATAACGAGTCTCCTCCATTGTTTTTAAAGTTGTTCAATTCTCAAATTCAACCAATGGTGCTATACGGAGCTGAGTTATGGGGTCTCGATACTGTTTCTATGCAAATTGAAAAGATTCATTTGTATGCATTGAAAAATTTTCTCGGTGTTTCAATACAAACACCCAATGACTTGGTTTATGGGGAGACTAATAGATATCCCATTCATTTACTTTCTGTAGGAAGGTGCATTTGTTACTGGCTAAAAATAACCCGAATGGCACCTGATAGATTACCACATAAAGCATATAAAATGTTATTACAGCTAGATGCTAGGGGTAAGAGCAATTGGGCCTCTAAAGTAAGGTTGAAATTGTACGAATTTGGTTTTGGCTTTGTGTGGGAGAATCAGGGTGTAGATGACATAAATAGTTTTCTTCGTATGTTTCGGCAACGATTAATCGATTGTAACTGGCAGAGATGGAATTCCCATGTTGAAGACAGTCACAGATTTGATATCTATAGAGTATTAAACCCTGCACATTGTATTCTAAAGTATTTGTCTATGCAGATTAACAGACATGTCAAATGTAACAAAATTCAGATTTGGTGTATCTGATAGGCCTATTTGTGTACATTCTAACCGTTACAGGCCTTTGAATGAGTGTAATTTTACTCGTCCGCTCTGTCATGAAGGTGATGAAAATGAAATTCATTTTGTTGTCTTGCCCTGAACTACGAACTGTTAGACAGCAATTGATTCCACCTAAATACCTAAGAAATCCTTGTTTCTTTACACATTATGTTAATGGCATCATTGAATGAAAAAACTATTAAACAATTCTCTCTGTATTTGTATAAAGCATTCAGAATGTGAAATGATGTGTTAAGACAGTAAATGTTGTGTTAAGCTTGTTAAATGAATTTAAATTAATGAATTGCGCGGTTTGTTATTAATGTACCCCCTTCTAAGGGGCTATGGCCTTTTTTTAATAAACATCTGCATCTGCATCTGCGTCTCTCTCTCTCTCTCTCTCTCTCTCTCTCTCTCTCTCTCTCTCTCTCACACACACACACACACACACACACACACACACACACACACACCAATTCCTTTTTTCGGCTTGGGAAAAACAAAAAGAAAATAAGATTTTAAAAAAGTCGTACAGCAGATGTTCAGATTTTAAATCAGTGTACACAAATGGTACACAAGATCTTAGAAAATGTTTTGAACGCGTGGAAGAAAACTCTCTGGAATATAATAAAATAAACTTTGGAACGCAGTAACTCCACAGAAGAAATGAATCAGCAAAGAGCAGTTTGGTATCCTATACATTCGCCCGCATTCATGTTACTTCTGGTTTCTTTTTGTTTTGTTTTGTTTTGTTTTTTTGCGTCAGAGATCAAAATTACCATGTTGGAAATCCGGCTTCCAGGCAATTGGGTTTGAAATTTATAAGAAAGAAGCTCTCATTGCAAGAGAATTTATCAATATTGAGTGGGGCCGAACTGAGGTCTTTAAGTTGCCAGTGATAAATCAACATCGGGCCAACTTACATATATGCAGAGAGAGAGAGACAGACAGACAGAGAGAGACAGAGAGAGAGAGACAGAGAGAGAGAGAGAGAGAGCAATGGATATGAGAATAGTGTGAGGGCAATGGAGATGAGAATAAGTGTGAGGGCAATGGGAATGCATGGTGGTCGTTGTCAGTGGGCATGTATGGTTGGCTAGTCCATCTGTGATTAAATCGGGTGTGGCGTGTGAACTTCAACGTGAACGGGATCAGAAAATCTTCAAAACGTCCAAATGGAACGAAAACCAACAGACCGTTAATTCCTCGGACACAAAGCCGGGCAGCCAAAACGTGGACGGCGTCAGTTCAAGCTGTTGTTTCCCTGGCCAAACTCCCAAGCGCAATTAATTCAGAAATAACACCGTGACCCGTGGTGGCAGACGACATTTTAAAGCGTCGCTCTGTTGACGTGGATGTCAGATCAACACTTGGTGGTGCCACGCGGGCGCTGCGTTTCCCCCTCAATCACCTTCGCCGTGACCAGCCAAAAGCCGTTTTGTTGATGTTCCTCCGGCTGTTTCTCGTTCCTTCCTCTCTCTACTACCCCCTACGTTTTCTCCACCCGCCCACTCCATTCCCACCGGCGTATTGTAGTTTTAATGGCTGCCTGCCTGCTCAGGGATCAGATCTTTTGTACCGGGTGGGTGGGTGGGGGGGAGGGGGGGGGGTTCAAATGGAATGGCGTGCACGCTACAGCGGGTAGCAGAAGATGGTGTCAGATAGGCAGAAAGCTGTGCCCGGCTTGATGAAAGACAGACCCGTTAAAAATGAGATGAGATTCGATCATCATTTAAACCTCAAACCCCCCTGTTCCGCTTACTGCCTGCCGCCACTCCTCCTCCCCCTTCTCCTCCTCCTCTCCACGCGCGCACAGCTGTCCTTCTCCCCTCCCCCACCCCCCATCTTATCTCTTCCTCTGTGTGTGTGTGTGTGTGTGTGTGTGTGTGTGTGTGTGTGTGTGTGTTCAAAGGGAAAACAAATCCTTTTGTGGATCTTGGTGTGGGTAAGTATTCCTTTCTTATGACCTTGTACTGAAGCATATCGCACACAGGAAATTGATTGTGTTGAGTGTACACACTCTCTCTCTCTCTCTCTCTCTCTCTCTCTCTCTCTCTCTCTCTCTCTCTCTCTCTCTCTCTAAATCCGACGTAAAACTTTTTACGAATTGCTTCACGGTCAGTTAATTCTGTAAATTATTTCGTAAAGGATTGGTTATATGGTCAAAAAGCTGAGGACCTCTAATCCCCAAATTCACCAAGGATCTTCTCTTTAAACAGCACCTCACTATAGTGCCATCTATAAATTGAGACGAAGTTTAGTACAGCATGTGGATAATATAAGCCTTTGCTTTTATGTGTGTGTGTGTGTGATCGCACACCTTTCATCTCTACACAACTATCCGTATAGGTCTACTGGCTTCTGAGAACAAAGTCTCTCTCTCTCTCTCTCTCTCTCTCTCTCTCTCTCTCTCTCTCTCTCTCTCTGTGTGTGTGTGTGTGTGTGTGTGTGTGTGTGTGTGTGTGTGTGTGTGTGTGTACTGGCTTCTGAGAACAAAGTCTCTCTCTCACTCTGTTGTGTGGTGTGTGTGTGTGTGTGTGTGTGTGTGTGTGTGTGTGTGTGTGACGGCTGCTTTCACTTTTTCGCCCTTTTTGTACAGTCTTTCAATGTTGAAAACATTTCTCCATGGTCCCCTTTCTTCAAATCAAAAACAACAATTTCTTCCTGTTCATACATTCGAAGACTAGAGAGAAATCCGCAACGACAATGTCAAATCGGCCCACCTGTTTCTTAAGGCCCTTTGAGATAAGAGCCAGCCGAATTTTGCTTCTATTGTGTCGTCATCAGCTGCTTATTTGCACACATCTCGTTGTTATGTAGATCATGAACACAAAGTGTTCTCTGGGCATTTTTTCCGATAACCCTGAATCTTCCTATTGATGTCTTATATTGGCAGGATTACCAGCACTGGGAGATTTCTTGGGTTTAGTTTGTTTATTCGTGGCAGTAAGTGTTTTCAGTTGGTTTTTGCTTTATGTCTTTGTTTTAGAAAGCCTGATGGTTTTTTATCATTAGAGGAAACATTTCGCTCCCGTACCAGTTGCTCATTATCTGCCGATTAGGTCTCTTCTCTCTGGTTCCTCTGTACCTTATTCGGTTCAATGCTGTCTTAGACTCAATGCTGTCTTAGAATCAGTGCTGCCTTAGAACCAATGCTGTCTTAGAATCAATGCTGTCTTAGAATTAATGTTGTCTTGGGGTCAGTGCCGTTATTATCCCCTACCCTCACCCCCTCAGTTGTTTGTGTGCTAAAATAATTTCAAGTGCTTCTACTGTTGGTCGTTTGTGTTCTGAAATAGTTTCAAATGCCTCCATTTCACGTGTTTCTTTTGTTCTCATTTTTTGTTCCACAATGCAAGCCTAGCACGTGATACACTTGTGAACGTCTGCAACCTTCGACCTCATTTTCTGTGCGGCGTTGACCAAAGGTGGAGACACTGTCACAGTACAGAGTCTACGGTCCTGGGTTTTCACGTCATGCTGGTTTCAGGTGTAGACCATTCTTTTGATAAATTTTGAAAAGTATTTCAAAGGCTCCGCCAAAAAACGTAGTCAAACAAATCACAACACAAAACACGACGCGTTTCGACCTCTTAGGTTTTCTTCAGGTAAGATACATAACACTCAGGACAACGAAAATGAATGAGCAGTCACTTATCTTCATCTGATTTGATTGATTTCAACGCCCATCTTGCGCCAAATTGGATGAAGATAAGTGACTGCTCATTCATTTGTGTTGTCCTGAGTGTTGTGTATCTTGCCTGAAGAAGACTGAAGAGGTCGAAACGCGTCGTGTTTTGTCTTGTGATTCGTTTGTCTACGTTTTTCGGCGGAACCTTGAAAATACTTTTTGAAATTTGTTTAGATTTTTGCAACTTTGCAACTAGATTATTCTTTTGATGTCAGCCTGGAGGTACCGTCGCCAGGTGTTTGTTCTTCGGCAAGTCTGTTCTTCTCTCGCCTTGAAAGTCCAGGTGACAGGTGTCGGCTGATACTTGATGCTGGTTTTTGTTCCGTATGCCCGATTTACGGCCATATTCTTCCAGTTTCATCTCCTACCGGCCTTGTCTGTGTCTGGTTCCTGAGTTTTGTGTTCTTGATGGTGTTCGGCCTGAAGATCCAGATTTAAGGAAAATCCAGATTTAAGGAACACCTCACGCTAGTGTTGACGAAAACTGTAGTTTGTTGATGCTCCGTATAACACCACCCACTTCACGTTTTGAGTTTTGAACTGTGAAACTGTGACGCTTCAACGAATACTATTTTCAAGAGATGACGCAGATTGTTACCCTTTGCTTGAAAATTCCCCTGGCAGTGAGCGATGAATGATTTAGTGCCTTGTTCTTTCCAAGTGAATATCATTTCATGATCTCTGTCAAAGAACAAAAGTGTAGGCCTGCGTCTGTTCAGTTGTTTCCTGTGAGCAAGAATAGACACGCGCGCGCGGCGCACACACACACACACACACACACACACACACACACACACACACACAACAAACGGCGCTCACGCGTGACAACAACACGACACACACACACACACACACACACACAACACACACACACACACACACACAACGCCCATTCATTCCACAGCCAGATCCTGGTTGATGCCGTGGAGGCAGGTGGCGGCAGTAGACCAGACAGGCATATCAGCCTCCTGCTGTTGTCCAACACTAACATCCCCATAGTCTGCTGCCGCTGCTGCTGTCACAGCCAGGCCCACATGAAGGCCTCTGTCTGTCTGTCTGTCTGTCTGTACATATGTCTGTCTGTCTGTCTGTCTACCTATCTCTCTCTCTCTCTCTCTCTCTCTCTCTCAAGGAGTTTATACCGATTATTTCAGCTGCCCGCGGGGCGTGAAACAAGGGTGTCTGCTTAGCCTACAGTTGTTCACATTCTTCACAAATGAATTAGCGATATAGATATCAGAGAGAGGAAAACATGAAATTCAAATGTTGCCTGGTGCTGCTGACTTATTTCCGATGCTTTTCACTGATGATAATATTATCCTCGCAGATACACCTGTCGGTTTGCAGAAACAATTAGACGCTTCGAAAGGGGAATCAGATAGGTTAAAATTAACAGTGAATCTAAACAAAACTAATGTGATGGTTTTTAGAAATGGTGGTTACTTATCAAAATATGAAAGATGGTTTTATGCTGGAGTAGAAGTTAAAGTGACAAGTAACTATAAATACCTTGGGATGTTCTTTACAACAAAATTAAGCTTGAGTAAGTGCTGGCTTGAGATGTGCAGAAAAGGAAAGAGAGGTGTCATGGATATTTTGAGAACTATGAAGAAATTGAACTCCAATGATGATCTATTTCTGGAAATTACTCGATTCACAGATACAGCCTATTTTGACATATGCATCAGAAGTTTGGGGCATGTTGGATAATATTCAAATGGAAAAAGTTCATACCTATGCGACAAAGCGTATCATCCACGTACCCTTGCACGCCTCAGATAAAATGGTTTACGGTGAAAGTGGACGATACCCTCTCTTTATTACCACTTACGTTAGATGTATTAAATACTGGTTGAAATTAGCAAGCCTACCAATAACCAGACTCTGCGGTCAGGCGTATGAAATGCTCATGCTGCTACGT
>CM065716.1:41383248-41390748 GCA_033310375.1 Conus canariensis | reverse complement strand
AGACAGAGAGAGAGACAGAGACAGAGAGAGACAGAGACAGAGAGACAGAGACAGAGAGAGACGTGGAGTGTGTATGTGTGTCGGGGAGCGGGGGGGAGGGGGGGAGTAAAGAGTGTAGGGAGGAAAGGTTCAGGGCAAGCAGGTGAACCAGTCACACAGGAGGTCATAAACCTGGAACATTAACTTTGAAGCCCCGTGTTTGGCGATCTCCTCTCTTTCGTTTTGTCGCGGACCTCAGGTCGACACGAGTTACCTCCCATATTCGTTGACTGCTTTTCTTTAGGGCAAGTCGGCTGTTCGAAGGGTAGGGAGGGAGACGGGCTGGGGTGGGGGTGGGGAAAGGGGAGAAAAGGGAGGCGGGGTGCGGGATCATGGATCATGGTCATTACTGTTGTTGGTGGGATTAAGATCTACTGTCCTAATGTGATAAAGCGCGCGCGCGTGTGTGTGTGTGTGTGTGTGTGTGTGTTGTGTGTGTGTGCGCGCGCGCGCGCGCGCGCTACCGTTGTCTGCGTGTCGCCGAATAAAAGGGAAAGACGGGTGGAGGGAGGGATCGAGTCAGGTTTGTTCATGTTGTCAATTCATGTTGCTTCTGGTTTGGGGGGCGGGGGGGGGGGGGTGTAAGGGGACAATCTCAGATATAACTCTACATCGATTCGTCACTTGCATGTCAAAAAAAAAAGCCAGTATACTCCAAACATGCTTTAAAATGGCGGAAAGCCAGGTTTATTTTCCACAGAATCTTAGCTCCAATGAAACATATTTACCCTGTTAGAAACTCAGAAATCATATCAGATAAAGGATCTCTGAATAAAGATATTCGTGATGTCTGCTGTAAAGTGCTAGTGTCTATTGCCATGCAAATCCCAACACGCCATAAGAACATGTTCATAGTGAGGGGCTCATCGCAATGAGCCTCTTCATCTATTTAAAAGGATGCGACTATGTGTAAAAGGGGAAGATTCTGAGGAACGGGCACGAGCTGTTTCTTCTTCGTGGCCACTGCTGCCTGCCCGGCGGTAGAAACTCTTTAAGGTTTGGATGGTTCTGTAAGAGGTTCTTTTTTTTTAATTCATTCATTTATGCATTTATTTATTATTTTATTTAAATATCTATTTATTTATCTATTTGTAAATTTATTTGTTTATCTATTTGCTTACTTGTTTACTTATTTTTAGTTTCTTTGTTTGTTCGAGTGTTCCAGTCTTCTTAGTCGAGGTCTTTGATGTAGAGCTATGTGTCTTTACTTTCTGTGCCCTAAAGAAGAAAAGTGTTGACTCAGAATATACGGTCGTCTGTCGTACACGGAGCAATCAGTCATATTTACTAGCACAAACGATGGGGAGTCTGAGTAGCCAATTCAGTTACAGCTCTGAGCTTGCATTCGAAGGCTTGGGAGTTCAAACCTCAGGCACTCAACTTATCAAATTGCCAGTCTCGCTGACTGTCGTGAATGCGATGTCGTTCTAGAGGTATCAGTGTAGCGTAACTCCCACACTTCTAAGATGGTTACTTCCCCTGATTGCGATATCCCTTAAGGAAGAGTGGACGTTAAACCTGAATTCAGCCAAACCAGAGGGGATAAACATTGAGTAGTTTCCCGTCTTTTCAATAGATTCTTCTAAACTATGGTGGGACCGTTGTCGAATGGTTAGAGCGTTTGTTTACGGAGCTGACTGTCGTGAGTTCGAACCAGTCTTTGGGTCAGGCTTCCACGGCTTTCCGTCCACCCAGGAGTAAAAGGGTGCATAATTCTCAGGGAAAGTTAAGGCAGCCTAAATAGTCTGACGGGTTTTCGATCATGCCGTGCCACAGACATAATACAACTCTGACATTTAAATGCTCCTATTCAGGCTGTGGGACTCAAACGTAGGTCACCTGTTGAAATAGAATACTACCGTTGAATTTCAGGTCTCCAAAGTCTGTTGTTATCCTTGCGGGCAGGCGAGACTCTTCCGCTGACGGGCATCATATTGTTCTCAGGGTGCTCTCTCTCTCTCTCTCTCCTCTCTCTCTCTCTCTCTCTCTCTCTGGGGAGTTGGCGGGGGAGGGGGGGGGGGGGCGGGGGCCTGTGGCGGTAGTGTTTGTATGCCTGTTCATGTGTGTGTGTGTGTGTGTGTTGTGTGTGTGTGTGTGTGGTCGTGTGTGTGTGTTTGAGTATGTTGGTGTGTGTGTGTGTGTGTTGTCTGTCTGTCTGTGTATGTGTGTCTCTGTGTTTATGTCTGAGTGTGCATGCGTGTGTGGGTGTGTAAGTGTATGTTTGTGAGTTTGACCATGTGCACCTTTTGTGTGTTTGTACCTTTAAATATGAACATATGTTTGACTTTCGGAGCATATTTGTATGTGTCTTAGTGTACTGGAATGTATCTCTCTTCTCTCTCTCTCTCTCTCTCTCTCTCTCTTCTCTCTCTCTCTCTGTGCGTGTGTGTGTGCGCGCGCGCGGTGTGTGTGTGTGTGTGTGTGTTCGAGGGTACGTGCATGTGTGTGTGTGAATGAGAGGGGGAGGGGGTATGTTTGTGGGTGTGCAATCATGTGTATTTGTATTTGTCTGTATGTCGTGGTATTTGTATATGTATACATGTATCTGTCCGTGTATGTGTATGTGTGTGAATGTTGAGTGAAGATACGCGTGGACGTGCGTGCGTACGTGCGTGTGTGTGTGTGTGCGTGTGTGGGTGGTCTGTGTGTGTGTGTGTGTGTGTGTGTGTGTGTGTGTGTGTGTGTGTGTGTGTGTGTGTGTGTGTGTGCGTGCGTGCATGCGTGTGTGTGTGTGTGTGTGTGTGTGTGTGTGTGTGTGTGTGCATGCGTGCGCGTACGCGTGTGCACGGGCGTTTCCATCTGTAGAGATGTCTTCATCCACTTTGACACTTTGTTGGGTCAGTTGTTTTTATTTTGCCAAGGGATTCCACTTTTTTATGTTTTAGGTGCAACAGCTGATGAAGGATAGGTGCAACCCGCCCGCCGACGACCAAAAACAGAAGAAAAAAGTCAGAGAAGGGTCACACGTTATGCTTGCAGGGTTCGCACATATATATTTTTACATGGCAGTCCAAATCATGTGATAGTTGTGATCATGGACAAAAGCTAGAAAGTTCGCTGTCACTGTAGGATCACAGCAGATGGTACATAAGAGAAAACCCACTCTGTAAGACAAAAAAGAAAAAGAAAAAGAATGCACACACACACACACACACACACACACACACACACACACACGCACGCACGCGCGCGCGCGCATGCACGCAAGCACGCACGCACACACACACACACACACACACACACACACACACACACACACACACACACAGAGAGAGAGAGAGAGAGAGAGCAGTTCTCTCAAGCCAATTCATTGAACTGATCGGAAAGAATACCTTCTCATTCTCCTCTCTTTCTTATCTTGTCGTTCTGTCAAATATTTTCGAAATTAGTTCTTAATCTTTCTCGCGAAAATCTATTTTTTCATGTCAGGAAGCCAACAGGATTTCAACTCTCAACGTCTAATTACAAGCACTGTGTGCTTAACCATTGAACCAAGCAGTGGCCCATCCTGAACTGAGTAGTAGGCCTACAAATGGCGCCATTTTGAAAGGTGCAGGAGAGAGTGAAGTAGCGGAAAAAATGAGGGGTGGGGTGATGGGAGAGTGGGGTGAGGGGGGAGGGGGGTGAGAGGTGGGTGGGGAGTGAAGAAACAGAGCTAGGAGAAAGGGGTGGTGGTAGTAGTGGTGGTGGTGGTGGTGTTTGGATGGGGACTGGCCATAAATGATGGCGGCAACAGCTGTGCTGTTGCCATGCCAACCATCTCACTGTCGTCCCGAAGTATCGTTTGTTCTCGTATGCAGGGGAACTACTACCAAGTTTAGCTCACTTCGCTTCTGTGAGATTACGACCGTCGCGTTCTTCTTTCTCATTGCCAGCCACCACTTTTTTTCTCTTTTTTTTTTACGTCGGTGACAGCTTGAGCGGAATGTGCAACACGTGGTGCCGCTGTCTTAATTAACGCTGCCACATTAATCAGTTTCCGTAATTGAATTTCACCTGCACGCGTTTGAACGTTATAATTAAAGCGAGGACTCCAGCCTAGGTAAACTGACTGTGTATGATTTTTTTTTCATAACTCTTGAAAGAGGTTGCGTTGTTTTGACAACAACGTTGGAAAGTCGAAAAGATAATCGTGTTGATTGTGCATAGCACTTTGTCTGTCTGTATCTGCCTGCGCCCCATCCCTCACACCACCTATCAATCTGTCTGTCTGTCTGTGTCTTCTCTCTGTTTTGGCAAAGGTTTGAACTTAGAAAAAAAAAAAAAAAAGGGGGGGGGGGGGAGGGTTGAAGATGAAGAAAATGGGAACATAAAATTAAGAAAATATATTATAGATATGAAAACCCTTCACTAGCTGCATGAGGGAACCATCGTAATCCCTGTCGAAGGCAGATCTATTTATGTTGCCTGCTCCTAGGTATATATATATATATATATATATATATATATATATATATATATATATATATATATATATATATATATATATATATATATATATATATTTGTTATATTAAAAGCAAGTTAAAATCAAGCTTCTAAAAACATCTACAAATTTGTTTCACGCTGTGCGGTCGTCAGGATGTGATGAGCTTGTGTTGCCAGTGCCACGTATATATATATATAGCTATCTGGTTTGCTGTTGTTTTTTTCCCGTGCTACATGTGTTTCTCAGGTGTTGGTTTTTTTCGCTGATAAAAACAACAGCAAACCAGCTAGCTATATATATACACGTGGCACTGGCAACACAAGCTCATCACATCCTGACGACCGCACAGCGTGAAACAAATTTGTGAAGTTCCTATCAGCGAAAAAAACCAACACCTGAGAAACACATGTAGCACGGGAAAAAAAACAACAGCAAACCAGCTAGCTATATATATATACGTGGCACTGGCAACACAAGCTCATCACATCCTGACGACCGCACAGCGTGAAACAAATTTGTGAAGTTCCTATCAGCGAAAAAAACCAACACCTGAGAAACACATGTAGCACGGGAAAAAAACAACAGCAAACCAGCTAGCTATATATATATACGTGGCACTGGCAACACAAGCTCATCACATCCTGACGACCGCACAGCGTGAAACAAATTTGTAGATGTTTTTAGAAGCTTGATTTTAACTTGCTTTTAATATAACAAATGTCGCTCCCACTGTGGTTGAGCACTGTTTTTAAGATTGCGCTGATCCTCAGTACCATTCTCTCTCTCTATATATATATATACATATATATATATATATAGACAGCATATGCCCCCCCCCCTCTCTCTCTCTCTCTCTCTCTCTGTGGGAGGTATGTGTATGTGTACATGTTCATGTGCCTGTGTGTGTGTGTGTGTGTGTGTGTGTGTGTGTGTGTATGTGTGTGTGTGTGTGTATGTGTGTGTGTGTGTGTGTGTGTGTGTGTGTGTGTGTGTGTGTGAGAGAGAGAGAGAGAGAGAGAGAGAGCGAGGGTGTAGTGTAGGGGGCTTCTCTTCTGAGGACTCTCTGCTGCCACGCTCTCCACGAGTTTCTTTCTACTGATGCATGGGTAAACCATTGACTTCCGGGAATAGGCCGGAGGACGTCCGGGAAAGACCGGAGGACACTGGGAAAGACCAGAACCAAGGGCTCTGTGGGCTGGCTCCCCACTTTGCCTTAAACATGTGGCTACTAAAAATAAAAGGAAAAGATGCTCCCAGGATTCACCGAAAGGGGGAGAGAATGATGAATCCATCGGTGCTCAACCAATCATGACTGCAAATCCCAAACGGACTATGAACATGGACCAAATGGAATATCCATGTGTCTGCGGAAAGCGTTTCGCTACCACCCGTGGCATGAAGATCCACAGAACAAAGATGGGATGTGTGAAGACTCATCTGAATGAGCAGCAGCGCACTGCATCAGCAGATAAGACGTCGGAAGACCAAGGCCAGGATTTAAACCACAGTGCCAAGGACATCCACGCTGTTGGTTCGGATGAGGAATTTGCACAGGCCCTCGATGCCAGGCGCCTGAAACTCAACCTGCCACGAGCAAACGAAACTGAAGATTGGGAGAAACTGGATGCAAAAATCGTCCAAAGACTCGATGCACTGATAGGGAAAAGCACCCTGGAACACAAACTAGCCACATATGGGGACATTGTGTATGCCACATGTAGAGACGCCTATGGAGTAAAACTACCCAAAGAGAAAACACCTCCAAAGAAATCCAGACGCCAAGAAAAGATGGACAAGATCAGGGTCCAAAAGAAAAACCTCAAGATGCAAATGAAGACCGCACTGCCAGCTGAAAAACAAGGCTTGGAAAAACTGTGGAAAGACCTGAAAGAAAAACACAGTGCCCTCAGCAAAGCGGAATCTGCGAGGAAGAGGAAGAGCAAAAAGAAGAAGACACAAGAGCGCTTCTTCAGAGACCCCTTCCAGTTTGCCAGAACACTGTTTGAGCAGCCAAAATCTGGGACCCTAAGTGTGGACAAAGGAGTTCTTGAGCAGCATCTGAGGAAAACATACTCTGACCCACAGAGCAAAGCACCACTCGACATTCAAGGTCTGGTGTGGCCAACCAACCCTGAGGAACAGTTCAATGGCAAGCCTCCAACGTTGGCGGAAATCAAGAAGGTGGTCGACAAAGCCAGAGCCAAATCATCACCAGGGCCAAACGGAATACCTTACCAGCTTTACAAGAAATGTCCCAAGGTGCTGGAGTGGCTCCACAGGCTGCTGCGATCGGCTTGGAGAAACCAGAAGATCAGCGGCCAGTGGATGACGGCAGATGGTGCGTACATCCCCAAAGAGCAAAACTCAAGTGACATTAGCCAGTTCAGGCCAATATCACTACTGAACGTCGAAGGGAAAATCTTCTTCTCTGTCATGGCAGCAAGGCTGACCAAGTACCTGATGGAAAACAAGTACTTGGATGTGTCAGTCCAGAAAGGTGGCATCCCAGGCGTGGCTGGCTGTGTAGAACACGCCACAATGATCTGGGACGCAATCCAAAAAGCAAAAACAGAAAAGAGAGACCTGGACGTAGTGTGGCTTGATCTGGCAAACGCATATGGATCTGTGCCCCATGAGATGATACAGTTGGCTCTTGAGATGTACCATGTGCCAAAGAACATCCGCGACATGCTCAAGAAGTACTTCAATGGCTTCTCAATGCGGTTCTCTACCAAGGAGTACACAACAGACTGGATCAACTTGGAAGTGGGTATTGCAATGGGCTGTGCAATTTCCCCAATACTGTTCGTGCTGGCAATGGAACTCATCTTGAAAGCAGCAACAAACAACGCGAGACAAACAGACCTTGGCGATGGATACAAGATGCCTCCTCTCGAGGCCTTCATGGATGACACTACAGTGATTTCATCCAGAGAAGACGAGACACGTCATGTGCTGGAGAGGCTGGACGACATAGTTGCCTCATCCAGAATGAAGTTCAAGCCAAAGAAATCACGGAGTCTCTCACTGAG
>CM065716.1:41365748-41370748 GCA_033310375.1 Conus canariensis | reverse complement strand
CTATGCCGCTATTTAGGTGTATGGCTCTTAAGCAGGTGTCAGAATAAAAGGTTAAATGGGGAAGAGAAAAAACAAACAAACAAACAAGCAACCCTGTGTGCAGTGATCTGCTAACGTCTAGAGAAACTAAAACGTGGCCTGGTGGTAATTTCACTCGCCGAGTAAAAGAAAGAATCCCAGATCCTTGGTTCGAATCTCGCCCGAGTCTGCAGCGATTTTTTAAAATCTTCTCCCGACTAGACCTTGAACACAGGCTCGTATGCTAGTCTTTCGGGTGAAATGCTAACTGCAGGTCCTACCTGCAACGCGCACTGAGCGCACTTCAATAGAAACCTCGGTTACAACAGAGTCGTCAGGCATCGGTAGAATTCTGTTGGAACATTTACTTTGGTATGTCAAGAGAAACATGTAAGCAGGAGAGGGGGGGGGGGGGGGAGGATGGTAGCGCTGGATTGTGGCGTGTGTTTATCCTAGAAGGAGGTGGAGTAGGGGTGGGGATGGAGGGAGGGATCGTGAAACTGAATTTTTACACATAGAAATCTATTGTGACCATGAGGTTATACAATACAATGACTGCGTTACAACGAAGAATACGTGACAGCGAAAAAGAAGTCTGTCTGTCTGTCTGTCTGTCTGTCTGTCTGTCTCTCTCTCTCTCTCTCT
Source organism: Conus canariensis (assembly GCA_033310375.1). Classification (NCBI taxonomy): domain Eukaryota; kingdom Metazoa; phylum Mollusca; class Gastropoda; order Neogastropoda; family Conidae; genus Conus; species Conus canariensis. The sequence goes on along the minus strand of CM065716.1, from coordinate 41,370,085 downwards.
CTCTCTCTCTCCTCTCTCTCTGTATGTGTGTGTGTGTGTGTGTGTGTGTGTGTGTGTGTGTGTGTGTGTGTGTGTGCATGTGTTTGAGAGAGAGAGAGAGAGAGAGAGAGAGAGAGAGAGAGAGAGAGAGAGCGTGTGTGCATGCACGTGTGTCCATGTGCCTATCTGTCTGTCAGTTTGCTTTTCTTTTTGTACTTTGGCTCGCTGTTGACCGCAAAGTTTCAGGAAAAGAGTTCCCACATTTTCCGTCATGATGGATAATCAGACGACAGTTCATAGAGATAATTCTAAAAAAAAAAAAAAATGTTGTGGTCTTCTCTGATAACTTGCCTCCGACTTTGAAGAATGGAGTGGAAGGGCGACTTTGAAGAATGGAGTGAAGGGCGACTTTGAAGAATGGAGTGAAGGGCGACTTTGAAGAATGGAGTGAAGGGCGACTTTGAAGAATGGAGAGAAGGGCGACTTTGAAGAATGGAGTGAAGGGCGACTTTGAATAATGAAGTGGAGAGATGACAGGGGAGGGACAGACACCCCCTCACTCCCCTGCCCCCCCCCCCCCCCTCGTCACCCCCCCCCCCCCCTCCTTTTTTTTTAATTTAAACTACGAACGTGGTCGTGTGCACTGAACGCCAGTTCACCCAGTAGCCACACCACCGCTGAAGAAGATAGACGGAGGTCTGTCGAAAGCTCCAAGTATGTGCTTTTCCTAGCTGAGTGACCTGTTTAAATCCGGTAGTCGTTAGATTTATTTTTCACTGCAAAAATTGAATGGAATGAGAGCGAGTTTCTTCGTGTGATGTTTTTTTCTTCAAGAAAAGTGAAAAAGAAGAGCGGGGGCAGGCGGGGGTGGGGGTGGGGTGGGGTGGGGGTGGGGGTTGAAGTGTAGGCGGTTGGAAGAAAAGGGGGGAAAAAGTAGACTGTAATACCAGCATACTGCTACACCGCACACACACACACACACACACACACACACACACACACACACACACACACGCCCGTTTCTGTACCTCCCTCCCTCTCCTATCCCTACACCTCCTTCCCCGCTTCACCATCCCTTCCCACTCTCCCGCTTTCCTGTCGTCCTTCAAACACACGCTTCAGTATGTTTCAGCACACACACACACACACACACACACACACACACACACACACACACACACACACACACACATGCGCGCCCCGTCCCCACCATTTGTTATCTTGCGCCGCGCGCGCGCCGACACACACACACACACACACACACACACACACACACACACACACACACACACGTGCACGCCCCATCCCCACCATTAATCATCTTAATCATATTGCACCACACACACACACACACACACACACACAACACACACACACAACATGACCCACCCATCCCACTCCCACCCCGAGCCTGACGTCACTTCCATACAATATCACCTCCTCCAATAAAACCCCGATTGTAAAGAGTGAGCATTAATAACCAAACCAACCCCACGTTCTCCGCTGCCATCAGTCTCGTAAATTTTCGCTTCGTATGCTTTTACACCTTTTCCCGGCATCTGCTCCACGAATGAAAGTTGACCTTTTCATCCCGGCTGACGGGGAGAAGCGCCGACTCCATCTGCCCCAGGTGTAAGTCGCTGGATCTGTGTACCAATCGCGTAAACAGTTGACGAAATTCAGGGAATCGCCTCACCTTACACATGATGATAATTTTTATATATAAATAGAGACAGAAAAAGAAAAACACAAGAGTTTAAACACCCTGTTCTCTGATTCAGCTTCCGGCGTCGTCTTTTCTTTTCTTTTCTTTTCTTTTTTTTTAATCCATTTCATTTTCTACACAAACAAGATGAAACCTTGCTAGAGATCCGAAAGGAAAGATGTGTAAAAATGTAGGTCTACCGCCATTGATTCTGTTTCCCAGACACCTTACCAAGTTACATCCCTTGATTGGTTGACGGAACGATCGGAATGATCAGTCTCACACTTGCTCACTTGTTGGGTATATACAAGTTCTTCTTTATTCTGCAGGCTCAAAGCAGGGCATGTCCGTGAAATGTACGTGCTTTCTCCCAAACAGACTTTCTCTGTCTGAGTGTGTTGATGATGTAGGATAATCTCTCTCCTGTGTGTGTGTGTGTGTGTGTGTGTGTGTGTGTGTGTGTGTGTGTGTGTGTGTGTGTTTCCGTGCTATCGAGTAGGGACCGAATGTTGAATAAGTACACCAGCAGCAATGCCCGCAGTATGTTTCCATATACGCAAAAAAAGCATCTCGGGAAAAGGTTTAAGTATTATCATTTTCTATTTTTGCTTGGTGAGCCCTTACCCTGAGCGGTGCCAAGTGTTTCACACACAACACACACACACACACACACACACACACACACACACACACACACACACACACACACACACACACACACACACACACACACACACACACACACGCTCTCTCTCTCTCTCTCTCACTCACTCACTCACATGCCCCTCTCACACACACACGCACACACGCACACCACACACACACACACACACACACACACACACACACACACACACACACGCCCCTCCCTCTCTCTTTCAACACACACACACACACACACACACACACACACACACACACACACACACACACACATCCCTCACATGCTGAGAGAGACGGACAGACAGACAGACAGAATGGGAGATGGGGTGGGGGTGGGGATCAGAACGATCATACCATGCACATGAACAAAGGGGCGGACTCAGTGCACTTTTGTATGCGGAGAAGATTGGAGGCTGGCGAGAGTTGCCCTTGGGGCCTGTTATTGGCTCAGCTAGGGTAGCTTTATTAGAAAAGGTTGTTGCTAATATTGTATTTCCTTTCCAACTCAGCAAGGTCCCCTCCAAAACACCCCCTCCACCTGCACCCCCACCCCTCTTCCACCCCTACTCTCCCACCCACACCCCCCTCCCACCCACCCCACCCCTCCACACACACACACACACACACACACACACACACACACACACACACACACACACACACACACACACACCTGCCTCTCTTTCCTCTTCCCGTGGTTCCTCCCTTCCTAGATTATTGACCATGGGAAGAGACACAGGTGTTACCGTCTTCTTGATCGAAGCTAGCTGAAAAAGACGATGATGTGTGTGGACGTCTTTGTTTAATACGATTCTTTGTCCTCTGTAACAGCTGTCGGTCTCACCTCCTTGCTATAACGGTTAAGATTTGTAGTGAAAGTTTTGAGCTTCTTCTGCTTCTTCGTCTTCTTCTTCTTTGATGATGATGATGATGATGTTGATGATGAAAGATGATTATCATTATTATCATCATCATTACTATTATCATGAATTTCTTTTATTTACTTATTCAATAATTCATTTATGTATTCATTTATCTTTTTACTTATTTATTTTTGATATGTTCATCTTTTATCTATTTTCTGTATGGTTCTTTAATTTGTTTTTGTTCTTACTACGCACGCCCTATGGCAAGAGCAGTGGAACACGCAGACTGATAAGAAACGTTCAAATCTGTCCAAACCAATGGCCGTAAAGAAGAAACCATTTTGCGCCGTCTGCACGCAGACCACTGATTTTACTACATCAACTCGCACCTTTGAAAAGGCGAAGGAGTTCCGTGGTGCATTCATGTGTTGTACCACTCGCTATAAAATAAGTTCTCATAGAGTGTTGGGACTTGCATGATGCCAGACATGAACACTTTACAGCAGACTCCATCAAAATCTAGGTCAGAAACGTCCCACCTGATGCGATTTCTGAGTTTCTTATAAACCGAGATAGATATTTTTAAGCGGTTTTTAGCGGGGTTTTTTGTTTTGTTTTGTTTTTGTTTTTGTTGTTGTTGTTGTTTTAAGAAAACATGTTTTAAGGAGATATAAATGTATGTGATTTTTTTTTAAACATCTATGTTGAGAGTTGACTTCGATGTGGTAAGAGCCGTCATAACGCCTTTTGCGGTCGGCTAGGCAATAGGCGACGTGAACTGTCACGCACGCACGCGGGCGATCCTGTAGGGGCGCGCGCGTGATTGTTCTCTCTCTCTCTCTCTCTCTCCTCCTCTCTCTCTCTCTCTCTCTCTCTCTCACCTCTCTCAGACACACTCACACACACACAGACACACGGACACACACACACACACCACACACACACACACACAACACACACACACACACAAACACACATCACACACAAATCCCGCCCCAACCCTAACCCTTGCCCACACACACCATCCTAACTCCATTCCCACCCCCACCCCTCCACTTCCACATATATGGCTACTGCTGGCGCCGTCCACAATAAAAACTGTTAAAGGGTTAAAAAGACTGTAT
>CM065716.1:41345748-41360748 GCA_033310375.1 Conus canariensis | reverse complement strand
GCAACCATTACTTCTCTTGATATAGGGCGGTTCACAGCTGTCATTTCCTCTTCGTCCTGATAAATGTATTCTAAATCAGTGTCTGTCGTATCTACGCTTGGAGTTGCATCTATTTCAAGTAGGTCTTTAAAATGCTTAAACCAGTCATCGACAGTTAAGTTATTATGAACTTGTTTACGTTTAAAGGATATCCTATGAACAGTTTCCCAAAACTCTCTTTGACTGTTGACTGTTGAGACAAGTTTTTCCAACAACATATCATTGTACTGTTTTTCTTTTCTTTTCAACATATTCTTATATTCTCTTCTCGCAATACAGTAAGCATCACCGTCACTTTTATCCCTTGTTTTCCTGAATATCGAGAGCAAACCTTTCGCACTACTCTTACTTAATCTGCATTCCTTGTCATACCAGTCATTTTCATCCCTTTTTGACAAACAAATATTCTTTTTCATACAGCTAGCTTGTTTTCTAATACATTCATTGAACATGTTCAAAGCATCGTTACAATCATGATCAACCAAATCAATCGCACGATCGAAGAGCGACAATGTTTCCTCAGACTGCATGGCATTAGTATAAACATTCTCAAAGTCAGAGTTCCACACAAATTTTTCAGTATACTGTTGTACATCCACCAGAGCGGAAACACATACCTTGTTTGAACTCCCAGGCAATTGCATATATAACTCAACAGGTAAATGGTCTGATTCCAATCTTTCTGATACAATCAGTTTACAAGAAGAAAACAGAAGGGTTAGTAGTTCTTTAGAGACTAGAAAATAATCATTAACGCTGTTTCCTGTTTCTGATATATATGTGTAATTGCCATCAGTGTCACCATTGCAAATGCCATTAAGTATACATAAACCAAGCGCTGTACACATGTTTAACAAACATTTTCCATAAGAATTAAGTACACTGTCAGCAGATTTTCTTACATGACCAGTGGAAACAGAATGGCTATTAAAATGATTTCCAAATAAACCATCATCAAACACATCAGGAGAAAAACTGGAAGTTCTCCCGTTTAAATCTCCTGATAAAATCACAAAAACATCATCAAACCCAGTCATACAATCAAAAATACATTCCTCAAGTGCACTTATACCGTTATCAATATCAAAATGTGTATAATAAGGTGAGCCCTCTGGTGGAACATAGGCACATGCATATATGACATCTGCTGTTAAACCAAAAAAGACTTTTATCAATCAGAAACAAGAGAACATTTGGCGAATTAATCTTGACTTCTTGAATATAAAACATAATTTCATTTCGAATAAGACACAGTATGCCACCTGACATTCTTCCTTTTTTAGTGAATTTAATGGCTGGCCTGGAAAAAATAGTATAACCTGGAAATGTGACATATTGGATATCATCTACAACGTTTCTACTAGACATACGACATCAAATTTAAACAAATAAGACATGAAATCTCTGTTATTCACCTTGGACAGTAGACCATTTACATTCCAATGTATAAACGAAAGAGAAGTCTCGCATTTTCTAGAACCATCACTAACATTGCATAATATGCCACTATTCGTACACTGTCGTCCATTCTGAGATCTTAAAGATTGATTTTGGTCTTGTTTGATCGATGGAACATTGTTATAAGTTGTACGCCTTTCCTTGCCATTTTCCTTGTGAGATGTCCCCTCATTTAAACCACAAACAATAACATCTGACAGTACATAACGCTCTGGTTCTTGGAAATGACCGTCAACAGTTCTCTTTTTGTCCGTGCAATCCATTGTATTATCCATTCTATTATGTGACGAGTCTACATCGCACGTGTTTGTACAAAAATCATTACATATAATAGATACGATACCAGAACTCGAAAAAGTATTATTATAACATCCCATCGTCTATTGTCACCCCCCTCCCCTGTACCTCAACCAATCCAATATTTACATTGTGAACCGCTTCTTTACTCACTGCGCGTACGTGCCTGACCTCTGTACAAGCCGTCCATTCCACACGGTTGTCACGCACCCTCCTGTCATAAACTGCCGGTGTCAAGCTGGGCTGGCCACACCCCTATTCACACTCCCTAAGATTTTGCCCCTCAAGATAAAACTTTTTTCCCTCGATGAGGAGGTGGTCGAATATCATTGAAGCCCGTTTCCCCTCCCCTCTGGCTTTCTTCAGAAAAGGGTATAGTAATCGTCGCACATTTCTGACACGGAGAGAAAAATCCTCGCTTACAAACACTTCACTGCCCTTCAATTTATGTTTGGCCTTAAGAATTTTTTCTTTGTCTTTGTAGAAAGTGCAGCGGGTGATGATCGGTGAGTTAGGCTTGGAATTTAGACGATGTACGCGGTCAAACTGGAAGTCACCTGTCAGTCCAAGTTTGTCCACAATCACATCACTGATCAGTCCTTCACAGTCTGACTGTGTTTCGTTCTGCGCACGAGGAAGTCCATAGAAAACAAGATTGTTCCTCTTCGAGCGACCTTCCAGATTGTCAGTTTTCCGTTCGTTTTCTTCCATCCTCTTCTTCAACGCGTCGTTCTCCCGCCGAAGATCGGACACTTCATCCTTCAGGGACTTCACCTCCTCTTGTAGTGCAGCGTGACCATCCCGAATGTCTTTCATATCATCTTTGATGTCGCTAATAATGTCTTTCATATTTCTAATGTCTTGGTTCATGTTATCAAATTTTTCACTTAAAGTCTGCATCATGGACATCAAATTTTGCATGGTCGGTTCAGGAAGCGAAGTAGAACTGGTAGTAACGGTTCCCGATTTCTCAGCGCTGGGACTTCGAGTTCCGCTGGTTATGCTGGTTTGCCGAAAGCTGTCCTTCCGATGCCCAGGGTTGGTGGTCCGAGGTCCGGGGTTCTGTTCAATGTCGCCGCATTGAAGTAGAAACCCCCCCAGAACAAGTATGTGAGGAGGCAGCCCATTATGACACCGCCTGTCAGCGACTTCACTTTCAATGTCCTCTGAAACATGGCGACATATTTGCTGGCCCTTTCACTCATAAACTTGATAAATGTTGGCAGAAAACAAAGAGAGAGAGAGAGAGAGAGAGAGAGAGAGAGAGAGAGAGAGAAGGAGAGAGAGAGAGAGAGAGATAGGGCGATGGGAAGGGATGGGGCGTGGGGGTGGGATGGAGTGAAGTAGGGAAGGACGAGATGGAAAGTAGGATAGAGAGGAGAGGGGGGTGTAAAGGATGATGTTAAAGGGAGACAATGGCGTTTGTGATACTAGAGTTCACCCCCCTCAAAGCTGGGCCTCGTCCATCTCCCCTGTCATTGGTTAACAGTGACAAACTAGATACCGTCCAGTTCGTCCCCCCTCGCCCCCCCCCCCCCCCCCCCCCCGAACTCCCTACCTACCCCCCCCCTTCTTACCCCCCCCCCCCCCCCCCCCCCCCCCGCCGTTCCTCCCCCATGGACAAGTAACATACGCATAAAGTTGTAACCATCGGTTGTTTCTCACCGGGATCTACTATGCTGATAACCTCGGAGTTATTTTTCTATTGGACCATACTGATGATCTCTTGAATTCCTTTTCTATAGGACTGCGGCTGCTCTTCACTGGGCCAGTTAGTGATAAGCCTGTGAACTAAGGAAATGCGTCGCCGTGCTCGTGGGGGATTCTTATCGGATCGTTCAAGCGTCGGCAGATTCAGAATTGGAGGAAAGGAGAAGTGGGAAAGGGCGTGGGGACTGAGGGTGGAGGGGCTTATTATAGAAGTTTAATGAATAACTTCGAAAGGTCATAATTATTACGTTCCTGAAGAAAACGGCATTGATCGTCAAGAAAATGTGCGGTCCACACAAATCATAGTTACGTGTTTACACCAGTCATTATTCAAACTCAAAACGTCTTACTCCCGGCAAATTCGGCGCTTTGTGGACTGTTGAAATGAGTAAGTTTTCATTTACTCGAAGGGCCTACATGGTGATCGAATGTACCCCTGGAGGCAGACTGTGACTGTCTGGCTCAGCGTCTAAGCAGTTGTCGCCGTCAACGACTGGGGCTGCAGGATGCCCGCAGCAGTGTTCTTGGTGGTGACGTCCTTCGCCGGTAGACTCTGCAGTCTTGAGTACGGGCTGGTCCACCCATGGAGGCGCTTCCTTGGAGGTTCAGTTGTGTCGTGTCCGGTGATCGCACAATGGCATCTACCAGGGATTACTTCTGTCCCTTGACATCCTAGTCCAATGCCCTGTGCGTGCCTGCACCCTGTATGAACACGGCACAGGCTTCCAAGGGTGGTGCAGGATTGCTTCAGGCGAGACAAACAACACTCAAGGCAATGAAAACGAGAACGAACAATCACTTATCTCGTCGTTGCAAAATCCATGTTGCGCCCAATTTGAGGAGATAAGTGATTGTTCGTTCTTCGTTTTCATTGTCTTGAATGTTGTTTGTCTTGCCTGACGAAGACCGAAGAGGTCGAAACGTGTCGTGTTTTGTCTTGTTATTTGTGTGTCGCTTTCGTTCAGTGGAATAGCAATTTTTCTTTCAAGTTTATCTCATTTTGATTTGTGTGCAGGGAAAGGTAAGAGCATGTAAAACAAGTTTCCAGTTCAGGTACAGTTTCCAACAGAAATAGTGACAACTAAACAAGGGAAATCTTGTTGCCATTAAAAGCTCGTGACTTCAGACCAATGCTCCTTGTGGTATCCATTCACAAAGCACACATACAGACATCTCGCCACAGAGAACAAACAAGGAAACTGTCCCCAAAGTTTGTTTGTTTGTTTGTTTTTAACAAAAAGGTCCGAAACAGGCCCGTTTTCCCCAGTGTTACACATGTACACAGCATAAACAGTTGAGAAAGTGTGCATGACCCGACACACGTACACAGCATATACAGCGGAGAAAATGTGTTCGACCTGACACATGTACACAGCATATACAGCGGAGAAAATGTGTTCGACCTGACACGTGTACACAGCATAAACAGCAGACAAAATGTGTATGACCTGACACGTGTACACAGCATAAATAGCAGAGAAAATGTGTATGACCTGACATGTGTACACAGCATGAACAACAGACAAAAAGTGTATGACCTGACACGTGTACACAGCATAAACAGCAGGCAAAATGTGTATGACCTGCCACGTGTACACAGCATGAACAGCAGATAAAATGCATATGACCTGACACGTGTACACGCATGCACAGCAGAGGAAATGTGCCGATACAAAGTGACAGACTGAGATGCCCGTTTGGTTTTGAACATTGTCACACAGAACACACAAACCAAAGGGAAAGAAACCTCGGTGCAGTCAATATGAGCGAAATGCTAAGTGATGCAAGAAGACGTACACAGTTGATGATTACTGCTAATCGTAACTAGCCTACAGAACTGATCGATAAGTCTGAGTGGGTTGGTTGGAGGAGGAAGGAGACGAGTGAGAGGGTAGTGTAGTGGTAGTGGGGAAATTTTCGGGGGCGGAGGGAGTGGAGAGGGCGGTGAGGGGAGCTTTTCGGTCAAGTAGGATTGCACTGTCAGCTGTGGACATTGAAAATGCAGGGCTGCGTTTCACACAAACGCCATACGGCTAGGTTCTCGCGAGTTGACGCCACTGGGTCTTTCCTTTGCGACATTTTGCGGCGAATGAAGCTAGACCTGGCCAACGTATCTTGGGATTGGCTAGCTAAAGCAATTATAAGGTGGCGTCACAGTGAATCAGATTGGTGAGTATGGAGTTTAGGCTGCGTTTAGAATAAAATATGAAGAAATCTGTCGTCCGTGTCGTGGGTTGATCCATCTTTGTCAATTAGCTGATTGACGTCATCACTTCTCTCAATCCAAAGTGCTAATTTCATCGAGAGAGAGAGAGAGAGAGAGAGAGAGAGAGAGAGAGAGAGAGAGAGAGAGAGAAGGGGATAAGAGGCTTGGAGCTGGTGTATGTGATTATCTGGATAGGGACAAGAAGTGAAACACTGAAAAGAAGAGAAGAAAAAAAATCATAAATGAAAACGATGGAGAATTCCCACACTTTCTGTCTTCGTTTAGATATTCTTGACATTGCTTGTGTTGTATATGCATTGTCACCGACATTCAGGAACGAGATGCTAACGCGAGTCAAGCCATGGTGTTTATAGCCCAGCCGACCACAAGGGACACATCAGGGTTGTGGCTTCCGAGAGATGTCTGAGGATAAGACTCGTGTGTGTGTGTGTGTGTGTGTGTGTGTGTGTGTGTGTGTGTGTGTGTGTGTGTGTGTGTGTGTGAAAGAAATCAAAGGGAAAGGAAAAGTTACAAAATGCCATTGGTGTCAAAGAAGACGACGAGAATCAACAACACCGCGTTCATTGTGGAACAGATCCTGTTGACTACGCTGCTGCGTGGCCAGGGCAGAGAGAGAGAGAGAGAGAGAGAGAGAGAGAGAGAGAGAGAGAGAGAGAGAGAGGGGAGGCAGGGTGCCAGACAGACAGAGCAACGGTGGTGATAAGTAGTGGTGCCGCAGGTATGGAGCTAAACAAGGCTACCTGCACATCCCTGCTTACCGCCACCCTGTTCCCATCTACCCGGGGTAATGGCTGGTCCTGGTCTGTGCTTTCCTCGTCTACCACGCCAGGTCGTTTCAAGTCCCGTCTGCCCAGGGGTCTCTGATAGGGTTAAGACTTGTTACCCTCAACTTTTGCCGGGAGCGATCTTCAGATGGGGGTCGGGTGAAGTACGATCTATATCGTAGACGAGTAGGGTTCACTAGTCCGAGGGTTCACTAGTCCGAGGGTTCACTAGTCCGAGGGTTGGGTTCACTAGTCCGAGGGTTCATTAACCCTAACCCTAATCCTAACCCTCGGACTAGTGAACCCTCGGACTAGTGAACCCTCGGACTAGTAAACCCTCGGACTAGTGGGACGTTCAAGGGTAGGGTTCACTAGTCCGAGGGTTCACTAACCCTAACCCTAACCTTCGGACTAGTGAACCCTCGGACTAGTGAACCCTCGGACTAGTGAACCCTCGACTAGTGGGACGTTCCCATCGTGAGACGGATCCAGCATTCCTCTGCTATTAATGCTTTCACCACAGCTCTAGAACGTGCCTTCAGCTGCTGCTGTCGTTTGTTGTTGCTGTTGAGGTTGTTTCTTTCTCCTCGCCACGTGGTATTCACTTTCATTTATGTTCCAAAACGTGCTGTTGGGGTTCTGAATCTTCAGTTTTACAACGACGATCTTGTTTTAACCATGACCAATGACCCATCACCATGAAACATGTGGGTTGTCTTCATTTTAGTAGTTCTCAGAGTTGTCGCTCTTCCTTGAAGTATTCTCTTTCCAGGTCTGCAACTCAGACGTTTCCAAATCAGACGTAAACGGTTCAAAAGTTACTGTCTGTTAAGGATCACACTTTTATTGAATTATTGGGAGAAAACGTGTGGAAAAAAAGTCTTCAGCAGAGTTTTAAAAAGGGTTTTAATAACAGCACGGAGCGGTGATCGTGTCTGAGGAGAATTGAACCTCTTACCACTCCCCATTCCTGAGTTTCTCATCCAAGTTTCTCCCTTTTTAGTGTCATGTATTCTTCCTCTGAATTTGCTACTAGTAGCAGTTGGGAGCGCAACTGTAAAATGTATATGTACATTCAGGTACATTGCATATTTTGCACTTTTGTATGAATACATTTTCTTTATTTGTTAGATTGTTCTGACTTGAACGTAGCGCATACTTAAGAAGTGTTAAATGCGACAGCGCATCCGAATTTGTGGAGCAGGTCTATGGAGATTTGAGAATGTGTGAGACATTGTCCTATTTAAAGACAAATTGACTTACGAGAATCTAGGTTCTGTGTTGCGCTCCACTCTACTGTTTTTAGAAAAGTATAAGTTGTCAGTGCACAGGGACCGCAAGCCATGATTTACGGATTAGGCTTACGTCCCTTGAGCTTGCTTTCCATCAAGTACCTCAAGAAGTTAAACCAAATCAAAGGAAAACAATCTGACAGCTAATATAGACAAGTCAAGTAGATAAATGAATAAATAAATAAATAAACAAGCAAATAAATAAACAAATAAAGAGAAATGATTGAAGTGTTGAAGGCGTCCTCATCTGTGGTTTGTTCCACATTCTTAGCGAACTGTAGCTGAACGGGTCTCAGTGCAGAATACCAGAATTCCAAGAGGAAATCTTGAAGAGATGGATCTTCAGGTACTTGGTGTTCTCAGCTATATTGTGAATCGGCAGTCGTGTTTATAGCTGTGTCTGTAGGTGGTCATGTGAGGTCTATCGTCTCAGCGGTCAGATCAGCATTTCTCCAGTTTGGTCAGCAGGTCATGAAAGGAAGACAGATTCCGTAGAGCAGCCTGAGCCTGAGGATCGAACCTCCAGCCCGTTACTAAGTACTAGTGCCGCGGGATGTGAATTAAACAGTCCAGTGGCTCTGGTGCTTACTACAGGGCGGACCTGTCGTCTTGTGACGTGGGAAAAAGTATACTTCGGCGTCACCAACTCATCCAGCCAGCCAGCCATCCACCACACCCCCTCCTCACCCTCACCCCCTTTTTCGTCCTCCCTGTCCCTTCTCTCCGTTTTTCATGTGCAGTTATCGGCGATGATTCAGGAGGCTGATGTGTGATTTACTGTCATCCTGCTTGTGTTCAAGATGTATCACTGTCTAGAGTCTCAAACAAACAAATAAACAAGTAACGGGCATGCATTCTTATGGTTTGAAGCACAAACGATCTAAACAAAGATATATGCGCGCGTGCGCGCGCACGCGCGCGCGCGCACCACACACACACACACACACACACACACACACACACACACACACACACACACACACACACAAGAGAAGAGAGAGGAAAGAAGAGACAGAAGAAGAGGATGAGAGAGAGGACATAAGAATATAGAAATACTTTTTCAACTGACTTTTGCTATACGGCAATATTTTTTTTTTTCGAATATCTGCATTAGTTTACTAAACTTTTGCACTAACAAAAGGGTAGAATCAATTGCAAGTTTACCGGTTTGCACGAATCTGGTGCTTTCTAGTAATGGCTTTCAGTGTCATTTAGTTCCAGAAGTCTATCAGAATGTGTGGGTTATTACATATAAACGATGCCTACATATTAATTATGGTACCCCTTCGCTGGGAAAAGCAAACACGTAAGAAAGGAGCATCATCAAAACTAGCATTCCAGAAACAAACTACTCAAGTCAGATCATCTTTGTTCAAAGACAAATCGACGACGAAACAACGAACAAGTAAATCTGTCTCACACACACGTACGCACGCACGCACGCACACACACACACACACACACACACACACACACACACACACACACACACACACACACACACACACACATGGGGAAACATGAATGAAATAAAAGAAACAAAAAAAACCAACATTTTTGCACGATGTGGATCAAAACCACTAAATGAAATAGTGTCAAAGGATTCTCTCTCTCTCTCTCTCTCTCTCTCTCTCTCTCTCTCTCTCTCTCTCTCTCTCTCTCTCTCTCTCTCTTCATTATTTTAAAGAAACTGCCAGTTTGAACAATTCTTCAATAATCTGATCATTCTAATCGCGCTTACGTGACAAAACCCAACGTGTATTTCTTAACTTTAAAACTTCAGCAGCAGACTCCATCGGATATGGAGTCCACCAAGGACACGTTTCAGGTTCTGTACTCTTCTATATCTTCACTAATGGTTTATCATTAGCATATCCATGTCAGACGAGAAAGTCACAGCGGTATATACTTACTGACGACTCGTCACTCTAAACCAGTAGATGCAGTCTGCAAAACACAGATACAATTCTCCAAGAAAGTCAATTTATCTTCTCTTCAGTATCTTCACCACTGATTTACCATTGGCTTATCCATATCAGACGAGAAAGTTACAGCGAGTTAAGTTGCCCACGACTCGTCACTCTAAACTAATAGATGGAATCTGCAAACACAGATGCAACTCTTCAGGAAAGTCTTAATGAGGTATCAGATTGGTGTAATCCAAACTCAGTGGCCACACAGCTAACCAAAAGTAAATCCATGGTTATGACCATTCACCCAAAACTTCACTTAGCTCCTCTTTGCCTGACTCTTCATTTGAAAACCAGCTCTATCGAACAGGTAGATGAGTATCCTGTGTTAGGTATAACAACACATGAGCGATTAAAATGGCAAATTCTAAGATCAGGTAAAAAATTAAGATGGTAATCTCGTCGCGAAAGTTTTAGCAACTTATCTCAGAAAAATGTTGGTTATTTTTTTCATTATTTTTTTCTTCTCTCAGCTTGAGCGTTACGTCGATATCTCTGCACTAAAGACTTATTTTTAGTTTCCCAAATCCCATCCTCTCATCAGCTTAAGTGCTATGTCATTCTAACTACACTAGAAATTTTCTTTAAATTGCATGTATCAGTAACTCCTGTTGTTAATTACACTTTGAGGAAAGACGTAAAACAACAGCAACAAATAACCCTCCATAACCATGGGATGACTGTAACAAGGTACTAGAAAAGAAAAGCAAAAGAAGAAAAAAGATTTCATTCTTTCCGCTAACGAACATGAGAAATCATCATTCTAGATGTGTTTGTCAGGACAGATGGGAAAACAAGAGTTCTAAGCATACTTCCAATAAACGAACAAACAACCTGAATTCAACAGTGCATACTTTGTGTTTAAAATTTCATCGCATAGGAGCATGAATTGTTAACAAGAAAACCTTACGAGACTAAAAACCAAAGTAAATCATCGCTGAATTTTCTTGTGCCCTATCCACACATTAATCAACGCAAACAGGTCTACTTTTCTCCTTGCCATATATTCAGAATTGTCCCCCATCTGCACTACAAAGTGGGTATTTAGCAGGGCGCTTCGGAAAACATCTGCTAGTGTATTTCATCTAAAAATGGCTCTGTATGCAAGCTAACAAAACTGCATTCACGATTTTGCAAACTCCTCCATTTGGTGTAAATAGCACCGTCTGAAAACGCATTCTAATCAAGAACACCCTAAATCTCTTCTCTCTCTCTCTCTCTCTCTCTCTCTCTCTCTCTCTCTCTCTCTTCTCTTGAGATCATATTCTTTTTAGAAAGGCGTCGTCATTAATGTGGCTAGTTTAGAACCGTCTACATTTTACCCCATCAACTCAAACTATACACAGGCATACGTTTCTTTCATTCAGTGATTACAAAAGTATATAAGCAAAGATTAAAACAATAAATATGAGTTTATATTTCACGCACGTACACAACCTCACACACCGGACTTTACCCATGTTCTTAAAAACACTAATAATCAAAACCCTTCTAAATCTCATGACTGATTCCGGATTTAAACATTCCTAAAACCATGTCTTATTCTTTTCCGCAACAAATAGTCTCCCCGTTCGTGCTGGCAGCTTAAGGTTTCAGATTCCAAATTTCAGACACACTAGAGGTGGTTTTCAGGTCAAAACAATATCTATTCATGAAATTAGAGGTTTGCGTAAGCGTTCTGATATCTATAATACAGTCCATCATCATACATTATCTCTTCCCAAAGCTGGATTCGTCAACTCGGCAACCTGTTATTTACAAAGACAGGAAAGGTGGAAACAGATGGAATAACCATTGGCTGATAATTGGAAACAGCCAGCAGTAACGAGAGAGAGAGAGAGAGAGAGAGAGAGAGAGAGAGAGAGAGAGAGAGAGAGAGAGAGAGAGAGAGTGCGTGTATGGGGGTGGGTGGGGGTGGGTAATGGATCTAAGTGCGCGCATGTGTGTTTATAAGAGAGAGAGAGAGAGAGAGAGAGGAGAGAGAGAGAGAGAGAGAGAGAGAGAGAGGCAGAACTTGAAGCGAACAGGACAAGACTCTTTTAAATGGACTTAAATGCATAAGCGTGTTCATAATTTCTTTCCAACCAACCCTGACCCCTACCTCCTCGTCCTCCCCGCTCACAGGACCCGTCCTGCTCTCATAATATTACACCACCTATCAGTCCCACCCACCCACCCTCTTAATTACAAAAAAGGAATGTCAATAACAATATACTATCCCACAAAGTAAAAGATCAGAGGCGAGGTGACCACAGAAAAATAGAAACACTCCAAACGACAGACAGCCAGACCGTTATTACATTAACCTACATCCCACCCTGTGCAACATCACATGTTGTCGAGACAATTAAACTAAGACGAAGTAATGAACAAAAGTGAAAATGAGTTTTAAAAAAAAAAAGAAAGAAAAAGAAAGAAAGGGTACTACAGGGTAGTATCAAACAATTATGCATTCGTATAACAGAATATCCAGATAAACACACACACACACACACACACACACACACACGCACACACGCACACACACACACACACACACACACACACACACAACACACACACACTCACGACTCAGACGATTTATTCATAAAGGCCAGAGAGAGAGAGAGAGAGAGAGAGGAGTACACACACACACACACACACCACACACACACACACACACACACACACACACACACACCACACACACACACACACACACACACACAACACACACACACACACAACACGCACCATACACAAGCAAGCAAGTGCACTCACTCAATAAAGCTGAGACGAAGTAATGAACAAAGCGAAATAATGTTTTAAGAAAAGAAAGAAAGGGCAATACAGGGTGAGGTCAAACAATTATGCGTCCATATAAAAGAATGTCCACTCTCTCTCTCTCTCTCTCTCTCTCTCTCTCTCTCTCTCTCTCACACACACACACACACACACACACACACACACACACAACCACGCACGCACGCACGCACGCACACACACACGCACGCACGCACGCACGCACCACACACACACACACGCGCGCACGCACGCGCGCGCAAGCACATACATACACCACTCGGGGATCTTCTTCTTCTGCCTTCCAGAATCATGACTCATATTTCCAGACCAGTTTGATGGATGAAAGCTGCTGTTGTCTTCAGATCCTCCATTGTGCCCCAGAGCTTTGCCGCAAACGTGGCTCCGTGTGGCCAGCGCTGTATCCGTGCATCCTGGTAAAGGGGGCAGGACTGAAGAATGTGAAGTAGGGGGGGGGGGGGGGGGGGAGGGGGAGGGTTGTGGGCCTGTCTCACAGGGGCAGGCAGGTGTGTGCGATAGCCCAATACGATGGAAATGGACTCGCAGACGGCAGTGACCAGTTCGTAGTCTGAAGATTGTGGTCTGTTGGTGTCGCTGTAGTTGGGGCAGCTGATCATCAGACGGGTGTCTGTGTTCTTCTTCCCAGAGTCTTTTATACTGGCTTTTTTTTATGACAGTTTTGGCCTCCCTATAGGAGATGGGCGGGTCTGTCTGCACGAGCCTGCTGCCACATTTGGCAAGCCTGTCTGCCTTCTCATTTCCTGCCAGGCCGCAGTGGGCAGAGATCCACTGGACAGTCACCTGCGCTCCTTGTGACAGGTCTTTAAGCTGTTGCACTGTCTCTCTTTCCAGCTTCTCACTGGGCGACTGTAAATTCTGGATAGCGGATTTACAGTCTGTCAGGAAAACGTGTGTGAAGGCGGGTGTTCTTCTGCACTAGTGAGTCTGGCAGCTTCTCTTAGAGCTGAAAGTTCAGCCCTGTAGTTTGTTCAGCTTCGTCCAGCAGGCAGAGACCTTGACAGGGTTTGTCCATCAGGACGGCAGATGAGGATCCCACTTCCTCCATTTGTTTGCATCTGCATCAGCGGATCCATCGGCGTAGATGTGAGTCCACAAAGAGGCGTTGTATTCTGAATGCAGCATTTCCAGTGTCAGGGACCTGAGGATGTAGTCAGGTTGGTCTCCTTTCCTGGTCACTCCTGGAATGTCAGTAACGAGGGTAACATGGTTTGTGGTGCTCCACTCTTCTGCATCATGGAGCATCTCTCGTTCTTCAGGAGTGCTTGGTAGGATGTCACTGTGGGTCCTCATCAGCTCCTTTGCCCGATGATTGAAGCTGCTTCTTTTCAGTCTGTTTTTTGTTTGTGTGTGTCTCCTGCATGAGTTGGTGGGCTGCGTGAGAGGGCAGTCTTTGCAGCTTTTCATGCTGGGTGAGCACCTTCTCATCTCGTCTGATGTCAAGTGAGGAAAGTCCTGTTGTGGATTCGAGGGCGTTGATAGGTGTTGTTTTTAGCCCTCCAGTGATGAGTCGCAAGCCAGCATTTTGAACTTTGACCAGTCTGCTGGTGTTGCTCTTGGCAGCTGTGGCCCATGCTGCTGATCCGTACTCCATCACTGGTTGGATGTTGCCTGTGTACACCTGTCTGAGGATGTCGCTGCTGGCTCCCCATTTGGTGCCAGCCAGTTTCTTCATGATGGACAGTCCTCTTGTGGCTCTCTTCTCCATCTCCTTGATGTGGGGATTCCATGTGATCCTCTTGTCGAGTTTGATTCCCAGGTAAGTGGGAGTGTCATCTTGTGGGATCTGTTGGTTGTTGATGGTGACACACCAGTCTTTCGCCCATTTGGAGGTGTTGAGGGCATCTTGCATCCTAACTGTTGCAGTTGCAATGGACTCTGAGGCGTTCCACATTGCAAAATCGTCAGCATGCAGTGCTCTGGAGATGTGTCTGGAGAGGCCTTGAGTGATGTCGTTTATGAAAACAACAAAGAGAGTGGGAGAGATGACACCTCCCTGTGGGACCCCCTCTCTGATCTTTACTCTGCTGCTCAGGTTGCCGTCGAGCTTTACTCTTGCGGATCTGTGGCACAGGAAGCTCTTGATCCAGCTGAACATGCATCCAGCAATTCATGACTTCAGTAGTTTCAGGAGGAGGCCTTCTTTCCATACCTTGTCAAAAGCTTTTGACAGGTCAAGAAAGGTTGCGATGACCTTTTTCTCCTGAAAGGCATCTTCTATGGACTGAGCCAGGTGGATGAGCTGGTCTTCAGTATTCCTGTTTTTTCTGAAGGCTGTCTGTTCTTTGGTGATCAGGTTGTTGGTTTCCAAATGCCATATTAGTCGTTTGTTGATCATGCGCTCGAGAGTCTTGCCAAGGCAGCTGAGCAGGCTGATCGGCCTGTAGCTGGTTTTCTTTTGTGGACCTTATCCTTTCTTGAGG
>CM065716.1:41318248-41340748 GCA_033310375.1 Conus canariensis | reverse complement strand
ACTGGCACACGATGGTCTGGTCTCTGGAAGGTGGAATGCATGCAAGAATTTTGATTAATGAATGAATGCTGCATTCATTCACAGGACCTCAGCTTACAAGTCTCATCCAAAGTACTAAGAGGGGACTGAAGTGTACTTAGATTTTAACTACTAGAAGAACATCTTTTTCATCTTGGCCATCTGGAGTGAGAATGAAACCAGGACCTCTAAACAAGAGTCCGACTCCTTGCCTACTATGCCAATAAAGCCCCCAGTCTATATTTTTAGAAGTTGTGCTTGTGTTGTGTGCATGCCATGCATGTGTGTGCGTGTGTGTGTGTGTGTGTGTGTAAGTCTGTTTGTGAGATAACAAGAAGTAGAATTCATAGCACAATACAACTTAGAAAGTTACCATTGTTAGCATTTGCAGACTTTTTCGTTAATGCTGTAAGCCTACATCATGTGAGCTCATGCTTTGTGAATATTTGCTGGTGGCCTGTAGCAGATGTCATTTCTTTCCTGCCTTATCTTCAATACACTCTCAGCAGCATGACAGACACACTTACACACACCTCATTCCAAGTTCAACTCTTCTGTTCATAGCCACACCCATACTCTTCCTATCATGGTCTCAACACCAAGAGTCTTGGTGAGCACCAAGAGAGGAGACAGACTTCGCTGCTGCAGAGTCAACTGGATACTGTTAATGATGTTTGTTCTGATCAAACATTTGCAGTACACAGCCAGCTAACGCACTTGCAAGTAACAACTGCGTAGCCTCATAGTCAGGCTGGGTGAGCATCCCCTAAAAAGGGGAGACTATCATCACATCCCTCCATAACAGTCTCTCATAATCTGCTGTCACCAAAGACACTACACAAACTCACGAGTGATGGATAAAAGAAGGAAAAGGAGGCCAAAGATGCACACAGCTGCTGACTTTCTGGAGTCACCATACAGGAACCAAGTGTTGAAAAGAGAAGTTTGGCTTGTAATGAAAAGCATTCTTTTTCCATTCCAGACTATACTGTTTCAATGTTTTGCTGGCATTCACAAAGCATCACACTGTTAAATTCAACATTTTGTTTGCATAAAAAAACAAGAAACTTTTAATCAAACTAAAGAATTATATTACAGTTATAAATAGCTTTTTCCAATAATTCATATAACTAAAATTACAACATTACACAAAGTTTGCACTCTGTATAGGGAAAACCGTCTATGAAATTTTCATTTATGCTTAATATTGTTTGCGTCGTTTGCTTGTTTATTTTGCTTACTTGATTATGGATATCACTCTATTCTGATGTGCGATTATTCATTTTGTGTGAGTATTGTCTTATATTTCTGTGCCCCATGTGGGTATGAAATAAAATCATTGCCTTGCCCTTGCCTTGCCTTGCCTTGCCTTGCCTTGCCTTGCCTTGTTAAGCAACATACTTCCAGACTTCCCCAAAATGATCCTAAACCTCATCTTTTTGGGAAAAAAAACAAAATTTTAACTTCCATCTTTTTTTCAATTTTTAAGATATGATTTGAAAAACAATGAAATTCGTGGAAAATACGAGTGTTGGCAGCTATAGATTACCATGTGATCAGGCAATACAGTACAGTGAATCTGACAGTAAGTAATGCCTCTGTGTGCATGCACATAAACCTATCTCTCAACCTCCATAAAAAAAAACAGTAAACACCAACTTATTAATACTCATGGGAAACATTTCAGTTAAACTGTTTTCAAAGTCAGATTTTCATGAACAGCTGAGATTACTTCACATGTGCACACTTAAATGCACTCACATTGAAATAACATCTGTTCCCAAACTGGATGTTATAAATGTTTTGTTACAACTGTGGATGATGTCTGGCTTACATCAAACCAAAATGTTAACATTTTCCTTTTAATACTTTCTTTTTTAATCTTTCAAACAGGTACTTGTAGAAGTGTGAAACTATAAATTAACTGTTGTTTGTCAGAACCGTAACCTATTAATGACTTTGTGAATTGGATAACGATTTTCAAAATCAGTGATATGCCATAAGCATTTGGAAAGCAGGACATGCATGCATGCACGAGTGCACACACACACACACACACACACACACACACACACCACTCACACAAAGACATACACACACATCCAAAGGCAAATACAAAAAAACAGAAATATAATCGGCACAAGTCATTTAATTTGAAATTCCAATGATAAATTATCACCAATTCCCACTTATTACACTTGCAGTAATTCATTACGGCCATAGTCAGTACACAGCAACTGGAATGAAATCATACATATTTGAAACAAATCATCAAATTGTACATATTCATATTCTGTTAACACGTACCATATTCATTCACAATGACCACAGTACATTCTCTGCAATCCCTTGTTCACAGTAGCATGCACTTCAATGCTACACTGAAGCACATTTTTCAGGCACTCAATTTCATTCTACAGAATATGTAACGCAGTTTAAACACACAAAGTGGTCTTTAACACACAAAGTGGTCTTTAACAAAAAGCTGCGCAAAGCCCCAAAAGTGTGAAATGCCTTTGGTATGATTTTCAGCAAAGCTCAACTGAAACACACTAAGAATAGATATCACAAGCCTCTCTCTCTCTTTGAAAATTTCATGCATCATTAGTTTCACTTAAAATAGGAAACAGATGTCACATTTTCTATCTTTCTCTGAAAATGTCACTGTCTCTTTTGCAATATGTGTTCAGAGTTAAAACAAAGAAAAGATGACACAATTCTTGATCCCTCTATCTCTCTTTGAAAGTTTCACAATCAGTGTGTGTGTGCGTGTGTGTGTGTGTGTGTGTGCGCGCGAAACAGGAATCAGACATTCTGTATGTTCAACAGTGATGAATTTGGCAACAGTTAGTCTAACCTATCATATGCATGCTTGCTGTGTGCTATATGGTTGTTGCCGAGTTATCCTCTAGCTACCAGTGTATTTATCTTTGCTTAACTTTTTGCCTACGGAACGCACGCCTCCGTGCGCTGCTCAGAGCTCCGCTGCCTACGGAACACACAGTGCTGTGCGCTGACTGAAAGCTCCGTTGCCTACGGAACGCACCGGTGCGTGCGTTCTTATTTCAAAAAATTCTACTATTCAAACTATAACGGTCTAAGAGAAGTAACTCCCGCCAAAAGTTAGTAGAGGGTTCCTGGTAGTCTGACATGCCCTAGTTCTTAAGTTCAAGCAGAGTTCACCTTCGCTATCTGCAGCTGAGACAAAGAACCCCTTGCAGGGTTTTTCCGACTTGGAACTGACCACATTTCTGGCACCAGCCTTTCGTCTGCTAGAGTCTAGTAAAAATGCCAGCTCAGCGCCGTTACTGTTTCAATGTATTCAAGGCGATTCCGATAATGAAGGAGAGTCAGTCGACAGTGGAGATGATAAGGAAGATGAGGGGTGGCTATCTGAAGATGTTCTTGATTACAATGACAAATAAACCGATTCGACTGATTCAGTAACACACACAGGCACTTGACTTGCTAAACCTCTCTAGCCCAGATTCTGTGAAATTGTTTAAAAATGGATAATAATTGATAGTGAAAAGTATCATAACCATAACTGTAACCATAACTGTATTAGGTGAGTGCTTTTTGTATCAATTTGTCTGCATGCCATCACTAAACATTGATCGTCAAACTCTGCATTTGTTTTTATTTCTGTGTGTTTGGTTACTTCATTTATCGGTGCATTGTCTCAACGCAGGATCTCTTAGAGTTTTGAAAGTACATTCATCTAAAAGTCCTTGATTTCTTCTTTTCAGACATACCAAACATGATGTTAACACGGCCCAAACATAACACGTAAAATAAATTCCAAAAATGCCAAAATCGCTACATAGGCGGGGGTTTTAGCGTGAGTGGCTGTGTGCGGGAGGGGGGAAAACTCACGCTGCACGCATACGCAGGGACAGTGTTAAAGCCCCGAACACATAAATGCATGAATGCAAATACAAACATAATGCAAATACAAAATAAAGCAGTCCAAATATGCAAAACAATATTCTTAAAAATGAACTAGTTTAAGAGGAAACAGACATCCGCAAATCATGTAAACACATGTTGTGGACCTGATAGTCTGCATCTGATTATAAGTTTCCCTCAAAGAATGAAAACTGCTTCATGTTCGTGAACACTGAATGAGTAACATTTCTCCTCTTGATGTAAAAATAATTCCTGCTGATTTTGAGGGGTAAAGATGCTTTGTTGCAGAACAAATTTATTCTAAACAAAAAAAAGATGCATAAATCCATGTAAACACACGCACACACACACACAGACTGGGGCGGGGGTGGGGGGTGGCAGTTTCATGATTTATAACCTAGCTGACGTCGCAGGCCCTTTCAGGGCTAGGAGGGCAAAGGGAGGGGGCAAACGAAGGAAACTGTACAATGTCAAGGATGTCTCACCCGCTTAATTGTTCATCTGCACAGTATATGTGAACTACAGACATTTACATTTGTGCTTCAGTGTGATCACTCCTGCACATTTCCAATGGCATGATTTTTTTTTTCCAGATTGTTTGTGTGTTCATGTCTTTGTTCTGATATGTACACCATCTAATTCTTATCATCTTTACAAAATCTTCTGATGTTCTTGGTTCTCTCTTCTTCTTTCTCCTACTCCTCTTTTTTCTTGTTTTCTTGTTCATCTTCAAGTTCTCGTTTTCCCCTTGTCATCATTGTTATCCTATGGCCTTTTCTTCTTTATGGCTCTTCTTTTATCATCTTCAAGGCGAAGTTCCATGTGCTAGTGTGTGTGTGTGTGCATGCATGCAAATGCATGCCTGCATGCTTTCCCCCTTGTGTGCATGCATGCATGTGAGCAGGCATGCATATCAGAGTAAAAGTTCACAATCTGTCTAATATTAAGTGTTCAAAGTTGAACATGGGAATAGATGTCACAATATGATGCTCTCCCCCCTCCCCATGCCTCCCCTCTCTCCTCCATCACTACTTGCTTCTCTCTCTCTCTCTTTGTAAACTTCTCCAATCTCTTTTGCATTAGCAATGTGTTACTCATATCAGTATTACATATAGCAGCACTATGTTATGGTGCATCAGTTTCCATAAACTCTTACCCATGCACACTTTCTATATTGAGCACTTCTGTGGTTCAAGTCTAATACGTGGCTACTGCTTAATGCATTTTCAAACATTCAAAGAAATGGGAAACTTTTCCATAACACTGATGCCAAGCTGGACAGCACCCAGAAACATAACAAGATGAGAGGGAGAAAACCACTGAACCAAGTAAGTAATAAGTAATCAATAAGTCCACATGTGCTGATTGAATGGATTTTTCCTTCTCTAATTACAAGTGCAAACCATGCTGAATGAAAAGCAGCTAGGACAGATTTTAGATGCAGCAAGCATCTCCCTCTCAAACCTTTTCTCTCTCCCTCTCTCTGTAAGACTCTTTTTCTTAAAATATTCTCTCCATCTTTAGTCTCTCTCTCTCTCTCTCTCTGTCTCTCTCTCTCTCTCTTTCTATCTGTCCACCCAAATCTCAGTTGGTCAGTTCCTCCTGTTTTTTTCCTAAACACTCCCATTCTGTCACACTCATTTTTGCCAGAAATTCACTATAAATACTCGGTTACCACACAACAGCTCATACAGCCCAAACTAGAAGCATGAAGATCCAAGATCGGATGAAAGGATCGATATCATGTTGCCAATGGAAGCTGACGTGAATGTTGCCTTCTCATCCTCTCTCACAGATCAAATCTATCACCTGCACACATCAGAAGTTCAGTGCTTCATTATAGCCAATGTGACGATCACCCAAAGAAGAAAACGGCAGACAAACTAAAGGAACAGAGGTTGCTATCCATCCAAACAAAGTCACGAAACTGCAACAACCACATCATGGTGGTGGGAAAACTGATAACATCAAACAAATGATTGAAACAAGTACTTCCTACTAATTCTCATTCATTCAAGTTGGAATGGCATTGTTCTAGAGTACATGTTGATGAAGATGACTGATAACTGTTCTTTTAACTGCTTTTCATAAGGGAAGCAGGGGAGGTAGTTGGAAATTTTTTCTTTAGCTGATCCTGCATGACAAAAAATAAAGGTAAACCAGAGAAAGGGGAAACCTTGATTCAGATATGAATGTGTGTTGACAATTATTCACAACTGACCTTTTTTCTGCGTACCAGCATCTTTTCAGTTTTATGTACAAAAAAAAAAAGAAACATGTAGACACACAAGCATGGATGCAGACCCACATGCACATATGTATGCATTTTCGTCTATACCTATACATCAACATATATGCACTCATCACATGTACATGTATGTCCACACAGAGATCATAACATGAAAATTGTTAATAGGTTTAAAACAAATAACAGCAAGATTACAATGCTGAAGTTCTGTCTCTGAATGTTGGTCTTGAGCTATCCTTTACAGTGCAGTCCAGTTGACACTGGTCTGGATTCTACAATTATTGGGTTAATGCCATCAAATTCTGCAGTGTGAAGGACACTCTATGACTTATGTATTAAAATCACATGTTTAACACAATAATTCTAAACATGATCATATAGCCTTGACGAATACATTTTCTTGTCCAAAATAAGTAAGATCTGCTTTAACATCTCTCTATGATATAAAAGAGACCAAAGTCGACTCGGAATTCCAATTTGCCTCCATTTTCTTACCATGTTAACATGAACTGCAACAACTCTATTGAGAATTTCAGTCATGATAACGAAGCTGCCTTCTTTCTTTTGACTGGTCCCTTTCCAAAAGCAACTGGACTGGACTCTATGATTGGTGTACAAAATGTGTGAAGACTAACTAAATCACATTCACTCACTGGTTTACGAATGCACACACACACAAGCATCTATTTCAAGGCTGATCCATTTATTCACACACACTCCAATCCTCTCAAAACCAGACCATAAAACAAGCACGGCCAACAATCATGGCTTCACGAAGTCTTCACTGAAGTCAAACCACAAAGCAGTCTCCACCGATGTGAAAAAGACAATTATTACAACGCTTAACAATGGTCAGCGCAAAGGTGACACTGCTGGCAAATACAGTATGTTGATCTATGATCGGGCTCTTCAACTTCCAGATGAAAACCAGTCCAAGATGTCACACATTTTTGTGCAAAAGAGCATCTTTTATGTCACTTTCAACAATTACATGCCATGGTGGTTTGGTTGTTCTCTCCTGCTCTCAAAATGGCCGCTTTATTGTATTCTTTGAAAAGTTGCTGGTTCTGAAGATCGATTTGCTTTCAAGAGCTTTACTTCTCAAGAGAATGAGTATACTGGCTACTCAAGCATCCGAAAATGAAAGCATTAGAATGTTAGAAGTAAATTCTTGCCATTCTTGCAAATGGTTATCACTGGTGTACCATTAGTCTTGAATTACATCAGTAAACGCTACAAACTGCATCAATCCTTACTACAACTGGTGTTTATGTTTATACAGGATTCATTAGTTGTTTCAGTTACATGACTGAATGAGTTTGTATAGTTTTCACAGTGACTAATATTCAAGCAATTGCCTTTAACATAATTGAGACACAACAAAAATAGACATCATCTCATGATATTATGATTTTGGCCATATCTTAAACATTATGAAGACTTGAAAAAGAAATGGCCAAATCATATAAAGTATATTACATAATTTGTTCAGTACAATAACTGTTTAATATGATCAAATTTCTGTCCATTGAAAGTCATTTTAAGTGGACTCCATGCATTTACTTGTGACTGATCCTTGCTTAGTCTTTACTGGTTCTATATTTCCTCTTAAAATAAACAAGAAAGAAATACATATTAACAACAGCAAAGAATACTTTACAAAAAGAAAAAAAATTCATCTTTTACATCGAATGACAGTTCTTTTCTCCAAGTAAAAAAAATTATCACGTTTAGGTAGAGGATTGCACACAATAATACACTGCTAAGCCACAGACATGGTCAACTCACACTAGGCTCCATCATGATAGGATCCACACAACGATGAACAGAACTGCAGACGATTTCATCCAGCAACACCTGCACCAAGCTGCAACATGCCACCATCAATACACAGTTAATGACTGGTGGTGGCGTCTCTGGCTTGAAGTATGCATCCAGCATGCTTCTACCCACCCACCCCACCCACCATCATTGATAGTTTGATTCAGGCTTAAAGAACTAGTTTATATCAAGGTGACAAAGGTTTAGGTCAACACCAGATCATAACAGTGTTGACAGCTTTAATAAAAAAAAAAATTGTTTTAAAGGTCTCTGAGCAAGCTGAGACAACCCAAATGTTCATCTCAATGGTCTGCATGTACATCCCGACAAGGTTAAGGACCACATAATAATTCCTAACAAAGATAACCAACCACACAGCAGTGAGCCCTAAAAGAATGAACAGCTTATAAAAAGCCCTAATAAAGATTGAAACATGAAAAAAATCTTTACAAAGATATCATGTACTAGATCCTAACAACCATAAACAGAACGTACTAAGCCCTATTTGAGGTTACAGTTGAGGTCCTGACAAAGGCAACAGTATGCATATAGTCCTAATAAAGGTACCAGCATGCACCACGTCCACAAAGGGATTAAAGAAAAAAGCAAAAGAGACATATGGAGAAAGCTAACCAATATCAAAGAAACTTTGAAAGGAATGATAGCTACTCACTCACACACACACACACACACACACACACACACACACACACACACACACACAACACACACACAAACTCAGAGAAACACTTGGCACAAAGTGACTGTCAAATATACTCCATCACCACCTCATGGCCAAAACTAATAACGTTCGCAACATCCACTTTTCTCTGTATACATTTAGAGCACCCAACAATGTGATTTCATCTGCTTGTTGGAGGTGGTATTCTTCTAGCAATGCAGCAGGTGGCATCATATTCCAATGCATATATTTGCTTCTACAAAGGCTGAAGAATCACATGATATGCTGTGTTGCTCCTGAGCAACATTAACTGCCTACTGGGTTACTTGTAGCAACAATGTGCTCATTGAATTTGATATTATTAAAGAAAAAAATACATACACAGTAACACACAGATGTCTGGATGGGAGGTGTATCTGTACTTTTTATTTTGGTTTGTTGCATTTTGTTCCACTCTTTTTCTTTTTTCTATCAGTGTATGCATACTCAAGCAGGTTCATTTGTTTGTTCTATTCACATAGAACATCAGAACATATATTTTGTTTTTAATGAAGCTAACCTCCCTCCAAACAATCATAACAACCTGTTCATTGATTTCATTAACTTAAAAAACACAACATGGATAATAACACTTTAAATATGGTGGAACTGGCTGTAACATTCCATCCAAACGCTGTCTAGGTACCTCTACACAACAAATTTATCATTCTGATAGCTGTATTCTCCACTGTGATTGATACATCTCCAACCGTGATGGATACCTCTCCCACTGTGTTGGATGCATCTCCCACTGTGATGGATACATCACCCACAAATCATGATGGATGTGTCAAACATATAGCCCTGATATGGCCATTTGCAGTCGGCTGGGCTATAAGCAACATTATCTTATTATCTTAAACATATGAACACATCTAACACTGTGATTTTCACAGCTCTATAAGTGATGGATACATGTCACACACAGTGACAGTTACATCTCACACTTAAAGGGATACTGCCATAACTGTATCTCACACTGTGAGGAACACATCATTCTATATGGATACAGACAACTACAGACGACAACTTCTAACTCAAAACTGAAGGCCCAGTTTTCTTCGCAGCTAGCCAAATTTTGACCATGATCTGCAGTGCAAAGTGTTGGCCATGAAGCTGAAAGATTAGAGTGGTTATCTATGTGTATCAGTTTTGTCAATATGTATAGCACAGATACTGAAAGAATACTCATGCATCTGCTATCAAGATGCACAAACAGTTGTGTACATAATAATAATTTGTACTTATATATGCCTACTCCCTCATCTCCCACCTCCACTTTTTGGATACATAAAAACACACCCATATATGAACACATAGATATGGGGAGTTTGTGTTATACTCCCTGTTTGGCTAGTATACTTACCATGTCAGACCATAGCATTCAACGGCAGTTAGCCAGCTCTGTCAGGCCGAATTTTTTCGTGGCCAATGCAGTCATAAGACAGTCACGTGATGTCACCCCACTTCCGGCCCCGGAAGAAGCCAGTGTCAACTTCCTATAAGTCATTCAGCGAGGCCTGGTGTATGGTGACCCCGAGAACCTTGGCGCCAGAGGGGAAGGTAGGGAGGGAATTAGAGTCTGACATGGTAAGTATACTAGCCAAACAGGGAGTATAACACAAACTCCCCATTTTGGCGTCATATACTTTACCATGTCAGACCATAGCAGAATTTAAAGGAATCGGAGGAGGGCGAGCGCCCTAGTGGTTCTTGGGGTCGACCGATATGGCTGCATTGGCCGCCACAAAGGAAATCCCCTTAGACCCATCAGCTCTGGTCATGCGGATATCCCTCAGGTAAAAATTAATGAAGGGATTTTCCGAACGCCAGTAGGCTGCCTCCAGCAGGTGGCGCACGGGGACAGAGTACTGGAACGCTGTGGAAGTGGCCAGTGCTCTGACCTCGTGGGCCCTGGGTGATAGGACAGGGAGATCCTTGTACGCCTGAGCGTAGGTAGATCTCACCGTCTTGGAGAGCCACCTGGAGATAGTTCCCGCCGAGATATCTCTAGTATTGTTGGGGTTGAGGGAGATAAGGAGTCGTCTCTGGGAGGAGCGCCTGGGGCGTGTGCGTTCCCAGTAGTACCTGAGACACCTGGAGGGGCAAAGGTCCATGTCTCCATCTTTTTCTCCCTTTCCCAAGATGTCAGAACTCCGGAAGGAACTTGAGAGAGACTGAGCCGTCCCTGTGGAAGGCGATATCTGTGGGGTCACCGCTGAGGGCGTGAATCTCACTTCGTCTTCTGGCCGAGGCCAGGGCGAGGAGAAAGGTGGTCTTAAAGGAGAGGAGGTCAAAAGGAATAGAAGCAATGGGTTCAAAAGGGGTTTTTCTGAGGGCATCGAGGACCGTAAAAAGGTCCCAGAGGGGAATGCGCCTAGGGGACTGAGCTTCCCGTAGAGCAACTCCTCTAGACACCTCTCTGAGGAGAAAGTCATTGTCAAAAGAAGGGCCCCCCAGTTGACGAATGGTAGTGCAGATAGCTGATCTGTAGCCCCGAATGGAGCCAGCCGACAGTCTAAGGGAAGAGGATAGGTGGGAGAGGAAATTTCCTATTTGGATGTTGGAGGGGCAGTAATGGGGAACAGAGTTATCTGAGCACCAGGTTATCCATCTCTCCCAACGGTAGTTGTAGAGGGATTCGGTGCTGGCTCTGCGAGATGCCGAGGCGAAGTCCCGTAATCCCTGAGAGGCCCCTGCCCCGGCTAGTGTGTCTAGGACGGACTGGGGTCTCTCCGAGTGGGGGGTAGATGCAGATGTTCGCAGTTGGGCTGGCATAGAAGCCACGCGTGTAGGCGAAGCATCTTGGGATTGGAGTGAGGAAGACCTGACCGGGGTTGTCTCAGCATGTCCCAGCGAGGGCTGAGCCGGAGGGGGGGAACGTGGGTGAGGGACTTGGGGTCCGGGAACCAAGACTGGGTCGGCCACCATGGCGTTACGAGGATCAGCCTGGGTCTTTCCAGCCTTGCCTTCCTGATCACCTTGTGTAGGATGGGGAAGGGGGGAAAGGCATACGCCAGTAGGCCCGTCCCGGGGAGGGATAGTGCGTCGACTGCATCCGCCTGGGGATCTGGAACGGGAGAGACGTACAGGGGCAGGTGATGGTTGAAGCTGGTGGCAAACAGGTCGATCATGGGCACAAACCAATGGTTGCGCGACACCAGCGAAGGAGGGCCTCTGTTCTGAGGGAGAGGCCTATGGAGCGGGCCTCTCCCCCTTTGTTGACATAGCAAGCTACCGACGTATTGTCCGTGAGGAGGAGAACAAGTCGGTGCGCGACCTTGTGCTGGAGTTGGAGAAGGGCTAGCCTGACCGCTTCCAGCTCCCACTCCCCGAGGCGTGACTGTCCTCCACGTGGGCCCCCCAGCCCAAGTTGGAGGCGTCTGTATAAAGTTCCAGTGGTTGGGTTGGGTTGGGAGGGAGATGGGGACCCCGGTGGAGAGAGTGGCTGGAGTGAGCCGCTCCTCCGTCGCCGAAATGAACCAGTGTCCGAGGGGAATGACCTGGTCCCAGCGGTCGGAGGTCTGTGACAAACGTCGGCGGAACTCCCTCTGAAGTTGGCGTTTGGGGACCCGCCGCAGGGGAATGAGGGGAGACAGGGACTCCATCATTCCTAGGAGGGAGGACAGGGTTCTGGCCGAGGTGTGTGGGGTGCCTGTGACAGGCAGGAGATGAGGTCCACTATGCGTGCAGGCCTCTCCGGGGTCTGCCAGACGAACCGTAGGAATCGTCTGTGGGCCGGGTGAATCAGGATCTGAAAAATAGGCGTCCTTCAGGTCTACGGATGTGGCCCAGTCGCGATGATGGATGGAGTCTCGGATCTGGGTGGGGGTCTCCATCTTGAACTTGGTGGGCCTGAGGAACTTGTTGAGGGGCGAAAAATCTAGAATGGGCCTCCATCCTCCCGAGGCTTTTGGGATCACAAAGAGTAGAAGCCGGGGTTTGGGTGGGAAATCTCCGAGATGGCCCCTCTTTTGAGGAGGTCTTGGACTTCCGTGCGAAGAGCTTCTGCTTTGGCGGGGGAGGGTTCGTTGGGGGAGGGAGGGGGAGATAGCATGAGGGGGGGGACGCTCGTGGGCCCAAGGAAGGCGAAACCCTTCCTGTAGCACCGCCACTATCCAGGGGTGAGGCGTATGCGTCTCCACTGGTGGGCATGCCGGGAGAGGCTGCCCGCCAGGGGGGGCGAGGGTCTGGGCTGGTGGGTGGGGGATAGGGCGAGGGGGGGTGCTACCTGATCTAAGTCCCCCTCGGGCTGTCTCCCTAGTCAGCTCCGGGAGCGTGACTGTTGGCCTAACCGAAAATTTTGCTGATGGGGTTTTGGCTTAGGCCTTGGGAGAAGATTAGGTCGCTTGGCGGGCCGTGCGGTGCGGGAAGGCGATTGTCTGGGATAGGGTCTGTGCCTGGGGAAGGAACGAAGTGGGGGTCTAGCAGGGCGTGGCGGTGGCCTGGGCGCAAAGGACACAGCCTGCTTGCGTTCCTCAACTGCTTGTGCTATGACGTCAGCCGAGTAGTCGCCAAAGAGCGACTGGACCTGGCCCGGGATGCATCGCAGGGCTGCCTTAAGCGTCGGGGAGAGAGAGGTCCGCGCCAGCACGGCCTCTCTCGCGACCAACAAGCAGTTGAAGTGGCTTCTGGCTGCGCTGTCCGCCGCAGCCGAAAGGTGATGCGAAATCCTGTTAACTAGGTGTCGCATGAAAGGATCGCTGAACAAGCGAGGGTCAGGCTCTTGGTGCGCCTCAGAGCCCGGGTCCCCCGGTACTGGGATGGCACCATCGTCCTCCGGCCATAGAGCCTCCGCTCGCTGAAGGGGCATGTCCAAGTAGGTGTGTCCCGCCGTGGTGTGGAGGATGCCCATCCTGGCTACTCGGACCCATTCCTTTAGGTTCTTAAAGGAGATGGCGCCGGAAGTAGGGGGGGGCAGGTGGGGGATCAACCGACGGTCCGACTGGGAAATGCCCATCTCCCTGGTCACGGGATTGTCCGTAAACAAGGAGGCGACTGAGGGGTTCTTGGGTAGATTGGTCTAGATCTCTGGGCCGGGGGAGAGGGAGAGAAATTCGTCAGCGGGTGCGGCCTCTCTCCTAACGAGGTCTGGTCGCCACCGTTCTATCGTGCGGACATCGTACAATGAGGTGGGGGCTAGCTCCTCGTCATCGTCCGCCTCAGGGAGGTACTGGTCCTGAGAGGGTTCATAGCACCCGTCTTCAGGAGGTAAGTCGAGGGGTGCCTGTAGTGTGTCCCCGGTGGCCCTATAATCGGCGGCCGGGACATCGTCCTGCCGATAGGACAGCGCCCGAGGAGGGAGACCAAGGTCGACCCAGGTAAGTGAGGCCGGGTGCCACATTCGACCATGTAGCTGGTCGTGCTGGGTGTTGGCGTTAAGCCACTGGTCTCTCTCGGGGGCATAGAGCCACCGGTCCCCGGGAGGTAAACGGGCTGTGGCGGCCCTGGGGAAAAACCATGGTAGGTAGGCCGCACTCAAGGTCTGACCAGCGCGTTGGGCGAATGCGTAGGTCAGACATCCGCCGAGTCGTAGCCACGAGACCCTCTTCTTCTTGTAGGCAGAAAGTCCCCGGGGACCCGGGTAACCTGAATCACTGTTGGGGGGGGGCTTGAGAGGCCGTGGCCTGTCGTCCCCGTCCAGGTCTGTGCACTGCACCATACACGTCCTTGGAATGGGCCTGGGAGGGCCATAATGGTATGGAGGAGGATGCGGAAGTCGAGCCCCCAACCCGCGAAAGTGCGGATTGGTCAGGATGCGGTCCCGTGTTCCTCCCCCTGGAGGAATATGTCAGGTTACCCTTGGTCCCGCTGGTAGATCCTCCCCCCGGAGGAGCGGGACCGCGGACGTTGCCCAAATGGGGATCCGAAAGGTCGGTTCCCCAACGTCCAATACCCCTAGGGAAGAAGGTGACGTTCGATCGGGGTAGGTCGACCGTCCTTGTGCATGGGCACGGCCGGGCCCATGGCGCGGCGTGCCCGCACGCCCAGGATTATGGACACCACCGAGGTCGTGCGTCGGGGTGACCATAAGGCTGCTTCCGGAGTCGAAGCGCTCCTCGAGCTCAGGTGTTGGCTGCACCTGTGCCCGGTGGGGCCGAGCGCTATGAGTGCACGTATCAATTTGGGGGGAAAAAGAGATACGTGACTCATCAAGGCGAGTGACGGATGGTGATTCCATCCCAGATCCGTCACCCGTGCTGGTCCGCGGCTCGGCAAGGTGCCCCGGGGGCCGAGATTCGCGTGACTCAGCATGATAGTTAGAAGTCTCCGAGCGAGTCCGTAGGCTAGAGGGCAAGCTGGCCGATGGAGAAGGGGTGGGGGAGGGCGAATTCCGTTGGCTAGTCTTTGCTCGGCCGGGCCCCTTGAGGGGAGCCTTGCCATTAGACTTTCTGGGCAGCACCTTGAGGGGAGCTTTGCCCTTAGACTAGCAGGCAGATCAAATGAAAGGCATTTTGAAATGGTGGCCGCTTGCCTATCAGCCTTGGGACGCCGCGGTCGTGCGTCCGTCGGTTTGGTAGACGAGGAAGATCACGCGTCCCTTCCGCGGAGAAGTCGTCTCTGTCTACCCGAACCGTACGTTCATCAGTGCGAACGGATTGCTCCGAGATGGAATCGACCCGCGGGTTCTCCGGGAAATTGAGCGAACTCCGAGCAGTGGAGTGGCTCGACCCGGCGGTGTCCTTCACCATGTTGGGCACAGGTGGATAGAGCAAACCCGGAACACACGACCGCAAAGAGGAGACAAGGTGGCCGATCGAGAAAATCAATTAATCTCGATCGTCCGTGTGGTGTCGTGCAAAGTGCTCGAGAGATCGACTGAAAACTCGAACTACCCGTACACGCCACCGGTCGTGTGACTGGTATGGCTATTAATAGCAATCTCTACACGTGGAGTATCACTGTGTATAGGTGTGATAGTTCTTGGGCACTAAATCTTAATAAGCAGATCAGTGTCACACACCCTTACTCGAACACGTTCTACCTGTGAAGGGTAAAGAGTACAGGTGTGATAGTTATTGAGCCCTAAACCTTAATATGCGGAACCAGCACAAAATGCGTGCTGAACCCGAGGCTCGGCAATATGGTGGGGGAACACGACCGGCGAGCGGTGCCGACGATCGCGAGTAACAAAGTCGCGAGAGTGCCGGTAAAAGAGACAAATCTTTAATAAATACGCTCCCGAGAGTGCCGGTAAAAGAGACAAATCTTTTAATAAATACGCTCCCACCAAGAGCCTCACACGGCAAAAATACTCAGGGTCTAGTGCAAGCCGGAACCAGCACAAAATGCGTGCTGAACCCGAGGCTCGGCAATATGGTGGGGGAACACGACCGGCGAGCGGTGCCGACGATCGCGAGTAACAAAGTCGCGGGAGTGCCGGTAAAAGAGACAAATCTTTTAATAAATACGCTCCCGAGAGTGCCGGTAAAAGAGACAAATCTTTTGATAAATACGCTCCCACCAAGAGCCTCACATTTGCAAGCCACAACTGAATCAAGTATAGAACAAAACACAGCAAAGTTAACACAAAGGCAAGTATAGGCGAGACAGAGCACAAGACTTATCTTGCTTTGACGGCAGGCCGAAGATGAATGACTTATAGGAAGTTGACACTGGCTTCTTCCGGGGCCGGAAGTGGGGTGACATCACGTGACTGTCTTATGACTGCATTGGCCACGAAAAAATTCGGCCTGACAGAGCTGGCTAACTGCCGTTGAATGCTATGGTCTGACATGGTAAAGTATATGACGCCAAATTTCTCTTTTTCTCTCTCTCTTACACACACACACACACACACAAACACACACACACACACACACATGCATGCATGCACACACACACGCACACACACACAAACGCACGCACGCACACGCACACACACACACACACACACAGAGAAAAGCCGATTCATACAATACACATAATAACCCCTCCTCCCCCCACTGCTGTCTCCCCACCTCCCTTTCCACATAGCACCCTCCCCTCACCTATGATAAAACAATTTTGCATCTCTCTCTCAAAGTGAATCTCTCTCTCAAAGCCGCATGTCTCTGTTCTGCAACAGGTGTTACACCGTATTTACTGCTCTAATTAAAAACAAAAAAGCCAGCAGGGTTCTGAGTCACCATAGAGTGTGGCCAGCATTTTATACTGTGGGCACAGCTGTTGACAGTGACAGATTCCTATTGACATATTCATTATAAAACAGAATTCTCTCTCTGACATGATGATTCACTGCCACAGGCATGAACAATAACACGCAGGCACATACATAAATGCACTCTCTCACACACACACAAACACACACACTACAATAAGTGGCAGTTCCCACTTGTGTGTTTAACCACAAAACATGTTTATCATAAGCAAGCCATTCAGATGGGTTTATAAAAGACTGGTAATAAACTCACACCTGTGCTTTCCAAATTTCATGTTGGTCAGTTCTTCATCAAACACAAGTTTTTTTTTTGTTTGTTTGTTTTTCCTGCAAGGAGCTGGCTCATGAAGTTTTATAACCAGAAACCAAAGGTCAATGGCCTTCCTGGAAATCCTGAAATTGCACTGTGGTAATCCTGAAATTGAACTGTGGATTCCAGGCAAATCCTGAAATTGAACTGTGGCTTCCTGGTAATCCTGAATTTGAATCGTGGCCATCCTGGTAATCCTGAAATTGAAGTGTGGCCATCCTGTAAATCTTAAATTAGAATTGTGACCATAATGACAATCCTGAAACTGCATTATGGCCATCCTGGCAATCTTGAATTTGAATTGTGGCCATCCTGGTGATCCTGAAAATGACCTGTGGCCATCCTGGCGATCCTGAAATTGAATTGTGGCCATCATGACTTATTTGCATTGAACACACCCACCTGCACCAAATAGAAGATAAGTGATTGCTTGTTATTCCTTTCATTGTCCTGAACGTTATTTGTCTTGCCTGAAGAAAACCTATGGGGTCGAAACGCGTCATGTTTTGTCTTGTAACTTGTTTGTCCTTCTTTTTCGTCAGATTCACTAAGAATCATCCTTAAAATTTGTTTCAATTTCTGCCTGCAGTCACCTCACTTTGTAACTCACAAAATTTCAGTCAAACATGGAGAGCAAACTCCTTATTTCTTGTTACAAGCTCCCCCATGGTACAGCATATGACACCAAACTGGCTTTGTTGGTCACTGCGAAAAGTCAGCATCACCCCCATCACCACCCCCTCTGATGAGGGGAAATGAGGGAGGGAGGGGAGGCAGAGCAGAGTATCGGGAGGGAGGGGAGGCAGAGCAGAGTATCAAATACATTTTGTGCAATGAGGTGTACAAAATATATGACAAGCGTACCGGTGCCCATGTCTGCCAACTGTTTAACCCTAAGCTCCCCTTCTATTTTACAGCCTACATGTCATCTGGAACTCTTCACCTCAAAATGAGTCTGATGTCACCATCCTTCCATCTCCTGCATTTGGCTGATCAGTCACACCCAGACAAATGAAACCCCACTGAGCCAAACATACCAAAGAATGATCAAAACATTGGAATCAAATGGTTTTTTCTCTCTCCGCAACACAGAATTTGATGGTTCTGGTATGCTGTCTGCGAAGGTTTTACAAAATTGTGAAAGCGTCCATTCCTTTCTCAGAAACATCAAAGATCTCATGGGTGTGTATGAGAAGCGAATGGCCATTTTCCATAATTATCTGTTGAATATGCAACTTTGCACAGTACTAACATAATGAGGACTGCCTTTACAATGAATATCTGCAAAAAAACAAAAAACCTTGATATGTAATTCCGTATGACTTTGTTCTTTGGTGTGGTATTTTCATGGGTTGGGTCACATCTGTGCACACGTACAGCAACGAGCATACAAAGAAAACATCCTGATCAACTTTTGGTCTCACACACACGCACACACACACACACACACACACACACACACACACACACACCATGTATAGACTTTGATCAACATTCATTAATTAATCACACACGCATACATACACACAGCACACTGATAATATACATATCCAACAGATACTCATCCTGATCAATAATAACAGATGAAGAGTTTGCACACACACACACACACACACACACACACACACACACACACACACACACACACAGGCACAACCACACACACACACACACACACACACACACACACACACAGATTTAACCACAGATAACACATACATATTCAATAAACATTCACACTCATAAGTGTTCATTGATAAAGAGTCACACACACACTGGTAACATGAAGAGCTTGCTCACTTCTCATCAGAGACAAATCTCCACAGGTACAGCTGCAGGTAGTGCGTGTCCACCTGTATCTGCTGCAGACCGTACCGCCCAAATGTCCGCAGTCGCACACACTCCAAAAAGGTCTGGGAATATTAAATACCATTATGAAACATACTACCAATAAAATCTTAAAAGCAGAGTCTTATAACATCATAACAAAATCCTCATCACAAACTTGAATGCTGAGGCCAATTATACAGTGGCTATTGTTATTCTCTTTATGACATTAATCATGAAAAAAGATTGGTGCATCTTTCACAATCATTCTTAAATTTTTTAGGATTGCTATAAAAGACTGTGTAAAAGAAATTAATTTTTTGACAAAGTAAAAAAAGAAAAAATGTTTGGAAAAAAAACACAAATCTGTTAAAAAATCTGATACATGTATCGTAGGAGTAAATGAGCGGAGACTGACAGACAGACAAGCAGGCAGAGAGAGAGAGAAAGAGCAAGTGAGAGAGGAGGACGGACAGATAAGGATGTGAAGCATGCAGAGGAGGGAGAGACACAGTGAAACATACAGAGAGAGAAGATAGTGTAATGTCAACATGCCAATTACAAATCAGCAATATCTTCCAAATTCAAATCACACACACACACACACACACACACACACACACACACACACACACACACACAAACACACACACCCTGCTGCTCTAGATATAAACTGCTGCAACTGAAGCTAACAGAAACTGTCGAAAGACATGCCAAACCCAAACTTGGGTCAAATTTACACCAAAATGAAATGCAAGGCAATAACAACATACAAATTCATATTGCAAAATAATTCATGATTGCATGAATTTGGAAAGACAACAATGGCTCTCTATATGGGTTTACATGAATTATGGTCTATCCCTTAATGATTCTTCATAATACCGTGCTGTGTCTATAGACCCTTAAGGGTTCTCGTGACAATAAAAGTCTGAGACTGGGTCTGAGTCACACACACACACACACACAACACACACACACACACACACCCCACACACACACACACACACACACACAGCATAGAAAAAAGTCCCCGAAAAGTACCAAAGAAGTGCTGAGAGGTCAACTGACCTTGAGGCTGATCTTGATGATGCCAGTGAGTACAGAGACCTTGGAAAACTCCACAGCACTGAAGATCTCAATCTTCTCCGAGAACAGCTTCTGGATGTTGCTCATCAGGCTGTTGTCCACACTGTCCATGAAGATACAGTAACCATCCCATGACAAAGAAGTAATACATAAGTTATTATCGCTGAATAACAAACTCTACAAGAAATTTGCTTTGCTTTGATTTGATGTATGGTAAGAATTAAATCAGGATAGGAAATCAAAATATGTGAAATAATACATTACTAAACCAAACCTTCTTTAGATCTAGTTGCAAAGTGAGACAACTGCAGGTGGAAATTCAAACCGTCTTTGGGAAATATCCTTCAGTTGCGAAGCTGGAAAGAGCTAATGTCCTTTTGTGTTATTGGCTAACTGTCAGTTTTGTCAGTGTCATGTATGTTATACTACTATTAAGTATTTTGATTTTTCAAAAGAGAATGAAGCTGGAGGAACAGATCATCATACTTTTAGCTATGCAATCTTATGTCTGCCCA
This sequence comes from Conus canariensis, assembly GCA_033310375.1. Taxonomy (NCBI): domain Eukaryota; kingdom Metazoa; phylum Mollusca; class Gastropoda; order Neogastropoda; family Conidae; genus Conus; species Conus canariensis. The sequence goes on along the minus strand of CM065716.1, from coordinate 41,320,129 downwards.
CCATTTGTAAATATACACAAAAGTATGTATAAGTACATAAACACAGAAATATGCATCTCATACACACACACACACACACACACACACACACACACACACACACACACACACACACATACACACACAAACACCACACACACACACACACACACACACTCACCTGGGTGAATAGCTCCATTGCAGTCGTTTGTTTTGCTGGGAAACACTGTGAGGATGGGTGCGACGACTCGAGTCACTGCTGCGTTCACGTCGCACTCCTTCCTCATAAAGTTGACCCACCTGATAGGTTTAACATATCTCATTTCTTCATTATGCTCCATAAAGCATTCATTATTCTCAGCATCTACAAGATTAGTAAAATTCTACAGCATTTAATCTATTTCTAGTCCTTAAGAAAAAATCATAATAGTTATCCAAATGAACATGGCTTGGGATTTCTTTCTCATTTAACACATACGCTCATGTAGGATTAAAACAACAACAACAACAAAAGGTTATTATGCTATTATCTCCTTTGGGTGTTGCTTTTAAATCTTTGTAGGATTCTATTGAGATTTGTGTGTGTGTGTCTCCCAGAGAAATTTGAATATGATTAAGACAGGAACTCTTAAGATTTGACGAGTTGTGTACCTCTGTGAATTATTGCCAAATATGTGTAATTAAAATGTTATTTGTTGTAAGAACCAAAAGAATGTTTCCAAACAGCTCTTGGGCTATACAAATGGCAGATGTGCAAATGAAAAAAAAAACGAACTTTTCTTTTCGTAAGCAGAATTTTTTTTTACGTCAAGCAGAATAGTGGAATAACATGCGTTTAAACAGAATAAATTCTACCTAAAGCAGGACTGTTGGCAGCTCTGTAAGAACCAGTCTTCAGACTTTCCAAATTGTCCACAAAAGATTTGTTGTACACTGTCATCCCTATAGCCATGTCTTCAAAACTAAGCTTATTAGCTGCACTTGTAAAACAAACCCACACTTTAAATGTATACATCTTGTTTAGGCTAGATAATGATATGGAAGATTACATATGAATTTGTCTACTGAAGATGATAGAATTGACAGATTAATTTACAAAGACATATTGCCAAACGTTTTTCTTTACATCCACATTATCTACAACCAATCAGCGCCACCATTATGGAATATTTCCATTGCCAACCTCTGAAGTTCAGTATGCAGAAGAAACACAATGGAAGATGCTGACAGAAAGACCATCTAAATAATGTAAACAAAAGGGCTGGTACCTCGTAGTGGTCAGTTTAGAAATTAAGATCTCTCATCTTCTTTCCAAAGCAAGCTGAGTTTCAACTGCCTAAACACCCATTCCACACAAACCCTGAACAGACCTGTTTTCCCTCTTAGCATTACATTTCACCTTGTTCTTTTATCCACTCAACCGGCACCACTAATTCTCACTGAAGAGGTTTATGACTTGCATGTTGAACACACTGGTTCAAGTGACCTTCATTCTAAACTACACAGCAAAATGCGCTAATCGTTTTGTTTTCAGTACACAGACCAACAGAACACAAACTGAGGTATGACAACTATCAGGTCAGGGAAAAGGGAAGGGAGGGCTAGGGAGAGATGAGAAGAGATAGGCAGCGGAAGACAGGCATTTTTCAAACAGTTCCATTCCGCATCCCACTTAGTCCTTGTAGATAAGCAAAGATACAAACAAAACAAAACAAAACCAATGTTTCAAACACAAATGAGATTAAATTAATGACATGGGATTAAGACATAGATCAAAAAGATATACAAAGATATGGACAGTCAGAATGAAACAAAACAGACAGGCAAAAAAAAAACATGATGCAAAGCATATAAACGTACTCCCAGCACAGTGCCAAGAGGGGAGACAATTTCCAGGTAGTG
>CM065716.1:41298248-41313248 GCA_033310375.1 Conus canariensis | reverse complement strand
CAGTGGCGCTGCTTGTACTGTGCAGAAACCGTGAATGCTGAGATCTATATTGTCATTATTTGCTACATTGGTAGTGAAAGGAAGAAACCTTTTTTTTTTTTGTATAAGACAGGAAATTGAAGGAAATGGAGAAAACCTTGTCAACTATGAGAAGTTAAGTCAAAATCGAAAGGCTAAGAAACAATCATTAAGGATGAAAGATGAAAATTCATCTGAGCAAAGACTGTCAATGCAAAAAGAGAGAAACGTGCAGTTTGCAAAATATGATACAAGCCCGACTAAATGAACAGTAAATGACAAAATGAATAACACATCTGTGGATGTGACATGATCAACTACATAAATTTCTCCAAGTGCTGAAGAGGACTGAGAACATCAACAAACCAGTCTACACTTTGTTATTGCTGTATTAATTTGTAGCTAGCGATATTAATCAGACATCAGTATCGCATTTTGAAATACACTCAGCAGATTCTGTTCTTCTAAACCATCACAATAACATGGTCATTAACTACTGGACATATCAATGAAAAAAAATCAGAATGGAACACAAGCTACAAGTAACTTTTTTTTTTTATCAAAGAAGCAGAGAATTAGATTCACAGTCTGTGCCACTCAAAGAAACTCATCTGTACTGATGCTGAACAGAGCACACACAGTATATCCCCTGCCCACCAGTTGAAGAGAGTGTTCACACAGACAACTCACCAGCAAAGTGTTGTTTCAGGCTTTGTAGGTAATGGCCTACACGATCCTTGGCAGCTCTTGACACAATCTCTGTGCCTGCCCTGTAAAGAAACACAGACCGGGGATTAGTTTTCAACACCACTGTCTATCCACCACTACTGTGGGTTTCATATAGAATAAATCTTGGTTTTGTCTTTGATCATTAAAACAGAAAAAGAATTCATCTAGGTTATATTTCTCCCTACTCCAATGGATACAAATTAATGTCATTTCTTCTGGCTTCTCTATCCTCACCACAGTCATTTAAAAGTCAAACTTTGCCCTCAGTACTTGAAAAATATGAATGAATTATGTATCCAATTCATAGAGGATACTAATTTTGTTGTGACATGTTTGATCACCATTGAATTTTTTTCTTAATCACCATTGATTTTTCCCTTTTCATTCTGACCAACTGTAACCAAGCTGGGAAGTTACAGAGGAGTCAGTGCAGTAAAAGAGAAACTGATTTCAAACCATTCAATGGAAACTATCTAAATTTGCATGCAAAATGAATATAACACAATCTGTCACACAAATGTCTTAAAACACACAGATATTCATTTGATAACAACTTCCACATCAGACTGGAGCAGATACATTTGACAGTGACTGATAGCCATTGACACAGCCCAAACATGCAAATACATTTCACTGTTACTGAATCCAACTAACATTGCCTAAACAGCAGATTTACTATGTTGGGTCTGAATACCACTAACACTGCCTAAATAAGTAGGTTCACTCTAATGTGACCGAATATCACTAACACATGCCCAAAGAAGTAGGTTCACTCTACAGTGTCTAAATACCACTAGCACTTCCCCAACATTCACTTTATTGTGACTGAACACCACAAACACTTTCCAAACAAGTACACCAAGACAGGACCTGGAAAAGTCAGTGTCAGGCAGGAGCTTGTTCATGGCCTGCAGGCGTCGATGGAACCTGTCCAGAGCTCTGACCAAGATGGTGTTGTCGCCTGTCTCTCTCTGCAACAACCAGTCACACAATCAACGGACCCATCAACCAGTCAGTCAAGATAATCCCTGAAATCGATGGGAGCAGCAAGACAAATGAATATTACTTTTTAAAAGTGATTTTTCATTGTTGATGCTCTTTTTAATTTAACTTCAGTTACCCTAACCAGTTTTGATTCTACTTTACCAACCACAACCCTAGGAACATGTTCATTCAGACTGACTTTACATGAAAAGTAAAAACAAAAATAGTCTAAGGGTATTCAAATTTATCAAACATGACAGACTGAAAATGCAGTAAAATAAAACGCCATGTGTGGTTAAAGAAAAGGACTGGTAATAAAAAAAAAATGTACAACTTAAAGCTCAGGCAAAGGCCACAAAAATGGAAGCTTTTTTCGTTTTTTTCCTTTTTTGTTTTTAACGTTACACTAAAAAAAAAAAAGCCCAGAAGACGTGGTGAGAAGTCATTAAGAGGTTGAACAGGAAAAAAACAAAGAAACAAACAAAACAAAAATGTGAAAGAAAAGAGGAAATAACTGGCACACCATTTCCTGAGACTGGGATCCATTTTTTCGAATTTGTAACAACAGAAACACCTGCAGTATCCAAGTTGAGAATGCTTTTTCCCCATCAACTCATCTACTATTTATCAACAGACGAGCAAAATTAATATTTAGTGTCTAGTCCTGTACTCTGTTTGTTTGTGTCCTTGGCGGTAACTAACGCCCTCTCTTTCTAAATAATATTTCCTGTTAAACACTTCTTGAATCTGTGAACAAGTCATTCAACATGAAACAAGAAGTGAAGCCGATACTACTCACCTCCAGCTGCACACGCTGACGCACGTAGTCAAAATACTGCTCCATGAGATCGTTAACGAACAAGACCAGCTTTCTCAAAGCCACTGTGTCCAGACGTTCACTGCAGACAGACCACAAACATCAGCACTAAGTTACTTATGGATGGTTATCTCCAACGCATGTACAAACAAAAATTATCTCATTTGTTTTCGCTGTTGTTGGTGTTGGACATAGAAACCTGCACACACAATTAAAAAAAAAAAAATCTAGAAATTTCATAAAAACTGGAATGACTCACGAACAATATTGCTTAGAGGACTGTTTCTTGATGGCCTGATATTGCTAGTTCCCTATATCCCCGGCAGTGCTGAGGCTACAATAGGATGATCATCGATGTGGCTTCATATAGGACAGCTGGAATTAGCGGCATGGAAGCAATGCCAATGAGAAAGTACTGAAGATGTGATGGATTGAAAAAGAGAAAAATAGGTCAAGACAAAGCGATGGTAGAATATTAAAAAAAAAAAAAAAAAAAAGCAAACAAGGTAGAGTAAAGAAACAGGGACTTAAACAAAAAAAAAAGACTGAAATCATCCAAAAATAACTAGAAGAAGACAAAAAGGAGAGAAAGTACAGAAGACAGACAGATAAGCAGACATGTTGGTTGACAAGCAAAACATAGGAAAAACAAGTAAAGACTACACAGACTCACTCAGACTGGGCCCGAGACAGGAACATGTCGTTATAGGAAGCGATGACCAGACACATGTTGCTAAGAAACCCATTGCAGCCGGCATCCACAAACTCCAGCACGTCCTGAAGCACACCACATATAGTCCACAATGATCATAGTTTTGACTGCACCATCATCATCAATCCTGGACAGTGATAAAGAATCCTGCGATGCACTGAATCCTATGAGTCAATCACACAATGAAAACAGCAACGTAACACTTTATGCACTCATGCCAATCCTTGCCCAAATGAAAACTGCATCGCCTTTTAAAGTACTGTTTAAGTATTATTGTGACACAGCAAATGATACAGTAATTTGATGGAAATCCATTGGACAATTTTCTTTAGATACTTTGTCCATAGTAACCACAGTCAGACAGACTGGAAATAAAACAATATTTTGTTCCACAGACAATGCCTGCACTCTGGATTTTTTTTTTTTTTATCATATTCATGAACTCAACCAATTGCATGAAAAGGAAACAAACACCAGTACATGCACCAACAATGAGAGCACATGCAAGCAAACACACACACACACACACACACATACACACACACACACACGCACACACACACACACACACACACACACACACACACACACACACATCCTCTCTCTCTCTCTTCCTCCCTTATTTCAGAAACTTCAACATTAGTTGTAACAATGGCTACAGAATTGTGTCATCAAGTAACCACAGTCTGCATGAACTCAAAACAAGTTGGAAAGTAATACAAGTGAGCACACTTTACACTCAGAGCCAGACAAAACAAATCACGACAAGGACAGTCAAAATCCTCAGTAGTTATGTCGTTGCCTCTTTTTATTCTCTTTGAGCCATGCCATATTTAGATCAGAGACAAGGAAACACAAGAATCATGGCTGATGTCAAAACATGGATCATTAACTTTTTCAAGCAAGACTATGAGTAAACGACTGACACAGAATTACTAACATTCAAACAGTATGTTACTGCAACAGATGTACACAAGACTACCATTACAGATTAACAGATTTCTGGAGCAATTTACATTTTAAAATATCCTCAGCAGAAGCCCCAAACTATTTTTTTAAAATAACATGATAACTATTAGATAAAAAAAAACGACTGTTTCAATACAATTTAGCTGATGGAAATTGACAAAGTCTGTAAAGCAGTGGATTACATGACAAATACTGTTAAAAGGCTAATTTGTTTTAGACAAACAAAACGAAATAGCAAGCGAAAGCTTTTAATAATGCCTGTAAGCTGTACAAGTGATATAATACGCATCTGCCTTCTTTTCACAAGTTATTTCCCTTCCTTACAGACATAGGCATAAAAAAAACCCAAAATAAAACCCCACTGACCATAGGAGAGGAGGTCATAAAGGCCTTGGCGGGCCTCTCCTCTTCAACCAGCACAGTCTCCCCTGCCTGCAACTTGATCTGACGCTCCAAGTCATGGAGATCCTCGTCAATTTTCTGCCGAGCACTGACAGGACATACACAGTTGCATTACAGATCAGATTTTTTTTTCCCCCAAGATAAAAATACAATGGTCATATTTGTCTAAATTCATTATACTTTCCAGAGGATTGCATTTCTATGAACTTTGCTGTACTGTCCCATGTTTTATAATAGTTTCAGAAGAATAAAAACTGCTGATGTAAATCGCTTATCAAGAGACACTTATAAGATGACGAAATTTCTGTTGCACATGTGAACATTTACAGAGAATTTTCTGTTCTTAAAAAAAAAAAAGAATAAATAAGTAATTTTCTTTTTACACAAAAAGCCCTTTTAAATAAAACTAAATCACTCTCTCTCTCTCTAAGCTCCAGAATTTTTTTCAAAAAGCTAAATAAAATTTTAAAAAAGGGGGTGGGGGTGAGGCGGGGAGGGGGTATCAAAAGAAAGGAATCAAAGGAAGGAGATATATTTAGTAATACTGGTAAAGACAAGTGCCTGAAAAACAGATCTTTAACCCCTTCACTGTCCCAGCCCTGAAATTTTCCAGAATGCAATGTACATTCTGTACACCTCTTATCCAGAAAATTTCCAGAATGACACCATAGAAACAAGGACCCTCTTTAGTAATTGAAGGGAAATAACTCCAAAACTGACAGGAAATACTCTCCCTTCCATCAGCCACATCCAGGTATACAAGACAAGCATGTTAATTTTTCATGTTATTTTAGCAATTATTTTGGTCTTGAGCCTGGATTGTCCATGTTAAACATGGAGGATGCATCATATCAAAATATTTTTATGATCTTCCATAGCTGTGGAAGTGACAAATGAAATAACGAATGATTCCAACAGCGATGAAAATTATTTATATGATTCAGGAAACATTGAACCAGGGGGAAACTGTTGACATTTTGCCTTGACATAAGTGTAATGATGTCAAAATGGGGGGCACTCAAAACTACAGTCATGATAAAGAGAGTGTTGCTTCCAATGAAGGGGCTGTAACTGATGGTGGTAACGGTACTGATGTCAGTGACCTGAACTAGCAACCTGACGTAACTTACAAGCCTCTGCCTGGAACTTTTAGTGGCGTTGTGATGGGAAGATGGGAAAGGGAGAGCTGCTGAAACATGTAAGGGAAAAGGGAACAGGTGGGGAATGGGGGTTAGTGCTGCCACACAGGCAGTAAATTCTACCCCAAAGTATGACATATTTATCTACTATTGTTTGTCACATGCACTTTTAACACACACCATCTGCTTCTGTTCTATTGAGCTATGCTCATAAACTAACAATATCTGAAGACTGCATGGCATTCAAAAATATTTATAGTGTTTATTATTTTTTTCAATGGTCTTTTTAAGAATGTTTTAAAGAAATGTTTATGACAGATACTTTGTCACTGCTTGAAAGCAATCTAAATATTCATTGAGTCAACGGGCATAATAGGAAGGTTATACTACAAGAAGTTTAAGATACAGTGAAGTGAACAATTCAAGTGAAATACAGCATTCTTTTCCCAACATATGAGGTTCACTTGCACTTGGCAGTGATGAGTTTAAAAAGAACAGAGCCTTTGTCTGCAAATCTTACTATGAAGTATCACTGTATCTCTCACTCTCTCTGACAAAATATCTGGATCATATAACACAATGTGTATACATGTAATAGGTCATATGGCCCTACAACATCTCTCTGACGACAGGTATTATTGTAAGAAGTCCGTAAGTTTGTACAATAAAATCCTCCTTCTTTCTCCTACATCCACATACACATGCACGCAATAAAGCTCAGCACTCACTGTGCCAGAAATTCATCACACAATTGTTCTGGGGGCTCATCAAGCTGCAGCAACAGGTCAACACATTCTGCCAGCTGTTTGGGAGTGGACTGAAAGGAATCAAACACCTCACCATCAGCACACAAACACACACATGTCCACACAGCAACATCTCGTGTGAAAACAACATGTATAATCCAAGTATGTTCGAGAGTCAAACAATTATATAAAACTGTCATCACCAGCACTGAAATTCAACACGAAACATAGCTACAATAAAGTGTCCCAAACAATCACCATAATCCTTTTAATGTTGGTACCTAAAAGAACGCATATCTTCATTCCTCCATGAGATCAGAACACAGAGAAAGAAGGATCTGTTTCTTTTCTTCTTTGGGAGGGAGTTTTTTTTCTGAAGCACCAAGGTCAGAAAGGTACCTCTTTTTCTTTGAACTGCTGTCGAAGCGTGGCGCAGAGCTGCTGTATAATGGCGTCACAGTCCTGGTTGATGCCCTGGAAACTGGGCATGTGGCTGTACTGGTGCAGCACCCGCTGAGCTTTGGTGTAGTACCTGTCAGTCCACAGGGTCAGTGACACACATTAGTCACATGACCATCACACCCAGCACACATGTAAACACACTGGAAGACACTTCTTATCCACTCCTATAAAGTGCATCTTTGCCCTTTCATGTGCATTCACAGCTTTATGCATGCATGCAAGTGCATGCATGTTCACATACATACATACATGGACATAAAATTCAAACATACAATCACCCTTTCTCTCAGTCAGTCCCTCTCTCACCTAAACATGGACACACACATATTCATGTAAATGCAACACAGGCATGTAATAATACTTGTTACATTTTTTCATTGGCAAAGGGTCTTGCTTAAGATTCTTCCCACATACATGCACTTCCACACATGTGATGTATTCAAGTTACTATAGGAGGGGGGGGGATCTGAGCCGGGAGGGGTGGGGGATTTGGGTGGTGGAGGTGGGATCGGGGGGGGGGGGGGGGGGGGGGGGAGGGAAAAACCCACCTACCAAACCAACCTCTCGTGCCTATTGTCACGCTTCTTGGCTTTCCTCATGCCTTCCTTGTGGACCCTTTCGTTTCGCTATAAGGTTGGCCTTATTGGGGACTAGCCAACTGGTGGGACGATTTGTAACAATTTCTACCTACAACTCTAAGACGCCGCCTCTGTCTCTCCCCCCCCCCCCCCTCTCTCTCTCTCTCTTTGGGAAAACCTGTAAGAAAGGAAAATTAATTAAGTATTAAGCCTTTTGTTCATTTATGTTGTTCTGTTTGCATAAGCAGCACATTATCAGTGTGAGAGTGCCAGTACACCACACATTTGAACACTAACAAACCCAGACATTTTGTATCAAACGCTAAAACACTAAAAAATCAGCAAGACTATGTCCATTTGTAAGAGAACATGCAGACTATGCATGGTGTGTAAGGGATTGGTTGGAAGAAAAAAAAAGAAAAAAGAAAAAAAAAAGTTAGTATTGAAGATTGCTTATGTTTTTCTTTGCTTTTTTTTTTTTTTTTTTTTTTTGGCAGATGGAGGACAGTGTGAAGTACCAAAAAATGAAGAGGTGGATTTTGGCCTTAGAAAAAAAAAAAAAAAATCACCGCCTTAGGTGCTCCATTGATCCGATAACTGATGCCACACACACACACACACACAAAAAATAGGTCCACACAATCAACATATGGACAGCATAATATGTATACATACAGGCAAACGCAGACTCTCATAGCTTCCTATGTAACATTATCAAACATATGTATAAAACACACTCACACCACACACACACACACACACACACACACACACACACACACACGTATTGAAAAACAAGAAGAAATTCGAAAACTCTTTGCAGGGCAACACTGCAACTGTATGGAGAGGAGTGTAGGGGATATAAATATTACCTACAATATTGTTGAAATTGGTATGATCTAAGACAGGAATGGTGGGCAGAGTGCCTATCATGAGAAGGAGGAGAATTCCAAACTCTGGTGAAGCATGATGACGCTTCCGCAGTAGGTTTCCGCTTCTTTTGTTCTTCTCTACTGGGCAGCGCTGTTTGTGCACAGTTCTAGTTTGTTGCTGCAAACAGGCCTACACTGCAGTTTGAACTTCATGTTCAGCCACTTGTCACTTAATGCATCTGGGAAATTTTCAATACACTGGCCTACTGCTTCGTCAAATGTTTCAGTTTGTTTTTAATGACTTTATTACTTATGTTCTGTACACCTTGGAGGCCTTGATCACAGAGTCTAAGTGCATTAACACCTACTAAGTATACTTGTTAAAAAAATATATAAAAAACTACAAATCAACTTATCTTGAAAAAATATTAAACAGTTACAAATTAATCATTTATCTGCTTTTCATAATGCCTCTGGTACCACAAATCAAATGATAAGTAATTATTATTTCAATATTACTATACTCACCTAACAGCTTGGCTGTATGCTTCCATCTCTATACACTTCTTTAGCCGGGCTGGGAGCTCAAACAGAAACTGCAGCTGTAACAAAGCACTACTCAGTAGAAAGAAACTCGTGGAGAGCGTGGCAGCAGAGAGTCCTCAGAAGAGAAGCCCCCTTCAAGCAAGTGTTTCGGCCCTTATCTCCTGACACTCTAGGGGGGTTGGGCCACACCCGGTTCATGACTCCGGATGTCCCTCTGCTGCCCCTTTTTTTTTTTTTTTTTTTTCCCATCTTGGGACGAGCCATGGCTGGGATTCGAACCCATGACCCTCTGGACATGCTCATTTTCCACTTAATGACTCGCGCTTTAACCACTGAGCCACAGGGACACCTGATATTTGTAGGAAATTTAAGCCTTATGAAGTTCACTTTTGTTCCTCCTTGACCAGATCCAGCTTGAACACCTTTCTGCCGCTTCTGCCATTGCTTTCAGGGCTCTGGTTTTTTCCTTCCCTGCAACTGAGAGCTGTTTCATGAGGCTGTATGCAGACGTTCCTACAAACCCCCTAGCTCCAATTTCTGCAGTGAGGACTTTGACCTGATAGCCTTCTCTCCTCAGGCTGTTTGCCAGATCAGCATACTTTTCAGTCTTGTAGATTTGAGCTGCCTCCATTCTGTTCTCATATGGTACTGTGAGCTCGATCATGATCAGCTGCTTGGTTGACTTAGAGTGGACTACTATGTCTGGTCTCATGCCACTCTTGCTGATGATCTCTGGGTGACTCTTCCATTCTGGGAGGTCTGCAGTGCACTCCCAGTCATCTGCCCCGTCCAGCAGACTCTGCCTGCATGTTGCGAGTGGCACTGTTGTTCTTGGCCATGATTTGCTGCCTCCAGCCGTGAAGAATGTTGCGGGTGCTTTTGGAGTCCTGATTTTCCCTTTTGTGGTGTTGGTACTAGCCCAGACTACTTGTACAATCTCTTTGAGCACTTGGTTGTGCCTCCATGTGTACCTTCCTTGAGCCAGGGCTACTTTACATGAGCTTAGGACATGCTCCACTGTTTGTTTTTCATGGCAGAGGGGGCATGCAGGATCGTCTGTTTTCCCCCACTTCACCAGGTTTGCATTTGAGGGCAGAAGGTCATATGCAGATCTGAGAATGAAGCTGATCCTGAGAGGGGCCATGCGCCAAATGTCATTCCAAGTGAGACTTCTTTGGAGTGCATTCTCCCACGTTGTCCATTGCCCTTGCTGGCTCTGCTGGACTGCTTTTTGGAGTCTTTTTTGGTCTTCTTCTTTTCTCATCTCCTGAATCATCATGTCTCTTTTGGCTTTTCCTTTGGCCTTTGACCACCATTCAGTTTTGGTCACCCCCAGTCCTTGTCTGTTGGTCTGTGTGTGTCTTGTTATTTCTCTGATCTTGAGACTTTCTTTTGCAGAATCCATCGCCTCTTGAACTTTCCATTTTCTGCCTGTCTTCAGCTGGGGCTTGATTGCTTCTACCACCTTGTCTCCTGAGTCCTCCAGCATGCTTTGAAGTCTGATCTTCCCTGCTTTGTATTCCTCCAGGATGGATTTCAGTGGTAGTTTCAGCTTTGCTTGGCGACAGTACAGTGCTATGTCAGTCAGACAGGGTGGGACACCAAGCCATTTCCTTGTGAACTTGTTGATTTTGGCTTCCATTGCCTCTACTATGCTGGTGCAGATGTCGTATATCATAAGAGGCCATAGGAGCTTTGGTATCAGCATGAACTGCAGACACCAGACCTTGTATTTGCCAGGGAGCCCACACTGGTCAATGGTCTCCAAGCCTTCCTCCGCCATCTGCTTGGTTTCTTTTGCTCTTTGTGTGTCTTTCAGCGTATCATCATACCATCTTCCAAGGCTCTTGACTGGTTCTTCTGTGACTGTTGGAATGGCCTGGTTGGCAACACTGAAGACCACAGATCCGGCCACTTTTCCTTTCCTCAGTGAGAGACTCCGTGATTTCTTTGGCTTGAACTTCATTCTGGATGAGGCAACTATGTCGTCCAGCCTCTCCAGCACATGACGTGTCTCGTCTTCTCTGGATGAAATCACTGTAGTGTCATCCATGAAGGCCTTGAGAGGAGGCATCTTGTATCCATCGCCAAGGTCTGTTTGTCTCGCGTTGTTTGTTGCTGCTTTCAAGATGAGTTCCATTGCCAGCACGAACAGTATTGGGGAAATTGCACAGCCCATTGCAATACCCACTTCCAAGTTGATCCAGTCTGTTGTGTACTCCTTGGTAGAGAACCGCATTGAGAAGCCATTGAAGTACTTCTTGAGCATGTCGCGGATGTTCTTTGGCACATGGTACATCTCAAGAGCCAACTGTATCATCTCATGGGGCACAGATCCATATGCGTTTGCCAGATCAAGCCACACTACGTCCAGGTCTCTCTTTTCTGTTTTTGCTTTTTGGATTGCGTCCCAGATCATTGTGGCGTGTTCTACACAGCCAGCCACGCCTGGGATGCCACCTTTCTGGACTGACACATCCAAGTACTTGTTTTCCATCAGGTACTTGGTCAGCCTTGCTGCCATGACAGAGAAGAAGATTTTCCCTTCGACGTTCAGTAGTGATATTGGCCTGAACTGGCTGATGTCACTTGAGTTTTGCTCTTTGGGGATGTACACACCATCTGCCGTCATCCACTGGCCGCTGATTTTCTGGTTTCTCCAAGCCGATCGCAGCAGCCTGTGGAGCCACTCCAGCACCTTGGGACATTTCTTGTAAAGCTGGTAAGGTATTCCGTTTGGCCCTGGTGATGATTTGGCTCTGGCTTTGTCGACCACCTTCTTGATTTCCGCCAACGTTGGAGGCTTGCCATTGAACTGTTCCTCAGGGTTGGTTGGCCACACCAGACCTTGAATGTCGAGTGGTGCTTTGCTCTGTGGGTCAGAGTATGTTTTCCTCAGATGCTGCTCAAGAACTCCTTTGTCCACACTTAGGGTCCCAGATTTTGGCTGCTCAAACAGTGTTCTGGCAAACTGGAAGGGGTCTCTGAAGAAGCGCTCTTGTGTCTTCTTCTTTTTGCTCTTCCTCTTCCTCGCAGATTCCGCTTTGCTGAGGGCGCTGTGTTTTTCTTTCAGGTCTTTCCACAGTTTTTCCAAGCCTTGTTTTTCAGCTGGCAGTGCGGTCTTCATTTGCATCTTGAGGTTTTTCTTTTGGACCCTGATCTTGTCCATCTTTTCTTGGCGTCTGGATTTCTTTGGAGGTGTTTTCTCTTTGGGTAGTTTTGCTCCATAGGCGTCTCTACATGTGGTATACACAGTGTCCCCATATGTGGCTAGTTTGTGTTCCAGGGTGCTTTTCCCTATCAGTGCATCGAGTCTTTGGACGATTTTTGCATCCAGTTTCTCCCAATCTTCAGTTTCGTTTGCTCGTGGCAGGTTGAGTTTCAGGCGCCTGGCATCGAGGGCCTGTGCAAATTCCTCATCCGAACCAACAGCGTGGATGTCCTTGGCACTGTGGTTTAAATCCTGGCCTTGGTCTTCCGACGTCTTATCTGCTGATGCAGTGCGCTGCTGCTCATTCAGATGAGTCTTCACACATCCCATCTTTGTTCTGTGGATCTTCATGCCACGGGTGGTAGCGAAACGCTTTCCACAGACACATGGATATTCCATTTGGTCCATGTTCATAGTCCGTTTGGGATTTGCAGTCATGATTGGTTGAGCACCGATGGATTCATCATTCTCTCCCCCTTTCGGTGAATCCTGGGAGCATCTTTTCCTTTTATCTCCGATCATTTTTATCTCCGATTCAATTTTCTGCACTTTTGACAAAAATTAATCTCCATCAAAGTTCAAAAGAAAATTTAGCTTATGATTTTGAGAGTTCAAAGTTTTGCTTGTTTATCTTTTTCTTCTTTTTTTCTTTTTCTTTTCTTTTTTTTTTTTTTTTTTTTTTTGTCATTTTATCACGAAAAGGTAATTTTGTCTAAAATGTACTCATCTCTTTTATATTCTCTTGTCAAAAAAATAACCTTACCTTATGTGGTTTACATACTTCTAAAGATGTTAATGAAGACAGATGTCTGTCAACGTAATGAGGTAATCAAAATCACATGCATACCTATCACCTACGAAATGCATCAAGTAATCAAAAAAGACAAAGCACAAAAAAAAGCAGGTACAAGGGGAAAAAAGACATATCAGCATAAGAAAAATAAAGGCATAAAAGGAAATATAACAAAAAGAAGATACAGGGAAAAAAAGAACAATATCCAAGAGGAAATTACTACCCACAAAATTCCCTGAATTAATGGATACATATAATCAAATACTGGTATTCCTGCATGGGAAAACAATTACAGTTCTTTTCATGTGCAAAAAGTACATAACATCTATTCTAAGGAGGAACTGAGACAGCGCAAATCATCCCAACCTTTTTGAGCAAGGAGTGCACACCAGCTAGTTTGGTGATTTGGTGACGCCGATCTTGGAGCGTGTCACTAATACTGGCAGAGAAGGTGGTGATCTTGGCCATGTTGGTTGCCAAGTGGTCCATTTCATCCTCCATCTTCTTGAAGTCATTCTTCATCTGAGCATCCCAAATACAGTGTCCATCACAATGCATGATCACATATATCTTGATATAAGAAACATAAGGAAAATGAGCCTGCCCACATTTGTATGGGGAACCCCCCCCCCCCCCCCCCCCCCCCCACCATCTCCCAGCAACTTCTGTAAACAGGACAGTGAAATATGAATCATCAAACAAGATCATTCAAATTGCCTACCTTTCTGATTGTGTCTGTAGCACTGATGAACTTGTTGTAGTTTTCATAGACGAGCGTCTGCATGTCACTATCCAGACTGCGGATATCCTTCACCATGGTTTGCTCCTGCTCCATCAGCTCCACCAACGACTTCTCCTGTGTGAGGAGTGAGAGAAAGTGCAGAAAAAGAGTGTAAGGGAAAGAGGAAGGCAAGAGAGACAGGATAGGTTGGAGGATGGGAGGAACATGAAGTTTGTTACAAAATTTTTTCAGAAAAATAACTCTTGACTCTAATAATATTTCTGATAAATGTCAAAATGTCTTGCAGTGTCTGTTCTATTGTGTTTAGAACTGGTCAACCAACAGCACCTTTAAAACAGACAAATATTAAGAAATTTACAATGAAACAGCAATATTTATATCTTTAGAGAATGCTGCTCAGCACAAGATAGTCCTGAAATGAATTATAAACTACCTATGATTTAACATATAAGTTCTGGCAACACAAAAGCAAAGGCTTTTTACCAATCAAAACTTTCATCACTTTTTTTATGTAGTCTCCATATCCTCCACCAGACATTTAAAAAAAAGCATTCATCTTGTTTCATTCAGTAAGCTATAATCTGATCATTTTTTGTTGTGCAAGGTAGTGTGCCACAAGAAAACCAACAAAAGCCTAAAAGAAAAAAAAAGGCGTCCATATGATGTGAAAACAGTCTAACCATCAGCTTGAGGAGACTGAGAATGTTGAAGATCTTACCCACTCTGGATCCAGTAAGCTAAATCATAGGTTCGGGACCATGTCAAAGATCATCTTTCAAAACCAGGAAATTTTTCAGGGGATGATGAGGTCTGGGTTTAACGTTCTATTTGTCTTCAGTGGAGTGACATGTCAACCATGGCCCCTCCCATCCAGGAGTAGTGACTACCATTGGTTCTCAGCCTGGCTTAGTCATCTAGATTCCATGCAATTTAAAAAAAAACTTGCTGTGATATGGCATGACCAAATCTTTGGGGGTACAAATCCACAAGTTGGGTTCACATTAGCGCTTACAGGCAGCCAGCCTATAGAAGTTCTCAGAAAACTGACTTTAATCTTTCAACAACCTGATGTTCTCCTGCTAGACAGGTACAAGGCATGAAGACCATGGGTCTACAGTCTTGGAAGGAAATCCAGAAGGCAACTTTACTACATAACATAGATCAAATAAACATTGTGGGGGGCAGTGGAAAAAGAAGTGAAAATATGAGAAATGGATGGGAGGGAATTTGTAAAACATGTGATGGACAACTTTAACCTGTGAACGCCAGTCACACTCATG
>CM065716.1:41173248-41290748 GCA_033310375.1 Conus canariensis | reverse complement strand
TTTTGCAAGATTGGCAGCCAGCTTTATGCACGCATATATGCAAGTATGGTGGGGAAAGGGAAACATTGATTCTCTTCTGTCTGTCTGTCTGTCTGTGCCTCTCTCTCTCTCTCTCTCTCTCTCTCTCTCTCTCTCTCTCTCTCTCTCTCTCTCTCATTGATTTTAAACATTTTTCTTGTTGCATTATCAGGTTGCAGGACTATGTCTCCTCCAATCAAAGTCGGCACACGGGTGGAAGTAGTTGGCAAAGGTGTCGTTGGAACAGTTGCATATATTGGGCAGACTGTGTTTTCAGCAGGTAGGTATCAAACAACCGAATGGTTAGTAAGGTTAGAAGAGATAGTCTCTTAAAGTCTCAAAAAAATTAATAGGTAGTTTGGTAAGTAGAGAGTTTGGGGAAAGTTAATCATTCTGGAGTACTTTGTTTTCTCTTTGACATCAGTTTTGAATCTAAGGAGGAGTCGGAATTGAGGTGATATGGGCAGGATAGCAGCCAGTTGTGATGATCAATTTATCAAACAGCGAACTTTTTACTTAGTTTAAGAAACTTCTTATTTTAATTATTTAATGTATGAAAATTTATTACCAGACTGCTATGGATGAAAATAAGTTACTAATTCTATCTGTCTTAAATTTTTATATTGGTCTGGGAACCATCAGGACCATTCTTTGCGAAGGAATTCATAAGGTTAATTGCCTTACAATCAAATCTTTTACCCCTCAATCGTCAAATATAGTCTATAACCATAGTATAAGCAAGGTATGGTGTGTGATGAGTGATACTGTTATTTTTGTTAGGTTCAGAGTTGAGTGATTACAGGTGGGCATTGGTTTGAAGCAAGAGAATAAGAACTTGGTTACTGGACTGACAAACAAATAGAAAAAATCAAAGCACAGTGTAGAACTGGAAGCAATCCATTTTGGCCCAGGAATATTTCACAGGCAAGTTGAACAAATATAAGTACAAAAACAAAAGGGGAAAAGTTACATTTTCCACTCATCTGCAAAACAAGATGCTGTCCAAGCACAATTTAAGTTACTGTTCTTTTTCATTTGGCTTCTGTGTGGGTGGAGTGGGATGGGAGATGGGGGTGGAAGGTGGACCTGGGAGTAACTTTTGTTTGCCATGGCTATTCAATACTCGTGGATGTAACTGGTTGCTAGTGTATTGTCATTTGTCAGAATAGTTTACTTAACAGTCAAGAAACGCAATATTTATTTCAGCATCATATACAGCACCATGTCAAATTCTTGCGAACTAGGATTTGTTCGCTGGTTCTGGTTGGCTGAATTTTCAGTAGGGAATGCAAAAAAAACTCCCTGCCCACTGTCTCACATCTTTGCAGACAGAAAGGAGTTGTTAAGAATTTACTGCTTCCATGTTTTTGCTGGGTCTTGCATTGCCTTTCTGACTTACAACTCATTGTTGTGTAAGTTCATTTCGTCATTGACACTGATCCTTTACTGAGTAGTTTAATTTAGTAGTGCTATAGGGATGGGACTGCTCAATCAAAAGATTTGTATCATATATTAGCTGTCTCATTTTTTCATTTTCATGTTATTTTTACCCAAGTATTTACCAGAAAAGTTGCATGTTTTTCATCTCAGAGCTGAATAAGTGGCTACTTTTTGCCAGAAGCTGAAGTCATATGATTGGATGCACTCTTTCTCACCAACTAGAGGAAAATTTTAGAAAATTAGTTTTGAAATATAATTTCTAAACTTGACTGAAGTAATTTGTTTTAGGTAAGTTTTTCTACCTCATGCAAATTGACAGCCTTTAATGTGAAAAATGGGGAGAGAGTAAGCAATTGCTGGGAATTAATCTTGCATTGCAGAAGGCAAAATGATTAGTTCAAGATAGTTTGGGTCTGAATCCACCAAGACATAAAACTGCTCTCAGTTAAGTCATGCTTTTATATCTTGTCATATTTTACAGAATTTTGCACACACGCACGCACGCACACATGCACGCACACACACTCACTCTCTCTCTCTCTCTCTCTCTCTCTCTCTCTCTCACTCTCACCACAGACACACACACACACACACACACACACACACACATGCACACACACACACACACACATACACCCACACACACACACACACACACACACACACACACTCCTCTCTCTCTCTCTCTCTCTCTCTCTCTCTCTCTCCTGACACACACACACACACACACACACACACACACACACACACACAACACACACCACGCACAGATATTGTTAAGTGAAAATGAAACATGTTCTTGTTCCACAGGAAAATGGATTGGTGTTATTCTGGATGAGGCCAAAGGCAAGAACAATGGTACTGTCCAGGGAAAGACCTATTTCACATGCCAAGACAACTATGGCATCTTTGTTCGACAGTCACAGGTAGAGAATACAGATAATTCAAGCTGCTGAATTTTTTGCCTGTTGAAATAAATAAGCAGATAGAACAGATACCTTTTAATCCCATTGAACTTGAATTTTTGCATGTAAAAGTGTATAGGTTATTACAACCTGAAGTTCTATGGGACATCACTGTGAAAACTTGTTCTGAAATAGAGAATAAGCCATTGCAGTTTTTGACCAGACAAACATGTGGTCCACATCTCTCTTCAAAATTATTTCTTTGTGGAGACGCACAGAGAATTTGTGCAAAGTTGATCAAAGTCATCCAGGATATACAGGCTTGTCTTTAATGTCAGTTTTGGGTCTAAGGGAGAGTCGGGAGAGAGGGATAATGTGCGCTGGGTAGCAGCCAGCTGTGATTCTCTTTTGTCATTTTTCTGTCATTATAATGCCCATCATTTTCATGCGCCACATACTTTTCTTCTCATTTTCACTGTAAGTTCCCCACTCACAATGACTTTTTGTGGATGCGTGCCCTTAGATCACAGCCCTGGCAGACCAGAGCTCAGCACCAGCAGCAGTCACACCCAAACCAGCATCATCCACTCCAGGTGCTAGAAAATCAGGGCTCAGACCTCCTGGAGGCTACATGACGAAAAGTAAGAGCATTGTGAATACCAGCCACTGTGGTGCAGCGGTTAATGTTGTAGTCTGGGGGGTTGAGGATTCAATTTCCAATAGAGGAATACATTTACAGGATACCCCCCCCCCCCGCCCCCAACAGGATCCTATGTAGAGTTGAGTGTGCTTTTATCTCAGATGAGAAGAGTGGAACCACTGAATTGAGTTTCATCCACTGAATGATGCATCTTTGAAAGTGTCCTAGAATTTCCTTACCAACACTGCAGGTGTCAATATCTCTCAGGCCTGGTTGTTGCCAGGTTATGTTACGAAAAGCAGCCCTGTCCTGTAGTCTCTGACCCAAATGGAGGTTCACAGCATCATTTACAACGTCCTCGTTCTGACTAATCTTTAAAAATAGATCTGAAATTCTCTGCTGTTTAGGCCCAGCTCTTGTGATGAGCTTTATTCCTATTTTCTCTCCATGTGCATGCCAGTTTAAAGTTGGTCAGTGCTTTCAGTATAACAAACTAAAGAGATGGCTTTAGACCAGCCGCCGTGGTGAAGTGGTTAGCGTCGCGGACTCCCGGCTGGGAGGTCGTGGGTTCAAATCCCATCAGAGTCATGTGGCTTTTTCTGCCCCGACCGGCTCCTACCCAGAGTTGAGTTTGCTGCGGACTCAGTTGGGAAGACTGGGACCACACAGTCGAGTTTCATCCACTTAATGGATGCGTTTCTGAGAGTGTTGCTCAAATTTCTTGCCCAACACTGCAGGTGCCTGTATCTCTCGGACCTGGTTGACGCCGGGATATATTATGAAAGGAAGCGTAGAGTACAGCCCTGTCATGTAGTCTCAGACTGAAATGGAAATCCGAAGCATCATCTTAATCATCCTCATTCTCATCAATCAGCATAAAAAAAATGTCTCAAATTCTGTGGCCCTTCATGCCCTGCTCTCATGGTGACCTCAATTTCGATGTCCTCTCCGTGTCTGTGGCCTTGGTTTGGTTCCGTCGGGGTCACCGGTATCGGCGAGTCCATGGGGGCTGTCGTTGAACGGACGTGGTGGCGCCCTCCAGAGGGAGAGCTCACTCACGCCGGCTCCGCGACTAAGCAATTATTGTCGTCAGTAGGGGGCTTAGTAGGTGGTGTCCTGCCTATGTTAGATTAGAACAGGTGCCACTGAACACCACCGAAGTGACTCGGAAGTAGTGCAGTGTCTCCTCCGGTGGGCTGCCTCTTGACGACTTGACATTGACTGCTCCCTGTGGATTGCCGGTGCCGGGGCTGCAGCGCGGCCGACCGGGCTGTGGCTGTGGCTGTGGATGGTGTGTCGGAATGAGCGGCGTGGGTGCACTGCCTCTGAGGTGGCGCAGAAATAAAAAAAAAAGAAAGATGGTTTTTGGATGAACGTATTGGGACCCTTTGGAGAGAAAAGATCACTCATGCTGACTCCACAAATAAGCAGTTAATGTCAACAATAAAGGGAATAGTAGGTGGTGTCATGCATATGCTGGATCAGTACAGGCATCACTAAACATGACCAGAAGACTCAACTGAAGCGCAGTATCTCTTTCCTGGTGGTTTGCCCCATGACAACTTGATATTGATTGCTCAGTGTGGATGACTGGCGCAGGGGCTGCAGTAGCACAAAGCTGGATGTTATTGTGTGTAGGGGAACAGGAATTAGCCAGTTAGGTAACATTAGACAAGACAGCAAAAGAAAAAAGAAAAAAGAGGCTTTGAGAATCATTGGACTCTTTTGTCATCGACTTCATTATGTCCAATCCTCACACAAATTACAAAATAGAAATGGGGAAAAGCAAGTACTAGAGATGCTGCTCTTATATGTATCAGCACCAAGGCACCGCTTATAGTAAGAACAGACCTGCGAGGCCATCGAAGAAGCAGCGAGTTTAGAGGATGACAAGGAAGGCGCCAAGGCAAAGGACGTCGTGGCCAGCTGGTGAAGAAAAACTGCAATTGAACATAATTTCTTGGAATTCCTTCTATAGAAGCTGAAGAAAAGATTGGTTGTCCTTCAGAAGCAAAGGTGAGCCTGATTGAGCACTGGTGGGAATCATAGTGCAAAAAAAACAACAACGAAAAGTTGAAAATGAGAGAGAAGAGGGAGGCATGTTACTCCACCAAGCAAAAAGGGAAAATGAGCTAGTTAGAATACATTTTGATGAAGTGAACTCACAATGGGCGATCACTCTTGTTGGCTAACTAGGAATGGAAGCAAGGTTCGCTCTCTGCTCTCCCCAGTTTAATTTTGGGGGGCGGAGAGTTGTGTCCTGATGGTATGGCAATGTTCCATACCAAGTGGAAATAAGGCATTTTTTTCAGGACAGGTAAGTATTACATAAAATTATTTTGTGTTGTAAAATTCCTTTCTGTTGACAATTTAAAAATAAAACATTCCATTATGAGGAAATCTGAGATACTTTGAAAACTCTGTAGTAATTGAAATAGTTTTCTTTACAATGCATATTTTAATGTTTCAAAATTTGTTTCCAGATCTGAGAATTTATGAATTGCAGTGCATTCTTGTGCTTAGGAAGATGATTGGGAATGAGAGCTTAAAGGAGAGCTCTTTAAGAGTTGCCATAGAATTTTGTGATCTTGGATTTTTTTTTCATTAAAAAACACACAAAGCAAATTCAAGGGAACTATGAAATGTTTGTGTTAATCCTCTGATAATTGTTGCAAGCTAATGTGTTTTCCATAGAAAATGTGCTGACTGTTATGCTGGTTTCATGTGTGGACAGGTACAGAGAGTTTAGAGGGCAATGCCGCTGGAGGTGATGTGCCTTCTAGCACTTCTCGCCTGCCCCGTGGCCGAGACAGCATGGCACCAGACGGGGCAGAGAAGAAGACCACAGGAACCCCCAGGCCCTCCAGCCTCCCCAAGCCTGGCTCTGCTGCCTCCTTCACCCCAGCTGCCCCTGCCCCTGCCCCTGCCCTTGCCCCTGTGCAGGAGAAAGAGAAGAAAGTGACCTCGACTGCAGGAAAGGTTACGCCTTCATCTTCATCAACGAAAGTCACTCCTTCATCATCAATGGAAAAAGTTTCATCGGCTGGCTCAGCTGCCGCTACCCCTACAGCAAAGGCATCATCTCGTCCTGCTCCACAACAGGTGGTGAGTGAGAGGGATAGATGGGGAAAAGTGGGGGTGGGGTGGGGGGGCACCTCTGTGAGGTTTTTGCATATGAGTGGATAAATATAATTCAGTATACATTCATATTGTGCGTCTCTCTTTCAAATGCTTCAGTATTTTTTTTTTGTATTGTGCATTGAGCAAGCTATTCAGCATTGTTATAGCACTATAGAAAACTGATGTTTTTCTTTTTGGTTATTCTGTGACACTGATTTATTTTCACCACCAGTCCATATCTGTATGTGTATGCCGTTATTTCTGTTGTTTTGTGTTTGTCTTGGCAGTAAATTACCTGGAATGAGCAGACTTTTGGGGAAGCCATTGCCAAAGAATGAAATGATACTTGGAAGTTTATATTTTGCATACAAGTTTGCTTTTAACTCCTTTGATGCCACACAACATGTCCTAGATGTAGCAGTTTTAGTATCATGAAATTGCGTGATACATATCTCATACCTACCAACGTCATCACCAAATTGCTTAACCAACTAAGGATGGGAGTATTCCAAAGGGCTCCAATCAGATAGCGACAGACTTCAATTATACAAGACCAGTGAGTCCCATTTGCAGCACAATGGATTCTGTTGGTCATTGACAGTGACTCATGTTAGCTTTGGTCAAGTGTCAATGTTTGTCTGATCACAACTCTCTCAAAGCTTGCCCGTGCTAAGTGGATGGTTCTAACAGATTTTAGCACTGGACTAAGTCTGTTCACAGATGGCTGAGATGATCAGTGTACATGTATGTAGAACTGGAGTTGAGGGAGGGGTTGATTGGTGGTCACTCCAAAGGAAGGGGGCTTTGGGGGTGGGGGTGGGGGGGGAGGGTGTGCAAGCTTTTCCTGCAGTTAAAGGATTTGTAGAATGTAGAAATACCATGATTTTTGTTTCAGTTCTGTCTAGACAACTTGTTGATTGGCAGGTTGTGTGTGTGTATGTGGTGTGTGTGTGCATGCATGCGTGTGTGTATATATGTGTCTCTGTGTGTGTTTGTGTGTGTGTCTTGTGTGTAATCTGAGCTAATCTTACTGCATAGGAATTAAATAGAAATTAAGCTTTTGCTCAGACATGTAAGAATATCAAAGGGTAACAACTCTCCTTGGGTCAACAGGTTAAAACATGGACATAGTTGCTGAAGATAAATGATTCATCTTATTTGGTTTACATGTGTATACATTCTGTATGTAATGACAAGATGGACATTTTGTATGGCTTATGTCATTTGGGTGTGGAATTTTGGCCAAATGATTCATATTTCTTGTTCATGCAATGAAAATGTGGGAATCTGAAATGAATCACAGTTGTATTTGTCAGATCAAAATTTTAATTACTATTTTCATGCTGTTGTAAAATGTTATTTCATGCTGTTGTAAAATATTATGTATAATCAGTGGAATTGCAAATATGGGACAGCCAGTACTGTCAACTGTATTTATGAATAAATGAGGCAGCTGATTGCCAAGAGATGAAAGAGGTTTACACATGTTATAGATTGCATCAACAAATATGTATGTTATAATTGTTTGATACTTTCTCTTCTTACATTACATGTATTTTGAGGCTGAGAATGGGAGCGAATGGAAGTGTTGATAGGCTGTCTTCCTTCGCTGACAAACAAGGCAGGGATGGAAGACATTTTTCATTCATTTTTACTCATCAGGTTATTTTGTTAATGAGAGGTAATTCGTTTCAAGAAAGTATGCACTGTGTTGGATCCATACATGTAAACAGACCGGCATCCCTCACCCTTTTCCAGTTTGACTGAAACATTTGAAAACTTGAGTTTTTATTTTTCATGTGTGTGGTGGACAGGTGGGTGAGGTGAACCTATCCACCTCAATCGATGCCAAACTGGAGGCAGTGCAGAAGCAGCAGGAGAATGAAGGGTTGCAGGCAGAAATCAGGGACCTGAAGGAGAAACTGGAGACGGTGATGATGAGGAGAAGTGACGACAGAGCCAAGCTGAAGGAGATGGAGAAGATGAAGATACAACTACAACAGGTAAGGAAAAATCAGTGAAGAACCAAAATCGATAAGGATATCCTCAGTTGTAATAGAGCAATACAGCTAACAAGGCAGTATACTATGCATGTAATAAAGTTGAAGAAGCTGTAAATTGATGGGACAAGAGTTGAACCATGTTAAAACATTGGAAAAAATTACTTTGGTATCTGTGTTTAGATGTGTAACAAAGGAATGTTTGTAAAATGTAACCTTTGTCACAGTAGTCAGAGCTGTGACCCCAGTGCTAGATATGTTGCTGTACAGATGTACAGAAGACTGCTTATTATGATGAAATGCAGAAAATGATTGTTGTTTTTATTTCAAAATGCTGAATGTGTTCATGTCCTCAGATAGAAAAGTAGTTTATTTTGAAAGCAAATAGCAGAAACAGAAGGAAAATAAGAAGCAATCCTAGTTTATTACTTTTGTTAGAATATCAGATATATTATTATCACATGAAATAATTCTGTTAAGGTCTAAGGAAATACTATCAAGAGTGTGGTAAAAAAAAAAAAAAAAAAAAAACCGAGGGAACTCAAGGGTTGAGGAATCGTAAGGCAAATTTATAATAACGTACCCAGAAATCTGGGAATTAGAAAAGTATTTTACTGTATTACAGTAGACTATCAGTCTGTTAGAATTTAGAAACTGTATTAAAAAATGAAAATATTTGTGGAGTCATCATGGCAAACAGTGGATGAAAAGAAAGCGCTTTTTATTTAAATCTGTCCATGTCTGTCACAGTTACAAGAGTACAAGACCAGAATGCAGGAGACACATGCAGACTTACAGAGGCAACTACAGGCTTCCAAGAAGGTCAGCTACTCATGCTTACTGTGATTTTTAATCTGTTTTGTTAGCAATATGTTTCTGTTTATGGGTTTGTGTGATGGAAATTTTGTAGGCACGTTTCTTCCTCTACATATGCACATATGGGTTATTTAGTGTGTATAAGTATAATTATTACTTCTTTTTTTTTCTTTTAACTTTTAACTACTATAATTTGTTGACAAAGCAAATACATAACACTACTATATAATAATTTTCAAAGCTAATTGATGATTTTATGGAACTCAGATATCATTTTGGAGAAACAACAACAACAAATACAAGTCCACATTGCACCAAATTTTATACAAAAATGTAGTTGTGGATGTTGTCTGATGTGCATGTGTGTGTCTGTGTTTGCCGATGTCTGATGTTTATGTCTGCCTGTGTTGTTGCTGTTTATCACTGACCCTTGTGGTCACCTATGTTCAGTAGAAAGATCTGAAGAATGATATGAACATTGATGCTAACTTGCCACACATTGGTCACCTAACTCATTGCTACTTAATTTGTATGTCTGTACGTAAGTTTGCGTTAGTTTCAGACACAGCCATGTAGTCTATGCTGTTGTCGGCATTGATTTAGCTGTGCCCAGGCCACTAAATCATCCACATTCATTTTAAAAAAGACTGTCCCCCATTACAGTCACTCATTGGCTTTACCAATTAATGTAAAGTGAAAAAAACATGTAGTGCTGGTTTTTTGTTGTTGTTTTTTGTAGCTGATATCAAAACATATTGCAAATGGCAAACACAAATGCTGCAGATCTGTGAACCCAAAGGATATTGACACATTCTGTATGCAAGTCAGATGAATAAATAATACAACTTAAAGCATGATGTTTGGTTAAAATGATTTGCATAGCTGCTGTTTATATAGCAAAGGATTGATATTTGACGGTGAGTGGGAAATCTCCATATGTTTCAGTGGAGACAGCCATAGTAGTGAGCCTTAAGTACAAAACACTTTTGCTGCCTCAGAGTAAAGTTAAAGAAAAGGAAAAGAAAAAACAACAAGAAGGAAAACTTGATCAAATGCAAGGGCAGACAGTTATTTGAATGTGTGGTGACTGTGTGCTTGCTTGATGTAAAAAATGCCCTTTTGCCCCCTCAGACTCCGTAGATTCAGTGTGACACTGTAACTGATCGTTTAAATGACCCAGACCTATGATACACTTACAGTTGTGCACACCAATACACCAGATTCTTTGAGATAATGCTTCAGCTGAAAATTTAGGGTTCCCAGGTCTGGAACTTGAGCATACGGCTCAAATCTATTGCTCAACCTTTCCAAAATAAACTATTTTAAAATGAAATGTAGTCACTCTTGATCCTGGATATAGTGAAACTGGTTGGTAACTTGTAATGGGGGAAGTGTGGATCAGTTTATAGAAGAAAAAAAAACATTGAAATTGGGGCTATGGTTACTTTGCAGCCTCTTGAAGTTGGACTTATCCTTGCTTTCTTTGTCTCATACCCTCTTGTTATACTTAGTCTATCTGTGAATTGTTTGTTATGAAAGTAAAGGCAAATGTACCGCAGAAGGAGGCTCACGGTAAATCAATCTTTCAACAGAAAGAAGAGGATGCTCGGCAAGAGTTCGACCAGTACAAAGATGAGATGGCTGATGTGTCAGAATCCCTGGAAATGGCTGCCTTGGACAAGGAAATGGCTGAAGAAAAGGTCAGAGGTCGTCCTGGTTGAACAGTGGCCAATGATTATACATTGTTTTGTCTTGGACTGAGTTAAGGAGGGAGGAATAGGGTAAGAGTGGGGCAAGAAACAAGGAACAGGTGGATGGCAATTTATTTTTGGTGGGTGCATGTTTGTAATACAGTAATTCTGAGAAAGACAGTTTTCCAAATTGGAGTGACGGCAGGAATAGGGCACAGCACTAGTCCTGATATGATAATCATTTTCTTTCGTGAAAGAAAATTGTTAGACCATTTGATCTGATATACTAATCATTTTCTTGAGTGAAAGAAAATAGATGATTTATCATGTCTAAGCACAGAAGGGCATGAGATGTTCTGGCAGAATGATTACACCAAGTGAAGTGGAGGATTTCATTTTCCTGCACACAGGACAACCTCTTCGGATTGCCTACAGATTTAATGACTCTCAGAGAAAGCTGTCTGGTGTGAGCTGAAAAGTTTGCAGACAGCCTGAAAACTATGGATAAATGAGATGTGTTCCACATTTGTATTGTCTGAAAATACTTCAGCCGTGTTGTTTTGTAAACTGCACTCAGGGATGTTATGTTGTGTTTATGCTGATTGATAAAAGTTGCTTGGAAGTCAGGTCAGAAATATTGATTGGATGTGGTGGCCTGTTTTTCCAGGCGGAAAGTCTACAGCAGGAACTAGAGTCCAGCAAAGAGAAAGTAGAAGAACTTTCTCTGGAACTGGAACTGCTGCGTGGAGAGATCAGCGAAAAAGGTTTGTGTTTAAGTGAAATTTCTGATGAATGGAGCAGTCTTTGAAAAGTATGTACTGGTGGTCCATGAATAAAATAATGAGAAATAGTGCCTGTACTCACATGATTGTATGTTTGTGAGTGTGTATGTGCAGTGTTTGCTGTGTACATGCACTGCTAATATGGTATAAACATTGATAGAAAAGGTCCATTTGAAATGCATTCTTTGAAATGTTTAAGTAGTGACATGATGTTTGTAAATGACTGAGATCCCTGACAAAAGTAATCATGGAGCTGTTTTGAAAGAACCATAACAGATATGTGCACATAGAGTGGTTGTTAAGACGAAAATTTAAATTACCATTCACAAATCCTGATTTGGTTTGCTTGAAGCAAGTATAATGCTCTGGCATAAGCAGTTCATTTGTTTCTCTCCCTAGGTCTTGCAGTTGGGAAGAGGGGTAAGGCCCTGTGTCATATTTTCCCTCCAAGCTTTAAACCGTTGTAATTTCTGTGCTTTCACACATGCACAGACAGACACACACACACACACACACACACACACACACACACACACACACACACACACACCACACACCTCCCCTCTCTCTCTCCTCTCTCTCTCTTCTCTCTCTCTCACTCCCACTCACTCTCGCTCTCTCTCACTCCACGCACACACACTAAACTGTCAAGTTTTTATTACTATAAACAATAAGAGGTTTGATAGTAGTTGAAACCAAATTAGTACATGGATACATGGATATAGTGAACATAACTCCCAAGATGAAATTAAGGGGTAGATGAATATTTGAAAAGATGCACAAATAACTTAGCAAAAGTTGATTACAGTTCATTTTACATCGAAAGATTACTCATACATAATCTGTTTACATTGAGATAGGACACACACATACACACACACACACACACACACACACACACACACACACGCACGCACACGCTCACATGCATTACAGATTGATCATTAGTCATTTTGCTTTAATAATGTTCATATCACGAACTTTAATGGTGTGTGTGTTTTGTTTTGTTTTGCTTTTTTATTTCATTGGTATGTTTTTAACTAACTGTTTCTTTATGTGTTGTATCTAGAACTACAGTGGTGGCAACAAAAAAATAGGGTATTTTGGATTCTGAACTATTATTTTAAACTTTGTCAGTAGTCAGAGCTGTGAGTCCTTCTTGTAAATGCATATTAAGTCATACCGATTGTACAGTTGTCTGCTGTACCCTGTTTCGCTGTTGTGCAAACTTATGATTGACTTTTTATGATTTATGCTGTATTTTGGATTTTTTTTCTTTTTTTTACTGTACTGTACATTCAAAAGCTCTTGTCAGCACCAGCTGTTGTTTTTTGATTTTGTATTTCCTATTCAGAATAACGAAGGCAAGGAAAGAAACTTCTCAGTCTGTGCATAGATTCTTTGTACAGAATGAACAAGCAGAGAAAGAAAATTGTCAACATCATGTTGTAACAGAATTGTGAGCAAATTTTTTTTGACACAATCTCCAACTTAGTAACGACAAGACTTACTTACTTGCTTTCCCTATGCAAACATTGTTTAAAAAAAAAGAGGCAGAATCTGGCCAAGCCCTGATCGGCTTTCATTTTTCCTTCAACAGTAAAAAGGGATGAAGCAGCAGTAAGTGGCCTCATCTTGAGGTTTGAGCCTGAAAACAGTTTCCTTTTCAGGTTTGCAGAAAACAGAAAAATCAGTTGTTGTGCCAGCCTTATAGGTAAAAATCATATACATTCCAAAATTATATGTGTTCTAGAACTGCAAATATCAAGATTTTTTTCCCCAATAGGAGGTTTTAGTTTAAAGGAAAGTGAATTTTTGCTGCTCGGAGGTTAAAAATGATTTAAGTAATAATTGCAGGTTTTTTATCACAGGAAAACATTTTAGATTAACCAAAGTTGATTTTTTTTCCAGTTTTTTAACTTTAACTCAAAGCAATTCCTGCAGAAGTCATCCGACAGCCAAGATGGCAGAGCTGTTTCATCAGCCCATGCACAAACAAGTTATTTTCATGTCAGAAAAAGTAGCATCGATGTGCTTGTCTACTTTCAGTAGGATTGGGCAACAAGAACTGTTTTGATCAAGTTGCTAATCTGTACGGGGCATAAACTTTCAGATTCCGACATATGTTTTAGATCTTTAAAAAGGAACACAATATCACAGTAATTGTGCTGACAAACATAATGGAATGTTTGTCCTCTTGAGTATGAATGAGAGATCCATTGGACATTTAACTAATTGAGGCAGGGGCTGGAGGTCCAGTGTGTGTGTGTGTGTGTTCTGATATTAGTTGTGGATGACGATCCATGACCCAGTAGGAATTCTGCATGCTCAGTCTCCACCCATCCCACAATTGTTCATCCTCCAGGATTGTGTGCATGGTCAATTTTCACCCACCTCATATAAGATTGCAAGGGTGTTCAGTTTCCATCCTCATTGTGACAGTGTGTGGATACTCAATGTATTGGTCACTTCCCCCCTCCCCCCTCCTTTCACCCACCAGATCATTTGATCTGTTGATAGAACTGAGTGTTATCATCCAGCTTAGTAATTCCCAAACCCTTGTGTATGTGTGTTTCATTGTTGGTGAGATGAATAGCATATGTCAGAGTTTGTGTGGCAAGGTAAAATGATACGACTGTTATCAGCCTGACTGTGTCTTTGTACAGGCTCTGAAGGTGTTGCGGCCACGTTTGAAATGAAACAGCTGGAGCAGCAAAATGAGAGGATGAAAGAAGGACTCGTAAAGTAGGTCATCTTTTTTGTCATTACACGGTGCTCTTTATGATTGATCAGAGGAGCAAGGCAAATTCCTGATTCACTATTGTTTCATGCGTTGAATGTTACATAAGGAGAATGAAACAGACTGCAGTGTTACTGAAATCAAGGCCAAATACAAGCGAGCCCACAAAACCAAGGTGCAAAGATTTGTATATTTTATATAAAATACATAATTGACAATGGGATTTTAGGACAGATGTGTTTTCTTAAGTCGACAACAAACAACGGAGATAAAACATGCACAAATCGGATCACTGCCAGCATTCTAAAGCTTTTGTCAAAAATTGACTTCTCTGTTTCATATTGCATATTGAAGAAGTGTTACTTTGCCTCTTGTTCTGTGTTTATTTGTATTTTCCCACAAGCTGAATATTAAAAACTTACTCCATGCTTATCTGAGGTGAGCCTTGATCCCAAGTTGCATCAACAATAGATTTGGACTCTCTGTGTTGTTCCTAACAGACGTACATCTACAAAATCATGAAAGAAATCTTTATTGTGTTGAAGGAGAAGGGTGGAAATCTGAATGTGTTTGTGTCTTCGGAATTAGGAGACAAAAAAAATGTTTGTCCCATTTCCCATGTACTTTCTTTGTGAAAATGCTCTCAGGCCTCTCAACCAGTTCCCCATTGACAACCACTTTAAGGCTTCATCAGTCGCAGTTCTTACACGGCTGCTGCGAGGTATTAGTGTCATTCAGTAGTGCCTGCTCTGATTCAGTATATGCAAGACACCCTTCTGCAGAGTCCTGCACAGCTGATGGTAGTTGTGTTATTATTAAACTAGACTGAGTAGTATTCTGTTTGGAATGGAGACTATTACTATACATTCCACCAGTTATCATCATCAAGAATGCATGCCACCAAGCTTGGATATAAAACTTACTGTAGGTTTGGAAGTGGTCAGAAAATGGAGTGAGGGTACAATGTAAGTAGTTCATGAAAGCTACAGAGAGATTGTTTGTTTCATTATTTTCATACTGATTAATGAGGGTAAGTGTTGCGAATGTCTGGTAGTTCCTTTTTGTCAGGCTTGTACTCAGCACATATACCCCAGTGTCAGCAAGGCCACATACTTAACACAAACTTCTTGGACTTGGACCTCTCAGTTGTGGGAAGGAGCCATACAGACAGTAACAAAAATTCTCAAACGTATAACATCAACGTCTTGGGTATCAGTCTGTGATATTAGCTCCCTACTACTTGCTTTCAAGGAACTGACTGTATGTTTGTGAAGATGCACAGATGGACGGGAGGAGGAGGGGAGGGGGAGGTCTATAAACATTTTTGTCCACAGGTAAAAGGGCATTCTTCTTGATAATGGAATGTGAAAATTCGTGCTAGCTATCCACTGCAAGTGGGAATCTCATTTGTAAGCAATCAGTACATGTTGGATCTAAAAGAATTGAAAGAAGCAAACCACTGATATTGTATTTCTCTCCAGTTTTAATGCTAATATATTTTGCTCAAACAAGGTGCCAGTCTGAACCAGTGTTTGATAATGTGCCACAGAATGCGTGATCTCTTGACTTCGGAAAAGCACGAGCGTCAGCAGCTTGACAAACGCTGTGACAAGCAACAAGGGGACATAAACAACCTTCAACGTGACAAAGAGCGACTGTCTAGCCAGGTTGCAGACCTGGAGAACCAGATCATAGAGTTAAAGGAGCAGGTAAGACTCTTCAACATTCAATCTTTTTGAACTAGGTCATTGAGCTGAATAAATTAACAGGTTGGTGGTTTCACCTTCATTTTTTTCTGAACCAGGTTATAGCATTTTATTTAAAGCATTGTTGAACTCTGTTGTCAGTAATTGGTCCTATCTTACCAACATCTGCTTTGATAATATGACCCTTTGGAATACCATGCCAAGGGAGGAACCTGTCTGTTGATATACTGACTCCAGGAGAGCAGTATTGGCTTGGTATCATAAGACACCATCAGAGCAGCTGTAGCCCAATTGTGGAGACCATGCTGACATCATCAGTACATTCACGAGGTAGAAACACTCTTCTAACACCGTAAGAACAGTGCATGAAAATGATAGGAAAACAGAGCAACTAACCAGCAGGATTCCAGAGATATGGAATGCTCTTCGTTTTCCGTCAAAAGATGCACAAATATCAGTCTATTGAAACGTACATCCAGACTGTGATGCAATATCTGCCAAGTACATTTAAAGAGTTACTTACTTTATTTGATGATTTAGAGGAGAAAAAAAAAAGCCAATACATGTCCCATTATGTCGCTTTAGTTGTTAAGAAAAAAACGAAGGGAGATATAAAAAAATTATTAGGTGTGAAATAGCCAGTCCCTCATTGCAATTCTAAAGAAACAAGTTCAGGACTGCATGCCTGAAGATTACCTTTTGTTTTAGTCTTACCAAGGAACTATTTGCAAACTAGTCTGTACACATTGCACACATCTACCAAGCCAAGAGGTCTAGTGAAGATCAGATTCTTGGCCATAAGCATGTAAGTCTCACTGTCAGTGAACTTTACTGTTCAGGTACAGTTCAGCAGGTTGGCGTGTTCAGCAGGTTGGCGTGTTCTGTTTTAGAATAACCAGAAAAGCTTGGATCAAGCGTCCAGTTGCTAGACGTGTTCCCCACGTTGTTTAACAAACACAGCTTGCTTCTGCAGTTCCCAATCATGGCTGATGCTGGGACATATGAAGTGAATAATTCTTACATTTGACAGCATATTTGTAGTATTTTTTTTGCATATTTCACTGTTCAACTGAATAGATAATCTGATAAGAAACTGAACAATTGAACACATAAACAGATATGTTGTCATTTCCTGTACATGTGTTTGTGGTACAGGTGGATGCAGCCCTAGGAGCTGAGGAGATGGTGGAAAAGCTCACAGAGAGGAACCTTCAGCTGGAAGAGAAGATTGAAGGCATGGAAGAGGAAAAGAATGATCTGGTAAACACTTCCTCTTGTATTTTTCCAGGTTGTGGAATCGTGCCTGTGTTATGTTTGTTCTCATGCTGTTTTGCGTGATGCCAGCTTTTTTGTGCACTGTACTGTCCCCCATTTGTTGGGCATTTTCCTCTCCCCCATTAAGCTGCAGTGGAGGGAGATTTTGAATTAGGGAAAGAATGAACTAGGTCCTTTGAGGGAAGAAAGAGAGTGAACTGATGATCAGTCAGCTGCTTTGAAATGGTCATGTTTCTTTTGTGTGGTCTCTTCTCTGCCCTTTACCTCCCCATTTCTTTCTTGCTCATTATTCCTCTCCCCCCCCCCCCCCCCTCTCTCTCTCTCTCTTTTGCTGTTTTAACTTTTTTGTTCTCTTTCTTTCCTCCCTACCTTTTTTTATGTTCCCTTATTTTTCTTTCCCTGTTTTTCATTCTCTTGCCATTTACTATACCTATTTCATTTAGTATAGTGTGTGTTTGTGCATGCATGCATATGTGTGTGTTGTGTGTGTGTGTGTGTGTGTGTGTGTTTGTGTGTGTGTGTGTGTGTGTGCGTGTGCGTGTGCCTGCATGCATTCATGCATGTGTACGCGCGCACACATGTTTGTGTGTACGTGTGTGTGGCTCTGTGTGTGTGTGTTTTACATGCATGTGAGTGGGCTGTGCTCATGTATTTTGGGAGGAGGGCGGGGAGGGTGGGCAGAGATAGATGAAGGGAAACGGTTTCTTTTTTTAAATTTCTTTGCACATGTGTGTTTTCTTCATTGCTATTCTAGGAAGCACTGCATGAGATGAATGAAGAACTCCAAGAGAATGCGCGAGAAACGGAACTGGAACTGCGAGAAGAGAGGGACAATGCATTGGTTCGACTCAGTGAGGTAAGTCTGATATGAGACTTAGAGATGTTGGCAGATTACACCAAGATGGAGGGATATAAACCTGGCAGTGTACTTCATCGTGTACCCTTCTGATTAAACAAAATTTGTTTGTGTGTATGTGTTTAAGACTGGCATTGAGTTATCTGATGAAGTGGATGGAGTAAATGTTCTGTATGGATGTGGTTGCATATTTGTTAGTGTATGTGATGCACTTGATGATAAGTTAAAGTGCATACAAAATGCAGCTTGTGTATATAATTGTGTTTTTTACAGTTTGTGTAAGTGATTAGGATGTTCCATGAAGTAGCATGTTGTCTTGAAAAAAAAAAAAAGAAAGAAAGAAAAAACAGTCAGTTTCTGTCTTGGCTGGTCTTATTTGTTTCACTTTTTTTCCCAACAAAAATGTTATGATACAAACTCCTGCCAATCTGCTTGAATGCTCCAAATGTCAGTAACAGAGAATCAGTTCTTCCAGACTGGAAAACTCACCGACTGGTAAGAGCCCATGCCATTGAAAATTTGTCACTAGGCAGCACGGACTTACAGTGTTCAACTGTAAGAAAAGTCCCAAATCAAGTATCTGTCAGCAGTAAAGCCTATGTACAACAGTCCTCTACCATGTATTTCACTTCACACTGCTACTTTGATGGGGGGAAAAAAACCAACAGTGTGAATGTTATCTGCGCAGAAAGTGTGTGTAAAAGGACATCCTGTGACAAATGATGGACAGTCCAGATGTCAGATTACAGACTCATGTGTTTCCCTCTTCAGTTTGTTCATTCGTTTATTTCCTGGTAGTGCTTAAGTTTTGAAGAAACCAAAATGCTCTTTAATATTTCTGGTACATATCTTGTGCCTTTCCATGTTGTTATCATTATTATTATTATGTTTAAAAAAGCAGACAAACAAATAGAAGCACACTCATGAATATTAAAGTTGATATTTCTTAATTGACAGAATCAGAGAAAGATGGACGCCATGCAGGAGACATTTGCTGACTATGAGAAGACACTCAACAAGTTCCGTGGACTAGTGGCTCAACTCCAGGTATCGCTGTCCATCAGTGTCTCCTTTGTTGTTGAGATCTGTATGTTGTCACTTGTGGCATGTGCTAGTATCGTTAGTTGTTGTTTTTTTCAATGGATAAAAAAGTATTTGGCGTCATATACTTTACCATGTCAGACCATAGCATTCAACGGCAGTTAGCCAGCTCTGTCAGGCCGAATTTTTTCCGTGGCCAATGCAGTCATAAGACAGTCACGTGATGTCACCCCACTTCCGGCCCCGGAAGAAGCCAGTGTCAACTTCCTATAAGTCATTCATCTTCGGCCTGCCGTCAAAGCAAGATAAGTCTTGTGCTCTGTCTCGCCTATACTTGCCTTTGTGTTAACTTTGCTGTGTTTTGTTCTATACTTGATTCAGTTGTGGCTTACAAATGTGAGGCTCTTGGTGGGAGCGTATTTATCAAAAGATTTGTCTCTTTTACCGGCACTCTCGGGAGCGTATTTATTAAAAGATTTGTCTCTTTTACCGGCACTCCCGCGACTTTGTTACTCGCGATCGTCGGCACCGCTCGCCGGTCGTGTTCCCCCACCATATTGCCGAGCCTCGGGTTCAGCACGCATTTTGTGCTGGTTCCGGCTTGCACTAGACCCTGAGTATTTTTGCCGTGTGAGGCTCTTGGTGGGAGCGTATTTATTAAAAGATTTGTCTCTTTTACCGGCACTCTCGGGAGCGTATTTATTAAAAGATTTGTCTCTTTTACCGGCACTCTCGCGACTTTGTTACTCGCGATCGTCGGCACCGCTCGCCGGTCGTGTTCCCCCACCATATTGCCGAGCCTCGGGTTCAGCACGCATTTTGTGCTGGTTCCGCTTATTAAGGTTTAGGGCTCAATAACTATCACACCTGTACTCTTTACCCTTCACAGGTAGAACGTGTTCGAGTAAGGGTGTGTGACACTGATCTGCTTATTAAGATTTAGTGCCCAAGAACTATCACACCTATACACAGTGATACTCCACGTGTAGAGATTGCTATTAATAGCCATACCAGTCACACGACCGGTGGCGTGTACGGGTAGTTCGAGTTTTCAGTCGATCTCTCGAGCACTTTGCACGACACCACACGGACGATCGAGATTAATTGATTTTCTCGATCGGCCACCTTGTCTCCTCTTTGCGGTCGTGTGTTCCGGGTTTGCTCTATCCACCTGTGCCCAACATGGTGAAGGACACCGCCGGGTCGAGCCACTCCACTGCTCGGAGTTCGCTCAATTTCCCGGAGAACCCGCGGGTCGATTCCATCTCGGAGCAATCCGTTCGCACTGATGAACGTACGGTTCGGGTAGACAGAGACGACTTCTCCGCGGAAGGGACGCGTGATCTTCCTCGTCTACCAAACCGACGGACGCACGACCGCGGCGTCCCAAGGCTGATAGGCAAGCGGCCACCATTTCAAAATGCCTTTCATTTGATCTGCCTGCTAGTCTAAGGGCAAGGCTCCCCTCAAGGGGCCCGGCCGAGCAAAGACTAGCCAACGGAATTCGCCCTCCCCCACCCCTTCTCCATCGGCCAGCTTGCCCTCTAGCCTACGGACTCGCTCGGAGACTTCTAACTATCATGCTGAGTCACGCGAATCTCGGCCCCCGGGGCACCTTGCCGAGCCGCGGACCAGCACGGGTGACGGATCTGGGATGGAATCACCATCCGTCACTCGCCTTGATGAGTCACGTATCTCTTTTTCCCCCCAAATTGATACGTGCACTCATAGCGCTCGGCCCCACCGGGCACAGGTGCAGCCAACACCTGAGCTCGAGGAGCGCTTCGACTCCGGAAGCAGCCTTATGGTCACCCCGACGCACGACCTCGGTGGTGTCCATAATCCTGGGCGTGCGGGCACGCCGCGCCATGGGCCCGGCCGTGCCCATGCACAAGGACGGTCGACCTACCCCGATCGAACGTCACCTTCTTCCCTAGGGGTATTGGACGTTGGGGAACCGACCTTTCGGATCCCCATTTGGGCAACGTCCGCGGTCCCGCTCCTCCGGGGGGAGGATCTACCAGCGGGACCAAGGGTAACCTGACATATTCCTCCAGGGGGAGGAACACGGGACCGCATCCTGACCAATCCGCACTTTCGCGGGTTGGGGGCTCGACTTCCGCATCCTCCTCCATACCATTATGGCCCTCCCAGGCCCATTCCAAGGACGTGTATGGTGCAGTGCACGGACCTGGACGGGGACGACAGGCCACGGCCTCTCAAGCCCCCCCCCAACAGTGATTCAGGTTACCCGGGTCCCCGGGGACTTTCTGCCTACAAGAAGAAGAGGGTCTCGTGGCTACGACTCGGCGGATGTCTGACCTACGCATTCGCCCAACGCGCTGGTCAGACCTTGAGTGCGGCCTACCTACCATGGTTTTTCCCCAGGGCCGCCACAGCCCGTTTACCTCCCCGGGGACCGGTGGCTCTATGCCCCCGAGAGAGACCAGTGGCTTAACGCCAACACCCAGCACGACCAGCTACATGGTCGAATGTGGCACCCGGCCTCACTTACCTGGGTCGACCTTGGTCTCCCTCCTCGGGCGCTGTCCTATCGGCAGGACGATGTCCCGGCCGCCGATTATAGGGCCACCGGGGACACACTACAGGCACCCCTCGACTTACCTCCTGAAGACGGGTGCTATGAACCCTCTCAGGACCAGTACCTCCCTGAGGCGGACGATGACGAGGAGCTAGCCCCCACCTCATTGTACGATGTCCGCACGATAGAACGGTGGCGACCAGACCTCGTTAGGAGGGAGGCCGCACCCGCTGACGAATTTCTCTCCCTCTCCCCCGGCCCAGAGATCTAGACCAATCTACCCAAGAACCCCTCAGTCGCCTCCTTGTTTACGGACAATCCCGTGACCAGGGAGATGGGCATTTCCCAGTCGGACCGTCGGTTGATCCCCCA
The DNA here is from genome assembly GCA_033310375.1 of Conus canariensis. Classification (NCBI taxonomy): domain Eukaryota; kingdom Metazoa; phylum Mollusca; class Gastropoda; order Neogastropoda; family Conidae; genus Conus; species Conus canariensis. Next base: position 41,268,804 of record CM065716.1, on the reverse strand, counting down.
CCTGCCCCCCCCTACTTCCGGCGCCATCTCCTTTAAGAACCTAAAGGAATGGGTCCGAGTAGCCAGGATGGGCATCCTCCACACCACGGCGGGACACACCTACTTGGACATGCCCCTTCAGCGAGCGGAGGCTCTATGGCCGGAGGACGATGGTGCCATCCCAGTACCGGGGACCCGGGCTCTGAGGCGCACCAAGAGCCTGACCCTCGCTTGTTCAGCGATCCTTTCATGCGACACCTAGTTAACAGGATTTCGCATCACCTTTCGGCTGCGGCGGACAGCGCAGCCAGAAGCCACTTCAACTGCTTGTTGGTCGCGAGAGAGGCCGTGCTGGCGCGGACCTCTCTCTCCCCGACGCTTAAGGCAGCCCTGCGATGCATCCCGGGCCAGGTCCAGTCGCTCTTTGGCGACTACTCGGCTGACGTCATAGCACAAGCAGTTGAGGAACGCAAGCAGGCTGTGTCCTTTGCGCCCAGGCCACCGCCACGCCCTGCTAGACCCCCACTTCGTTCCTTCCCCAGGCACAGACCCTATCCCAGACAATCGCCTTCCCGCACCGCACGGCCCGCCAAGCGACCTAATCTTCTCCCAAGGCCTAAGCCAAAACCCCATCAGCAAAATTTTCGGTTAGGCCAACAGTCACGCTCCCGGAGCTGACTAGGGAGACAGCCCGAGGGGGACTTAGATCAGGTAGCACCCCCCCTCGCCCTATCCCCCACCCACCAGCCCAGACCCTCGCCCCCCTGGCGGGCAGCCTCTCCCGGCATGCCCACCAGTGGAGACGCATACGCCTCACCCCTGGATAGTGGCGGTGCTACAGGAAGGGTTTCGCCTTCCTTGGGCCCACGAGCGTCCCCCCCCTCATGCTATCTCCCCCTCCCTCCCCCAACGAACCCTCCCCCGCCAAAGCAGAAGCTCTTCGCACGGAAGTCCAAGACCTCCTCAAAAGAGGGGCCATCTCGGAGATTTCCCACCCAAACCCCGGCTTCTACTCTTTGTGATCCCAAAAGCCTCGGGAGGATGGAGGCCCATTCTAGATCTTTCGCCCCTCAACAAGTTCCTCAGGCCCACCAAGTTCAAGATGGAGACCCCCACCCAGATCCGAGACTCCATCCATCATCGCGACTGGGCCACATCCGTAGACCTGAAGGACGCCTATTTTTCAGATCCTGATTCACCCGGCCCACAGACGATTCCTACGGTTCGTCTGGCAGACCCCGGAGAGGCCTGCACGCATAGTGGACCTCATCTCCTGCCTGTCACAGGCACCCCACACCTCGGCCAGAACCCTGTCCTCCCTCCTAGGAATGATGGAGTCCCTGTCTCCCCTCATTCCCCTGCGGCGGGTCCCCAAACGCCAACTTCAGAGGGAGTTCCGCCGACGTTTGTCACAGACCTCCGACCGCTGGGACCAGGTCATTCCCCTCGGACACTGGTTCATTTCGGCGACGGAGGAGCGGCTCACTCCAGCCACTCTCTCCACCGGGGTCCCCATCTCCCTCCCAACCCAACCCAACCACTGGAACTTTATACAGACGCCTCCAACTTGGGCTGGGGGGCCCACGTGGAGGACAGTCACGCCTCGGGGAGTGGGAGCTGGAAGCGGTCAGGCTAGCCCTTCTCCAACTCCAGCACAAGGTCGCGCACCGACTTGTTCTCCTCCTCACGGACAATACGTCGGTAGCTTGCTATGTCAACAAAGGGGGAGAGGCCCGCTCCATAGGCCTCTCCCTCAGAACAGAGGCCCTCCTTCGCTGGTGTCGCGCAACCATTGGTTTGTGCCCATGATCGACCTGTTTGCCACCAGCTTCAACCATCACCTGCCCCTGTACGTCTCTCCCATTCCAGATCCCCAGGCGGATGCAGTCGACGCACTATCCCTCCCCGGGACGGGCCTACTGGCGTATGCCTTTCCCCCCTTCCCCATCCTACACAAGGTGATCAGGAAGGCAAGGCTGGAAAGACCCAGGCTGATCCTCGTAACGCCATGGTGGCCGACCCAGTCTTGGTTCCCGGACCCCAAGTCCCTCACCCACGTTCCCCCCCTCCGGCTCAGCCCTCGCTGGGACATGCTGAGACAACCCCGGTCAGGTCTTCCTCACTCCAATCCCAAGATGCTTCGCCTACACGCGTGGCTTCTATGCCAGCCCAACTGCGAACATCTGCATCTACCCCCCACTCGGAGAGACCCCAGTCCGTCCTAGACACACTAGCCGGGGCAGGGGCCTCTCAGGGATTACGGGACTTCGCCTCGGCATCTCGCAGAGCCAGCACCGAATCCCTCTACAACTACCGTTGGGAGAGATGGATAACCTGGTGCTCAGATAACTCTGTTCCCCATTACTGCCCCTCCAACATCCAAATAGGAAATTTCCTCTCCCACCTATCCTCTTCCCTTAAGCTGTCGGCTGGCTCCATTCGGGGCTACAGATCAGCTATCTGCACTACCATTCGTCAACTGGGGGGCCCTTCTTTTGACAATGACTTTCTCCTCAGAGAGGTGTCTAGAGGAGTTGCTCTACGGGAAGCTCAGTCCCCTAGGCGCATTCCCCTCTGGGACCTTTTTACGGTCCTCGATGCCCTCAGAAAAACCCCTTTTGAACCCATTGCTTCTATTCCTTTTGACCTCCTCTCCTTTAAGACCACCTTTCTCCTCGCCCTGGCCTCGGCCAGAAGACGAAGTGAGATTCACGCCCTCAGCGGTGACCCCACAGATATCGCCTTCCACAGGGACGGCTCAGTCTCTCTCAAGTTCCTTCCGGAGTTCTGACATCTTGGGAAAGGGAGAAAAAGATGGAGACATGGACCTTTGCCCCTCCAGGTGTCTCAGGTACTACTGGGAACGCACACGCCCCAGGCGCTCCTCCCAGAGACGACTCCTTATCTCCCTCAACCCCAACAATACTAGAGATATCTCGGCGGGAACTATCTCCAGGTGGCTCTCCAAGACGGTGAGATCTACCTACGCTCAGGCGTACAAGGATCTCCCTGTCCTATCACCCAGGGCCCACGAGGTCAGAGCACTGGCCACTTCCACAGCGTTCCAGTACTCTGTCCCCGTGCGCCACCTGCTGGAGGCAGCCTACTGGCGTTCGGAAAATCCCTTCATTAATTTTTACCTGAGGGATATCCGCATGACCAGAGCTGATGGGTCTAAGGGGATTTCCTTTGTGGCGGCCAATGCAGCCATATCGGTCAACCCCAAGAACCACTAGGGCGCTCGCCCTCCTCCGATTCCTTTAAATTCTGCTATGGTCTGACATGGTAAAGTATATGACGCCAAAATGGGGAGTTTGTGTTATACTCCCTGTTTGGCTAGTATACTTACCATGTCAGACTCTAATTCCCTCCCTACCTTCCCCTCTGGCGCCAAGGTTCTCGGGGTCACCATACACCAGGCCTCGCTGAATGACTTATAGGAAGTTGACACTGGCTTCTTCCGGGGCCGGAAGTGGGGTGACATCACGTGACTGTCTTATGACTGCATTGGCCACGGAAAAAATTCGGCCTGACAGAGCTGGCTAACTGCCGTTGAATGCTATGGTCTGACATGGTAAGTATACTAGCCAAACAGGGAGTATAACACAAACTCCCCATTTCTACAATATAGTGCAGCACTGTGTATAAAAAAGAAAAATGGTGTTTTTCATGTATTAATCTTTTTCTTGGTGTTAAGCTGTTTGATCAGCGCTAACGTTGATGTGTAAGAACAGTTAGAGCATGTTACATGTCAGCAAGTTTTTTTTTATTGTGTCGGGTGTTGGGGTTTGTTGTTTTGTCTTGTTAATTGTTTGTTGTTGTTTTTTAAGCAGTTACATTTTCTCATGTATGTGTTTGGATGGATGTGTGTGGAAATATGTGCACTTCATCTTCAGACTGCATATGTTCATTTTAAATGCTGCTTAATTATGAACAGTCCATAGTGCATTGTCACTTTGTATTGATTGGTTAAAAGGTATCCAGTCCTTTCATTTCTACTGCTTCCATTTATTGAAAGCCAGTGTTTCTTCTTTTTTTTTTTTCATCATGTTCTTGAGGGTATATTTCCCCATTTGTATAAACCCTGACTGTTGTTTTAGGAAGCCAACAAAGAGCTGCGCAGTAAACAGCAGGAATCTGAAACAAAGGCTGAAACTCCCACCATTGAACTCTTTGACTTCAAGGCCAAGTTTGCAGAGACCAAGGCTTTCGCTAAGGTGGGATGCTTGTGCAACTGTTGCAAAATGTTCAATAATATTTTGTCTAAAATTGCTGTCATAATAGAGGTCCTTATGGATGAGAAATTTGTAAATGGTTTGGTTGCCAACTTCCTTTTAAAAGACAGTCTTTTGTAATTTGTTAAATGATTATGTACAGAGTCATCCGTAGTATGTATTTGTTAGGGAGGAGGCATATTTGATTTTTTTTTTTTCACCTGTACATTTGACCCTGTAAAAAAGTTGCATTTATGGATTAGTGATGAAATGAACATGTCCATCACACAGTCAAAACAGGTTAATAAATGATTTTAAAAACAGGAATATTTAAGTGGAATGAAATATGATACATTCAACGACATACGTTTTGTTGCTTCACAGACCATTGACATGGAGCTTCGTAAACTGGAAGTGCTGCAGGCCACCTCCCATGTCAAAATGCTGCTCTCCTTCATGCCTGATGCTTTCCTCAACCGTGGAGGTGAGTGCATCCTGTTTAACACGCATTCCTGTATTACAGATTTATACCTGCTTCATTCTCCTTTCCTTAACACAACAGCAGATAGAGGGTTGAGTATCTCTTATTTTTGACTGCATCTTGCAGCTGTGTGAGTGCCATTCTTCGTGTCGAATTTTTTTAGTCTTCTTTATGCTGAGCACTTTTATATGGATGTTAGATTGTTTTCTGTTGAATTCAGACAGTTGTTTTATTGTTTAAGCATTCTGTTGTTTATCTCCTTTTTTGGGTTTGATGTTTTTTTAAACTGACGGGGAAGAGTTCTTCAAATGCTCGATTTGGGGGGTGGGGGGGGGGGGGGGGGGGGTGAAAGTGAGTGACAGATTAGATATCATTGCTTTTCCTTCCAGGTTCATTGCATATGGGACAAGTAAGTTCTGACAGGTATTTTATTTTGATCGTTTAAACAATAAGTGGTGTGCAATCATGGGTTGATATTTTTATGAGTGAGCACTTCATTGATTCAGTTGGTGCTGTTTTTGAAAGACTGATGAAGTAAAACAGATGAAGAGATAACCATGTTGTGCGTGGCGTTGACTCTTACAGGGGACCATGACGCTCTGTCGGTGCTGTTGATGGTGCCTCGGGTCATTAACAAGGCAGATCTTCTTGCGTCGCAGGCCAAAGAGAAGGTCAGTTCAGTTTTCACTTACAACAAAAAAAGAAAAACATTGTGTATGTCATTCTGTGTTAAAGATGGATATGATTTGCTAGATTTTTACCAGTTAGGAAATAGCAGGCATGTCAGTAATGTTTGTGTTTAGCTCCTGTGTGATGGCGAAGTGATGACTAGGTTAGGTGCTCAGGGGTGAGCACCCTTCAGAGTGGATTGTTTCCATGTCCACGTGTTTGGTATTGCAAAGAAAAAATTGTTACCCCTAATGATGATGATGATGTTCACAAGATTGATACCAATAGGATGTGATCATGTAGGGTGTTTAGACAGCATTCTTTTAGAATATACTCAAGAAAAAAATTGCTGGATGGATCTTAACATTGTTTAGCATTGTCATATAAACAGATTATATAAACTGTTGGGTCTAAAAGAAATCTTTAATGTCTCAATGTGACTACTTAAATCTTTCAAGAATAAAATGTTGGGAACATTTATTGCAGTAAGGCTGTAACAACACTTGCGAAATAATCACATTTTGCCATGATGCAAAATGACAGAGTCATCAGCAAGAATTACTACATACAGTCAGAGATGATCACACAGATGATTCAGTGTTTATGACACAACATTGGTGGCTGTTTGTGACAGTTTGAGGTGGTGGAAAAGCTGGAGAGAGAGCATGTGCTGAAGGGGTCGAGGGCAGAGCAGTGCAGTTTTGCTAACCACCTGGTTTTGCAGCTGGCTTCCCTCAACACCACCATGCACCAGTATGAGAGGTCAGTCGGCCCATGCTTTGCTTCACTGATGCTGTACTGTGTTTACTAACGAACTTAAAACATAAACACAGCATTGAGCAAGAAAAGGATGCAAACCCTGTACACTAAAGCCATTCCAAAACAGACACTTGCGTCCTTTCTTGGACAAAATATGTCCATGAATATGAAAAGCCAGAGTTGACAGTGTTTACAGGCCTGTATAAATGCTGGTTCAAGCATAAACTATGATCTGTCTGGATATCTGTGTAACTATCATGTGTTTATGGACCCTTGAGGGTTCTCATGACAAGCTCTTGAACCTGAGATGCTGTGTTTTTAAACTCATTTGTAACTGCTTTTCACTCTTTTGCATACAATTTCTCGGTTAGATTTTTTGTCTGTATTTACTTTTAAAAGAAAAAAATATGCTGTTGTGGAGATTGACCCTGCAAACATTTATGAAACTGATCACAATCTGCCCAGCTGTTTACAAATTATTTAAGAAAACCACACAGGCAGGACCAAAGGTAGTAACCCTGTTCTTCATTGCATCACCAGCACAGGATAGAAAGTGGTGATCTCACTATGCTGATCTTCTTTTCAACTTTATGTTTCTGTATAGTTGAGATGAACGCTAGTTTTATTCAAGCAGTGTGTCCTTATTTGTGAGCACAGTATGTCTTCAACACCAGAGAACACTTTCTTAGGATGCCAGCGCAGGTCTGTGGTGAACAGTATTATCAGTTAATTGGCAAAGGGAGTGGTCCTTATGTTCTTGTGATCACAATGAATAGAAGTAGAATGTGCGCTTTGCATATTTTTCTTCAGCGGGAAACATTTATTGTGGGTATGGTGATTCAAAACTATTGTCTTGAATCCATCATTCCTTTGCTGTCAAAAATTGTGAGAGCAAAGTTTTTTGTGTGATGGAAAGAGGGCAGAAAGCAAGTGAACTGGATAAAGGGTATGCTAGCCGTAAAAGTGTAGACTCAGAAGATATATCAAGAATTCAAGATTGCAACCAAAATGAAGTAGGATGCGATGGACTGACACTGTAATAAAATAGAGCAGTTAAAGTAACTAAGAAGTAATGAGTATGATGATTTCTATAAAATAGATCATCACTGCTTTACGAGCAGGGAAATCCTACAAGTGGCAGGACATTCTGCTACTACTATTCATACTGAAAGAATAGCCTAACAATTACGTTACTGTGAATCAGATAAACCTGTCAACCTCAGTATCATTTCAGTTTGTTTACTTCTTATTCTAAGTAGAAACAGAAGTATGTTAAGCAGCATCAACTGTTGAAACAGCTTGATGGAAACAGTTTAATTGTATTTTAGCTCCATCATATTACGTTAACTTGAATAAATAAATTTAGATATAACTAGTTTTCTTTATCATCATCATCATCATCATGCAGAATGACCCTGAGGATGGTACTGTGTTGCTAGTGCCCTAAACAACTGTGGGGAGGACCTGTTCATCAAGGTGGGCACTCTGTTACCTGAGATGAGTGCTCATGAAAAGAGTCTGGATCACTACATTGACATGCTGAGGAAAGATCAGGTAAGCTGGTTTCTCGATCATCACAGTGTTTAAATATTAAAGACTATTACCTTGATCATGCTAGTGTTTATTGTGATTGGTTTTTCGTGTTTGTTTGCTTTTTGGAGGAGACTGGGTTTGGAGGTAGGTGGGTAAAGATGGGTTGGAGGATGGTATTTTGCACAATGCACCACGTTAGAAAAAAAAAACGTAATTGCAGTGTTAAAAAGGATTTATAACGTGTTCATATATGCTAAGGCTCTTGAAACTTAATGGTGTGTGACCTCTTTATCAGAGTATTTTGGTTACCTTTAAAGAGAAACAATTTTGATTGAACTTGATGCAATATGTATGCATGTTGCTAGTGTCTGGATTTATGCTCCAAGTCTTTCTCAGAACACACAAGATGTAACACAGTGGCACCACTCCCACATCACTGAAGTAGGCTTTGTGGGACGTCAGAGTTTACCATCTGAGTCATGTCCTGTGCCAGTATCTTGTCAACACAAATTCACTGTATATTTTGCATGAGTATCTGAATTTGCTGTTTGAGCTATGTCCTGAGCAAGCAAGACAGCTTGTTCTTTGGTGAAATGTTTTGATGATCACAATTAGTTATAGTTTGTTATAGCATGAGTCATGCAGTTCATATGATTTGTTGATATTTTGGACATATTATACACCAGAATCAAAGTATTATAGATGTTTATATGGGTTATTGGATCATGTGACTTTATAGAATCATATTGGTGTGAATGTCAGTGAATTCTTGTGTGCAGTTTTGTATTTGTTCAAATTTGCATTGTTCAAATAGTTAACGTGTGAATGTCTGGGCATATAGAATTTTGACTGCGAAGAATTTATGTGTATGAATGCATGAGTTATGTTTATGTGTGTGTGTGTGTTTGTTCAAATGTTCATGAATTTTTTATGAATAATGTTCTTTTTACATCTGTGCACAGTGTTTTATCTTTTCTTGTCATTTTTGTGGCTTGATGTTGACAGTGGAAGATTTTCTTCTTTCAGCTGGATGAAACCATTTCTTTGGACCTCTTGGAGAAATCCATTGGCTTCTTCCAGGTACAGTCAGACTCTACTGTGTATATAGTTAATGGCCAGTCTCTTAATTTTGCACATTTTTTTCTCCCACTTTCCTGGCTAAACAAATGATGTAGATGTCAGTGTAATGAGTTAGATGGGTCAAGGCTGTTGGAGTGGCGGTGACATTAACCCTGTCTGTCCTGTGGGTTTGAATTGTCTCAGGACTGAGTTGTGGTGATATTAACCCGGTCTGTCCTGTGAGTTGAATGTGTCAGGATTGTTGGAGCAGCTGTGACACTAACCCTGTCTGTCCTGTGGGTTTGAATTGTCTCGGGACTGAGTTGAGGGGGCTTTAACCCCGTCTGTCCCGTGAGTTGAATGTGTCAGGATTATCGGAGCAGCAGTGGCTTTAGCTCTGAATTGCTGCAGTAGTGTTGATATTAACTCTGTCAGTCCTGTGGGTTTGAATGGACTTGGGATCGTTGGAGCAGTGGCGACATTACATTAACCTTGCCAGTCTTGTGAGGATTGCATCCTGGGCAGTCTTCCATGTGTAGTTGAGTTTGTGTCATTCAGTTGACATGCTGGCAAGGGCTATTTGATTGCCATGTAAAATATTGACATTTTTGTTGTCATCATTTCTTCCTGAACCTGTGATAAGTTTGTATTCTTATTGAGCAGTGAAACCATGCCATGGTAATCAAAAGACATTACAAACTTATGCACACACACACACACACACACACACACACACACACACACACACACACACACACACGCACACACACACCAACACACACACAAAAGCTAGAAAACGCACCTACTGCTCTCAGGCTTTGTCAAGAATTTATATTCTGGTCCATGACAGATGTGTCCCTTCATTGAAGGGCATTGGACAAACAAGGGAAATGCCTCAATAGATTATTACCTCTGTCAAGGAGTTCACCAGCATCTGTCTGTTTTTTTTTTTATTTGTCTGTCTACAAGACTGTGTGAAATTGCCAAATAAGGGGGTAAGGTATTAGGACAGGTAAGTATATCGTAAGTGCTTTTCCTTATGCATGTTTCGAAACGAGGGTCAAACGTGAAGAAATATTACTGTTGATCTTCAAGTTTCCTTTACCCCTACCCTCAGCCTTCCCCTCCCTCTACCCTCATCGTCACATTTCATCCTCCCTAACACCATTCACCTCCCATAATGACAGATCAGATGTGATGCCGTCAACATTTGAGCATTTATGCACCACATCAGCATAAAAGCTCCACTATTCAAGCTTTTTTTTCTTTTCCTTTTTATACCTCCCTATTCATTGGCTAGCTGTGTTAAATGGCAGTCAGCATTTCATTAATGTTTGCAGAGAAGCATTAACCATGGTTAAGCAGTGATACAGAGCTATTTATTTGTACAAAGTAGAGTACCTTTAAAGCCAAAGTAAAGGAAATGAAAATTGTTAGAATTAGCCATTTTAGAGTGCTGGGGCCAATTCACTCGTGTTGAACAAAATTTTACTGGATCTGATTTTTTTATATGTACTTGGCTGTAAATATATGCGACAGGCCATTTTAGATCTCGTGTCAGAAATCAGAAGTATTCAAAAACAATGTATGTGTTTTGTGAAGCAACTGTATGCAGTCCATCTGTCAAGTGAGCGTGTGGATTGCACCAGTCTGATGTGCGATGTTGTGCGCTGCGTCCTGAGTGCCTGCGACTGTATCACCACGGACATCACCAGACTGAAGATACTTCTACTGGTAAGTAACATCTTTCTTTAGTGAACAGTCTGTGGTTTGTGTTTTCACTGAATGTTACAGATCGACAAAGAAAACAATTGGTCCAGAGGTCAAGATGTCAACGTTTTGAATTAATGCATTATGACCACTGTTACCACACTTGATCTGTGCTAATAGCTATATAGCAGCATATCTTGATATACACTGACCTTACACAGATGGTGCTATCTCTTGATTTCATTGCTAGCCAAGGTCACAGAAACTGGTGTGTATGTGTGTGGTGGGAAGTGTGTTAGGTTAATTCCTCTGAATAGTGAAACTAGAAGGGAAGAGAGTATGTCAGGGTTGTTGCTTTGAGTGGTAATATTGAAGCGAAGCGTGTCATGTTGATGTGGTAATGGTGATATGCATATCTTTTTTTAAAAAGGTGATGGAGACAAATATGTTTTGTAACTGTTTTATTTCCTTTTAAGTTCTCATTACAGTTGTCTGATTGTGTATGCATGACTGACTTTCATGTACGTCTCTGTGGTCTTCAGCCGGGCCAGGAACAGAGCGAGTTCTCCATCTTGCTTAGAGACTTGGAAACCTGCAACAATGATACTCGCCTGTGTGCCAGAAAGGTGAGCATTTTAGTCTTCAGACTTTGAGCAAACATGTTAGAAATCAAACTTCCCTCCACCCCATCTCTCTCTCTCTCTTCCTTTCTCTCTCTTCCTCTCTCCCTCTCTCTCTCTGTCTCTCACTCTCTCTCTCTCTCTCATTCACTCTCTCATGCTTGCTTGCTTTCTCTTGCTCGCTGTCACTCATGCATGGTGGATCTCATAATGTGTTTATCTGTACTTCCTGAAAACAGTTCTTTCATCTTGTGTCTCATCAGATCAAGCGCCGATTACCACAAGAGGGGTCAGCCATTGCAACGCCACTTCACTTCTCTAAGGAGGTAACTAAAGACGCAATAAATTTATTTGAAAAGCTTGTGGTGATAAGTCTTATCCAGCCTAAAGCCTCATTCACTGATTTCATGTTTGGTGACTGTGGATCCTTTATCCTTTCCATGCCAGCTGGCCTGAATCTCAGTTGATTGAGTGAGTGTCGGCCTGCCTACAGAACCCTGTAATGCTGTGTTCCCTGGAAACAGCTACTGTATGGGTCCTCTTCTTTGTCATCAAGCCACATGGAATTGCAGTCAGCAATCAGTTCGTCATGTACTTCAACACTGTTATAAACTCATTTTTTTGCTGTTCATTGAATTAGCAAGTTCTTCTGGTCTACTTTGCTATGAAGTCATGGTAGTAAAGTTACTATCATTGTCACTGACAAAACAAAAATCGCTGGGAAAACTTGGAACATAAGATGCTTTTGTTCATGATTTGTATTGCATTCTGAACTTCTTTTTTTAAAGAGAGAAGTCATGTGACTAAGAATCCTCTTTCTGTCTTTGACTGAGGTCAGGGGAGAGTGAATTTTAACCCCTTCAGAGTTAACAGTTACAGCTTATAACAGTCTTGGTACACATTTTAACTAATGGCAATGCACAGGCAATAAAGTTCACCAGCAATAGCATGCTAATACTGGGACAGATTCTGGCAGTATATCTGTTGTCATTCAACAGTGTGGTTAACCATCGCATTTTGATGATGGTGACAAACTGTTTGGCGTCATATACTATACCATGTCAGACCATAGCATTCAACGGCAGTTAGCCAGCTCTGTCAGGCCGAATTTTTCCGTGGCCAATGCAGTCATAAGACAGTCACGTGCAGTCACGTGATGTCACCCCACTTCCGGCCCCGGAAGAAGCCAGTGTCAACTTCGTATACGTCATTCATCTTCGGCCTGCCGTCAAAGCAAGATAAGTCTTGTGCTCTGTCTCGCCTATACTTGCCTTTGTGTTAACATTGCTGTGTTTTGTTTCTATACTTGATTCAGTTGTGGCTTGCACTAGACCCTGAGTTTTTTTGCCGTGTGAGGCTCTTGGTGGGAGCGTATTTATTAAAAGATTTGTCCCTTTTACCGGCACTCTCGCGACTTTGTTACTCGCGATCGTCGGCACCGCTCGCCGGTCGTGTTCCCCCACCATATTGCCGAGCCTCGGGTTCAGCACGCATTTTGTGCTGGTTCCGGCTTGCACTAGACCCTGAGTAATTTTGCCGTGTGAAGCTCTTGGTGGGAGCGTATTTATTAAAAGATTTGTCTCTTTTACCGGCACTCTCGGGAGCGTATTTATTAAAAGATTTGTCTCTTTTACCGGCACTCTCGCGACTTTGTTACTCGCGATCGTCGGCACCGCTCGCCGGTCGTGTTCCCCCACCATATTGCCGAGCCTCGGGTTCAGCACGCATTTTGTGCTGGTTCCGCTTATTAAGGTTTAGTGCTCAATAACTATCACACCTGTACTCTTTACCCTTCACAGGTAGAACGTGTTCGAGTAAGGGTGCGTGACACTGATCTGCTTATTAAGATTTAGTGCCCAAGAACTATCACACCTATACACAGTGATACTCCACGTGTAGAGATTGCTATTAATAGCCATACCAGTCACACGACCGGTGGCGTGTACGGGTAGTTCGAGTTTTCAGTCGATCTCTCGAGCACTTTGCACGACACCACACGGACGATCGAGATTAATTGATTTTCTCGATCGGCCACCTTGTCTCCTCTTTGCGGTCGTGTGTTCCGGGTTTGCTCTATCCACCTGTGCCCAACATGGTGAAGGACACCGCCGGGTCGAGCCACTCCACTGCTCGGAGTTCGCTCAATTTCCCGGAGAACCCGCGGGTCGATTCCATCTCGGAGCAATCCGTTCGCACTGATGAACGTACGGTTCGGGTAGACAGAGACGACTTCTCCGCGGAAGGGACGCGTGATCTTTCCTCGTCTACCAAACCGACGGACGCACGACCGCGGCGTCCCAAGGCTGATAGGCAAGCGGCCACCATTTCAAAATGCCTTTCATTTGATCTGCCTGCAAAGTCTAAGGGCAAAGCTCCCCTCAAGGTGCTGCCCAGAAAGTCTAAGGGCAAGGCTCCCCTCAAGGGGCCCGGCCGAGCAAAGACTAGCCAACGGAATTCGCCCTCCCCCACCCCTTCTCCATCGGCCAGCTTGCCCTCTAGCCTACGGACTCGCTCGGAGACTTCTAACTATCATGCTGAGTCACGCGAATCTCGGCCCCCGGGGCACCTTGCCGAGCCGCGGACCAGCACGGGTGACGGATCTGGGATGGAATCACCATCCGTCACTCGCCTTGATGAGTCACGTATCTCTTTTTCCCCCCAAATTGATACGTGCACTCATAGCGCTCGGCCCCACCGGGCACAGGTGCAGCCAACACCTGAGCTCGAGGAGCGCTTCGACTCCGGAAGCAGCCTTATGGTCACCCCGACGCACGACCTCGGTGGTGTCCATAATCCTGGGCGTGCGGGCACGCCGCGCCATGGGCCCGGCCGTGCCCATGCACAAGGACGGTCGACCTACCCCGATCGAACGTCACCTTCTTCCCTAGGGGTATTGGACGTTGGGGAACCGACCTTTTCGGATCCCCATTTGGGCAACGTCCGCGGTCCCGCTCCTCCGGGGGGAGGATCTACCAGCGGGACCAAGGGTAACCTGACATATTCCTCCAGGGGGAGGAACACGGGACCGCATCCTGACCAATCCGCACTTTCGCGGGTTGGGGGCTCGACTTCCGCATCCTCCTCCATATGGCCCTCCCAGGCCCATTCCAAGGACGTGTATGGTGCAGTGCACGGACCTGGACGGGGACGACAGGCCACGGCCTCTCAAGACCCCCCCAACAGTGATTCAGGTTACCCGGGTCCCCGGGGACTTTCTGCCTACACCCCAGGGCCGCCACAGCCCGTTTACCTCCCCGGGGACCGGTGGCTCTATGCCCCCGAGAGAGACCAGTGGCTTAACGCCAACACCCAGCACGACCAGCTACATGGTCGAATGTGGCACCCGGCCTCACTTGCCTGGGTCGACCTTGGTCTCCCTCCTCGGGCGCCGTCCGATCGGCAGGACGATGTCCCGGCCGCCGATTATAGGGCCACCGGGGACACACTACAGGCACCCCTCGACTTACCTCCTGAAGACGGGTGCTATGAACCCTCTCAGGACCAGTACCTCCCTGAGGCGGACGATACGAGGAGCTAGCCCCCACCTCATTGTACGATGTCCGCACGATAGAACGGTGGCGACCAGACCTCGTTAGGAGGGAGGCCGCACCCGCTGACGAAGTTCTCTCCCTCTCCCAATTCGCCGGTCCCCCCCCGGCCCAGAGATCTAGACCAATCGACCCAAGAACCCCTCAGTCGCCTCCTTGTTTACGGACAATCCCGTGACCAGGGAGATGGGCATTTCCCAGTCGGACCGTCGGTTGATCCCCCACCTGCCCCCCCTACTTCCGGCACCATCTCCTTTAAGAACCTAAAGGAATGGGACCGAGTAGCCAGGATGGGCTTCCTCCACACCACGGCGGGACACACCTACTTGGACATGCCCCTTCAGCGAGCGGAGGCTCTATGGCCGGAGGACGATGGTGCCATCCCAGTACCGGGGGACTCGGGCTCTGAGGCGCACCAAGAGCCTGACCCTCGCTTGTTCAGCGATCCTTTCATGCGACACCTAGTTAACAGGATTTCGCATCACCTTTCGGCTGCGGCGGACAGCGCAGCCAGAAGCCACTTCAACTGCTTGTTGGTCGCGAGAGATGCCATGCTGGCGCGGACCTCTCTCTCCCCGACGCTTAAGGCAGCCCTGCGATGCATCCCGGGCCAGGACCAGTCGCTCTTTGGCGACTACTCGGCTGACGTCATAGCACAAGCAGTTGAGGAACGCAAGCAGGCTGTGTCCTTTGCGCCCAGGCCACCGCCACGCCCTGCTAGACCCCCACTTCGTTCCTTCCCCAGGCACAGACCCTATCCCAGACAATCGCCTTCCCGCACCGCACGGCCCGCCAAGCGACCTAATCTTCTCCCAAGGCCTAAGCCAAAACCCCATCAGCAAAATTTTCGGTTAGGCCAACAGTCACGCTCCCGGAGCTGACTAGGGAGACAGCCCGAGGGGGACTTAGATCAGGTAGCACCCCCCCTCGCCCTATCCCCCACCCACCAGCCCAGACCCTCGCCCCCCCTGGCGGGCAGCCTCTCCCGGCATGCCCACCAGTGGAGACGCATGCGCCTCACCCCTGGATAGTGGCGGTGCTACAGGAAGGGTTTCGCCTTCCTTGGGCCCACGAGCGTCCCCCCCCTCATGCTATCTCCCCCTCCCTCCCCCAACGAACCCTCCCCCGCCAAAGCAGAAGCTCTTCGCACGGAAGTCCAAGACCTCCTCAAAAGAGGGGCCATCTCGGAGGTTTCCCACCCAAACCCCGGCTTCTACTCTCACCTCTTTGTGATCCCAAAAGCCTCGGGAGGATGGAGGCCCATTCTAGATCTTTCGCCCCTCAACAAGTTCCTCAGGCCCACCAAGTTCAAGATGGAGACCCCCACCCAGATCCGAGACTCCATCCATCATCGCGACTGGGCCACATCCATAGACCTGAAGGACGCCTATTTTCAGATCCTGATTCACCCGGCCCACAGACGATTCCTACGGTTCGTCTGGCAGACCCCGGAGAGGCCTGCACGCATAGTGGACCACATCTCCTGCCTGTCACAGGCACCCCACACCTCGGCCAGAACCCTGTCCTCCCTCCTAGGAATGATGGAGTCCCTGTCTCCCCTCATTCCCCTGGGGCGGGTCCCCAAACGCCAACTTCAGAGGGAGTTCCGCCGACGTTTGTCACAGACCTCCGACCGCTGGGACCAGGTCATTCCCCTCGGACACTGGTTCATTTCGGCGACGGAGGAGCGGCTCACTCCAGCCACTCTCTCCACCGGGGTCCCCATCTCCCTCCCAACCCAACCCAACCACTGGAACTTTATACAGACGCCTCCAACTTGGGCTGGGGGGCCCACGTGGAGGACAGTCACGCCTCGGGGGACTGGGAGCTGGAAGCGGTCAGGCTAGCCCTTCTCCAACTCCAGCACAAGGTCGCGCACCGACTTGTTCTCCTCCTCACGGACAATACGTCGGTAGCTTGCTATGTCAACAAAGGGGGAGGGTCCCGCTCCATAGGCCTCTCCCTCAGAACAGAGGCCCTCCTTCGCTGGTGTCGCGCAACCATTGGTTTGTGCCCATGATCGACCTGTTTGCCACCAGCTTCAACCATCACCTGCCCCTGTACGTCTCCCCGTTCCAGATCCCCAGGCGGATGCAGTCGACGCACTATCCCTCCCCTGGACGGGCCTACTGACGTATGCCTTTCCCCCCTTCCCCATCCTACACAAGGTGATCAGGAAGGCAAGGCTGGAAAGACCCAGGCTGATCCTCGTAACGCCATGGTGGCCGACCCAGTCTTGGTTCCCGGACCTCAAGTCCCTCACCCACGTTCCCCCCCTCCGGCTCAGCCCTCGCTGGGACATGCTGAGACAACCCCGGTCAGGTCTTCCTCGCTCCAATCCCAAGATGCTTCGCCTACACGCGTGGCTTCTATGCCAGCCCAACTGCGAACATCTGCATCTACCCCCCACTCGGAGAGACCCCAGTCCGTCCTAGACACACTAGCCGGGGCAGGGGCCTCTCAGGGATTACGGGACTTCGCCTCGGCATCTCGCAGAGCCAGCACCGAATCCCTCTACAACTACCGTTGGGAGAGATGGATAACCTGGTGCTCAGATAACTCTGTTCCCCATGACTGCCCCTCCAACATCCAGATAGGAAATTTCCTCTCCCACCTATCCTCTTCCCTTAAGCTGTCGGCTGGCTCCATTCGGGGCTACAGATCAGCTATCTGCACCACCATTCGTCAACTGGGGGGCCCTTCTTTTGACAATGACTTTCTCCTCAGAGAGGTGTCTAGAGGAGTTGCTCTACGGGAAGCTCAGTCCCCTAGGCGCATTCCCCTCTGGGACCTTTTTACGGTCCTCGATGCCCTCAGAAAACCCCCTTTTGAACCCATTGCTTCTATTCCTTTTGACCTCCTCTCCTTTAAGACCACCTTTCTCCTCGCCCTGGCCTCGGCCAGAAGACGAAGTGAGATTCACGCCCTCAGCGGTGACCCCACAGATATCGCCTTCCACAGGGACGGCTCAGTCTCTCTCAAGTTCCTTCCGGAGTTCTTGGCAAGAATCAGGAACCGGGCACCCCCTCTCCCTTCCTCGTCATCCGTTCCCTGACGGACATCTTGGGAAAGGGAGAAAAAGATGGAGACATGGACCTTTGCCCCTCCAGGTGTCTCAGGTACTACTGGGAACGCACACGCCCCAGGCGCTCCTCCCAGAGACGACTCCGTATCTCCCTCAACCCCAACAATACTAGAGATATCTCGGCGGGAACTATCTCCAGATGGCTCTCCAAGACGGTGAGATCTACCTACGCTCAGGCGTACAAGGATCTCCCTGTCCTATCACCCAGGGCCCACGAGGTCAGAGCACTGGCCACTTCCACAGCGTTCCAGTGCTCTGTTCCCGTGCGCCACCTGCTGGAGGCAGCCTACTGGCGTTCGGAAAATCCCTTCATTAATTTTTACCTGAGGGATATCCGCATGACCAGAGCTGATGGGTCTAAGGGGATTTCCTTTGTGGCGACCAATGCAGCCATATCGGTCAACCCCAAGAACCATTAGGGCGCTCGCCCTCCTCCGATTCCTTTAAATTCTGCTATGGTCTGACATGGTATAGTATATGACGCCAAAATGGGGAGTTTGTGTTATACTCCCTGTTTGGCTAATATACTTACCATGTCAGACTCTAATTCCCTCCCTACCTTCCCCTCTGGCGCCAAGGTTCTCGGGGTTACCATACACACAGGCCTCGCTGAATGACGTATACGAAGTTGACACTGGCTTCTTCCGGGGCCGGAAGTGGGGTGACATCACGTGACTGCACGTGACTGTCTTATGACTGCATTGGCCACGGAAAAATTCGGCCTGACAGAGCTGGCTAACTGCCGTTGAATGCTATGGTCTGACATGGTAAGTATATTAGCCAAACAGGGAGTATAACACAAACTCCCCATTTTTGGAAATCCGTCAAATGTTATGATTAATTTTCACATAGGTAACTTTCTGTTTGGTTAGTTGTGCAGGAATGTATGATTTTATTCAAGAATGTTTAGTATACAGAACGGAGTAGTGGCCAGAGCATCATGTGTGTGTGTGTGTGTGTTTGGTAAATAATGAATACCTTACATTTACAAGTAATAGCCATGAGAAAATGTCTTTTTCTTTTTCTGAAAATGTTAAGAAATAGCAATGTGCAATGGTCTAGTTACCTTGGGAAGTGAATAGGAGCTACCCAAGGGTTCTAAGATGTTGGTAACATTCCCAAGGAAACTGTTCAGAAAGCAAGTACGTTGAGAGAAAGGTGATTGTGGTACTTCATGTCATGGATGAATGCTTTGAAAGATGGGAGTAATAAGCGTGAGTGTCATAAATGAGATTGTTAATTCATTTCCTTGGAAGAGTGCTCGTTATTTTTTTGTTGTTGGGCATGGCTGAAAGTAGCAGGGTCACGCAGTAGAAGAAATAGCAGCAGCAGCTGTTGTCATTTATAACATTATTGGTATGATGTACAGATTCAGGACTTGCTCATGGACTGCAGCCACAATGTGATGCGAGTGGCTCGCATATTACAGGCTGTGGGACACGGTGCCATGAACCAAGCCTCTGTCATGACAGGTTAGTTCTTATGTTGAATGCGTATACACATTTCTGTCCAGTTTATTGTTGGCAGTAGCTATATTTGAGGCTTGCCGTCATGAGCCAGTCTTGTTCTGTGTCAATCAAATGTGTCTGTAACATTCAGAGCAGAATATTGATAGACTAGAACTGTGATCTGTTGGGGTTATCTTTCTCTACCTGAATAATTTGCAATTGCCCAATTAGAATCACTTTCCGGGATCAGAAGTAGATAACTGATATGTGGCTTACTTCGGTCAGAAATGGAAATTGTTTTCTCTGGTATCGATTCTGTCATAAGTTTGATCACCTAGAGTACTTGCTAGTTCAGACATGCAGGGCAATGGAAACGGTGAATTGTACATGCAAATCTGAAGCACATCTGTTTACACAAAATTAACCGAGTGGAGGAATGTGGAAAAACAAATTGTGTTGAGTCTTTGCGTGTATGATGACTGACCAAAGCAGAAGGCCCACTAGCCATAGTGATACACAAAGATGTTAGCAGGGTCATTATCAGTATCTCTGGTACAGCTTCTGTGTGAGTATAAGAGCACTGTTGTCTTCCTAAATGCGTCAGACCATTGCTAAAGTTTTGTTCAGTAACCTCGCTGTAACTGCAGTTTCTTCATTTGAATGACTAGCATCCTTGTCCTCTACACATACGACGTATAGCAAGGTGAAAGATCAGGAAGTAAAGTGGCAAGTTTACAATGCGTCTTTTGTGTTGATTTGTATGTGGACATTGGTATCTGCAACACTGGCTCAATAATATTGATTCATCCTACATCTGAGGCTGGCTTAAAGGGCAAATTTTTTTTTGCTGCGACCTTGTGTCTGTTAAATAATTATTTCAGCTTTCACTTTGATGAAGTTCTGTTGGGCATTGTATGGTATGCCATGACAAGGTTAAGGCAAGTTATAGGAAGTTTGCTGGCTCTGTTAGTCAAAATTTCACAAATAATGAGTGTCGCAAAAACTGTCCCCACACTTAAAATGTTCACTTTCATTTGGGTTCCTTGATCTATGGTCAGTTGCTGAACAGGATGCTTCCTTCAGGTTTTCATTCTTACTATCACGCTTTACCATTCTGTCGGCTTTCAACTGGTTCCTTTCTTCGTTCTGTGGCTAATAATGCCCCTTTGTCAGTATTTGTGGACTCGGATCATGTATGTCAAGCTCAGATTTCCTTTTCTTTTTTTTCATGGCTTCACTCATGTGTCCACCACAGGAGTTAGTGAGAGTGAGTTTGATCTTGTTTAGAAGAGAGACGTGCGTTCAGCCTCTCACCCTGCCTTCCTGCCTTGCCTCCCCCGGCCCCTTCTTCTCCACCTACCCCCGACCCACCCATCCCCATCTGTCCCTCCCTACCCACCTCTTCCCACCCCTATTCCAGCCTCCACCCCACCCCCACCCCCACCTGCTGCCTTGTTTCTCAGCAAAGTGCCAAAACTGAGGAGAGTAATGAGAATAAGATATTCCTTGTCAGACCCAGTTGTGAGGCAAGAAGGCAAAGAGTGTGGTCCAAGAGGAGCCACAGTGGCCTTTTCGTCATCCTCTGTTGGCACTTTCTTCTCTCAACAGCCAGCCAGTGCAGTCTAAAGATTTTTTTTTTCCTGTGAAAGTTAATTTTCATTTGATGTCGATGTACTAGACCCATGTGTTTCCTAGTGGTTTGATATTGTTGATGTTATTGTTATGCTGGAATCTTTCATGCTTGAAACCAGTGATTAAACTGTATTTTACATGTTTTTGTTGTTGTTTTTCAAATCATTTACCCCAGAAATTTAATGTTAATTGGTTCATTTGATGTTAGTACATTTGAGTTTTTTTCATTTCCCTGGTAGTTTGATAGTGTTGTAAAATGTGTTAAATAATGTTTCTTTTAGTTTTGGACTGACTTATATTAAGTCAGATAGTTCAACATGAAGATAAAAGGCTTGGAAACTGAAATGCCTTGCTTTGAAAAAGGAAAATGCAATTTCAGAATTATGTGGCATTTGTTACACGATGTGTATATTTCTTTTAGCTGTTGGACTGAAAAATGAGGTGTAACTGAAGGATGAGGAATCTGGATGAAAACTGGATTAGAGTTTTGGAGAAAACAGTTAATATAGTCATGTTAGCAGATCAAAAGAGTTAACTGATTAGAATCAGTATTAATTTGTAATTTGATCTTTAATCAAACACATTCAGGCATTTGTTGAAGAAGACAAGGTATGCAAGGAACACATCTGATATGATCTAAAATCTTCTATTATAAAATATACAGTTGCTTTTACTGAAAAGGATGCGGAGGGTGGGCTTAAGGAAATTAATTTGATTCGTATCAGAGCCATTTATTCGTCGGAATTTTTTGTCCACTCGTAAAGTTGGGTGTTCTCTGGACTCAGTTGGGATGACTGTAACCTCTAGTTCTATCTACTTGATGGATGTGTCTGAGTGTGTTGCTCAGATTTCCTGAACAGCACTGCAGATGTTTGTATCTCTCGGGCCTGATAGACCAGGTTATATTACGGAAGTAAGCGCGGAGTACGACACTGTCGTGCAGTAGGAACCAGAATGGAACTCCGTAGCATCATATTCATCACACTGATCAGGTTAAAAGACACAGTCGCAACTTCTTTACCCTTCATGCCCTGCATTCATAATGACCTCAGTTTGGATTTCCTCTCCTTTCAGTGAGTTCATATCAAGATCATCAGTATCTGTGAAATCATGGGGACTGGTGTTGAATGTACATAGTGGCACCTTTGAGAGGATGCTCGCTCATGGTGGCTCCTCAACTGGAAAATTATTGTCGTCAGTAGGAGGCCGAGGGAGTGGTGTCCTGCATTTTTTGGATCAGAGCATGCAGCACTGAACACAACTGAAGCAACTCAACAGTAGTGCAATGTCTCCTCTGGTAGGTTGCCTCATGACAACGTGACAGATTGTCAGTGCCAGGGCTTCAACAGTGCAAGCCGGGGGCTGTGAACAAGGAGTGGGGATGAGTGGCATGGGGAAATGCTGCTGAAGTTGTATGTAAAAGATGAGACAGCAAAACAAAGAAAAACGACGTACACGCGTGTATAATATGCACAGACACACAGACGTGCAGATGCACACATGTACGAATGCATGCATGTACACACGCACGCATGCATACAAAACACAAGCACACACAGACACACATACATAGACGCACACATGCATACAGATGCACACATGCACTTAGACACACACAGACACTGACAAACTGATAGATAAACAGACAGACATATACACACAAGAACATATGCACACACACACGCGTGCACACACACACGCACGCACACACACACACACACACACACACACACACACACACACACACACACACACACACACACACACACCAATGCAGAGATACAAATGCATAGAAACACGCAAACACAGTCAATCACACATGCACACTTGCATGCATTTATGATGATCAGTACATATTTGCGCACATTACCACACTCAACCAATCCCTGTTGATGTACATCATACCTACAAGACCAACAAACTCATCTATACACTTGATTACTTTCAACAGAGATTTACTGAAAAATGTGATTTTGTCATCTAGGAGGAAAACTTTCAGATTTGGAAAAGTTGAAGGGTTAGTAAACTGCTTGGTTGACTCTGCTTCTTCAGCTCATATCATAGAGACTGCAATCCAACCAGCCTACTGTACTTTGTTCTAACTGCATCAGTGGTCAACAGTACAGTGCATCAGTTGCATCAGCCTGAGGTTTTCTTAGGAATGAGTCTTAGGTGCTGCTGTATGCCAAACAAAAAGTGTCTTGTACATAGATCTGATGCTTGTTCTTTGGTAGTTTTCTGTCAGTAGATAACTTATAACTAGTGGTTGTATGTGCACCACATTTTCTTGCTTGGGCTTGCTGGCTGAAGATGCCTGCATGAGTCTTTGAGGTCTCTGAGGTCTGTTTATATAGGGAGAGGGAAGGTGTCTGTAGCTATACTGTGTACAGGCAAACTGGTGGGTGTTTGAACGCAATGAATGAAACCAGTATGCACTATGTAAAGAAATATATGCTTGTCTGTGTTAGTATAGTAGGATAGGTTGGTAGTTTTGTTTTAAGTAAGCATTAACACATGTTCTTCTGTCTGTGACCTGCTTGAGGTTTTCCCCCTGTCTTGTTTTGTCTGCCTCCTCACCCCACCTTCTCTCTCTCTCTCTCTCTCTCTCTCTCTCTCTCTCTCTCTCTCTCTCTCTCTCTCTGTGTCTCCCTGTCTCATATCTCCCAGAAGCAAGTCTCTTCCACCATCTGCTCTTTCCCATTCTCTCTGACCTTTCTGTTTCTTTCATGCATACCTTTGTAGCCCTCTGCACAGAACTGTATTGAGGAATGTCTCTTTTAGTGTGGGCCACCCATGCTAGGGGGCTGGCTGTTTCTCTTCGTGTTTATTCAAACTTCATTCGTGCTTAGGCGGCAGCAGGATGGGATGATTTAACACCTACAAGGGTCTGCATGTTGCTGAAGTGAACGGCTTGATACCCTTTAAGGTCATGGTCTCATGGTTGGCATGTCATTGTAACGGCATTGATCTACGTCATTGTATGCGTTGAACATGTGGTATTTTCTTCAGATCAAGGGCCTGCAGGTAGAAATCCCTACAATGTTTCATGCTGTCTTGTGACTTGATACACTGGGACTGGGGTTTTCATATTTTGTACCATAACATCTCTAATATAAGTGGGGGGGTTGTTGTTGTTTTCTCCTCCTTTAACATTAGATAACCAGTTTCCTTTGGGTCTGTGCATGGCAAGAGGAACTTTGTACAAATATTTATTGGGCTGTCTGTGGAGTAAGAAAAATGCTTGTTACAGTTACATTTTCTCATTCTTATGTGATCTGATTTTCAGTATTTCTCTATATCTCTTTTTTTGTCTCTCTCACACCCTTTCTTGTTGTCCATTCTTCTCATCAACTTTGTTTTCAAATTATATTTTTATAGGTGCTTTTTGTTAAACAAAGTTGAAGAGAAGAATGGAGAACAAGAAAGGGTGTGAGAGAGACAAAAACAAACATTTTCTGTAAATTGACAGTACTTAATGAATGAAGAGAACTTAACAAAGAATAATCTGACAATTTTTCTACAGTTTTCTTAAACAGAGAATTTTATTGCTTTTTCTATAAGAGGTTGGAATGAGCCGTGCAAGATCTTTCTTAATTTCTATGGGCATGGTGTTTTTTTCCTTTTCTCTTGTTGTTTAGCTGATAAGATTAAAGCACTGTTCTCAAAATATAGAGCATACTGTTTTGAATTTCCAGTAAATGCAGCTCATTTTCATGCTCATTATTTTCATCTTTTTGTAGAGTTTACTGACATGCTTTGGGATTCAAGGGGCATTTTCTTTTGTAGAGTTTATGGACATGTCTTGGGATACTAGGGACGTCTTTTGTGATACTAATAATAGTGGAATATTGCACTTATATAATTGTGTGCACTTATTGTCAGTTCAATGTATAAAAACACAATCCGTAAAGTCTTGCCACAGAGAATTTTGTGTCAATTAAATTATTTTCCTCCTTTAAAAATGTCAGCCGCTGCATATTTTTAGATATTTTGTGTTTTGTCCATCATGTCTGAAAATGGGCCACTGTCATCCTGTGCAGGTAATGGGCCCATGAGTCTTAAATTGTGTGTTTACACAATGAGATATTTAATAAATTACTATTTATTATTGAATGGAAATATGACCTGTGTATGATGATTAGTTGTTTTCCAGTAGAATTGCACAGTATAAGTACATTTATGATTTTCATAATTATTATTACTATTATTGTTGTTTTGTTGTTATTTTCATCGTGAATGTTACAGTTGATTTTGTATAACATTCCATTTTGGAGTGTTTTAGGATTTTTATTTCTGGTGAAGGTACATTTTGAATAAGAAAGTTCTAATCTTGAAGGAAATCAGTGATTTTGTTGTTGGGGGACAAGAGAGTGGGGGGGGGGGGGGGTCATTCACAACCATGTTAAATATAGTAAATGTGCATCAGAGTGTGTGTGTGTGTGTGCATGCACACACACTTTAAATGGGTAAGAAATTCAATTAGAGCTGGGCCTTTGAATGCAAGTGTCAAGTGGGCCACTTTGTGTGTGTGCGTGTATGTGTGTGTGTGTGTGTGTGTGAGCATGAGTGCGTGCGGGTTTGTTATGGGCAATGTTAAGGTTTAATTATTTGCTTGATTTGTATATGGTGTTTTGTCAGAATGATGTACAAAGAAAATTTGTTTGCTAGAGAAGATTAAAGTTGCTGGCATGTTTGAATATTTAAAAAATTTTTTAACTGTTTATGTCTTGTAGGTGTTTTCCCGTATTTTCCCAGTGATTGTTTCTTAGAGTGATTTGTGATTGTTTCTTAGAGTGATTTACAAAACCTTATCAGATTTTGAGGGCACTATTGTAATTTAAACTAAATGAGGATGGGAAAAGGATCTGATCCTGCTGATATCTGACTCGGAAGCATGCATCTTAACACAGTATGAACTTTCAGAGTTCAGTTATTGAAGGGGGTTAGTAAGAGCGGGGTAATAATAATAATAATAATAATGAATACTTATAAGAGCGGGGTAGGGGGGTCATGGGGGATTGGAACAGACGGGGAAGACAGGGATGATGTGAATTAGTAAAATAAAACATGATCTGCACAGTTTGATTGTAAATTCTGTCTGTCTGTCACCCCAGTCTACCTCCTTCCCTGCCGTTCACCTAACTTCCCCATCTCACCTTTCTTTCCAAGTTCAGTTCAGTTCAGTGGTTTATTGTCTTTTCATCACCAGATGATATTAGACACTTATCAACAAAAAAAACAACAACAAAACGCAACAACCACAACAACTTCACTCTCAACTTATCAGCCATGTTAGTACTTTCAAACCCACATCTGATATATGCATATTTACATAAGTAAAATACCCTAGTGGTACACAAGTTTCTGTGAATATAACCCTAAGTGGGAATAATAAGCAACTGTCTTTTTTTCTGTCTCTTTAGTTAGTTTGAAAAAAAATTGAATAAACATGTTCTATAGGAAGAAGAAGATGACGAGTTGAATAACAACAGAGTGTTTGATGATGTGTGAACAGACAAGGAGGGTGTGATGGCCCACAAGATGGAGGAGCTGGCCAGTGAGGCCGTCTGCAAGATGCCCAACAGGGATGACACGGGACCCTACGAGTGTCTCAGGTGCCTTGTCTTATGGGCTTGCACACAGGCATAGCGTATGGGGCAGGGTGTTCTGTGGGCCTGTGCACAGGCATAGCATATGGGGCAGGGTGTTGTTCTGTGGGCCTGCACACAAGCATAGCTTATGGGGCAGGGTGTTGTTCTCAGTCATTTGTTTGTGTTGTGTATGTGTGTCCCTTTCCAGCAAGATCACTCTGTAACAGTTGGGTGGCTCATCATGAGTGAATCAATATTCAATTTCAGAAAATAACGCAAAGATCAGCATCATGCACATGATTGATATTGGTTTTGTTTAAGTCAATAGGCTCAACATCGATGATATGATGAATTGTAAAAATGATTTGACACTACAGTATGATCAAACCCTTAACTGGCAATGCTTTTTGAGGTCTTTCTTGTTGCATATGCACATGGGAAAAGTAGTTTGTCATCGATATGAAAGCTTTCTTCTATACTGAAGGAAAGTCATACTTGAAACTGCGCAGAATGATACAGGTTAAGATCTGCTTGAAGATGATAGTGAAACAAATAAAATTACAATGTAATGTGTTAGGTATATATTGAAGTTCTTGTATTTATGTAATATTTTTTTTATTATATTCCAGTAAACATGTACATGGTGCTCATTTTTCACAAGCAACAGATGACTACCGCTGTTCTCAGAGTCTTCTCCCTTAAAAATCATCTAATTTGTTTGAATACCTTCAGCGCTTAGAAAGCTCACAAAGCTGAGATGATCTAAGCGCCACCGTTTTGGTGTAAACAAGTCTCAGATCATGGTGGGGGGGGGGGGGGGGGGGGGGGGGGGGGGGGAATTTGTGAAAGCTGTAAAGGATAGCAAGTGGTGCAAGGGAAATAAATCACTTTTATGAATACATTATGAGTTCATCACCTTCACTCATTCAGTGATTCTCTCCCATCTGTAACAGGCAAAACATGTCATCAGATATCTGTGTATGACATACAGAGAGATGAGCAGCTACAGAAGTCATTGTGAGCTTCTTGGCGGCAGTCATGCGCTTAAAACTTCTCTTCGGAATTATATGGAATGCAGTTTCAATTTGTAGTGGGAACAATTCATGCATGTAGGGGGTGCATCCAGTTTTCAAGTACTATTTTCTTTTTTCACTGTTTTCTTTTTTAGTGTCACATTGTGCAGAGGTTATGCTGTATACATCTGCAGATCAGTTGGATGTATGCTGTGATGCAATCTAAAAGAGAGAGGTACAGTTTGCTTGATTTTTAAGATATTTGTGTATGTGTAGGTTAGTTGAAATAAAACTGCATAATCTTCATCGAGAATGAGGTAAAAGAGAGGGCAGATTAACAAGACAAATTGATGAAATATTGAATATTACAAACTAAGGATTTTATCTGTACATGTCTTCCATATTTTGTTAAAACTGACCGACTATCTTTGTGCAGACTATGGTTTGGTAAGGTGGTGGGCACCATGAACAAACTAGCCAACGCCATGGAGAACGGAGAGTATGACTTTGACGGCACACATGACAAAAAGGTCAGCCTTTACACAGGTTCTACAATATTATGCTCCATAATTTTTCAGTCATAACATGCACGCACACATGCACACTCTCACGCCACGCGCACGCACACACACACACACACACACACACACACACACACACACACACACACACACACACACATATTAAATTTGTATTAAAATCAGTTTCCATGCATCTGTATCTATGCCTTCTTGCATGTTTTCTGTTCTCTCATGAATGCATACATTTTCGGATCTATTTCAAATGCAGAGTAACCATTTTCCCTCAGACTCTGGCTCCAGTGCGTTTGCGTGGAGAGGCGATGCGCAGTCACTTTGGGGACGTGGAGGTCATGAAGGGCAAGCTGGACGCCAAGGACGATGAGATGAAAGAGATCAAGAGACTGATCAAAATCAAGGTCAGTCTGGATGTATGTTTGGGTAGTTAGTTACATTCAGGTTGAATGTCCACACCGACTTAAGACAATAGTGCAGACAGAGATAACGGTCCCAGGAGAACGGGGAGAGGGGGACCATCCAAACACTACACAAAAGTCATCAGAGTGATAACACCTTAAGACTAGCTGCGAAAATGCCAATGTTTATGGCTGATGCCAGCATGATTCAGGCTCACACATCTTACTGCAAACTCAGCACTTTTACCTCAAAGCCAGCCAGACACCATGGGTTTGCCAACAGTATTTTTATGTTTGATCCTTACTTTGTTTATTTTTTTTAAGGGGGAGGAAGGGGGGTAGTTATTTGTGAGCTATGAGGATCAGAATCAAGGTGAGTAAAGTTTTGCATGTAGTATGAACTAGTGGTATGATGTAACAGACCGACAGTTTTGACAATTGTTTTCTTTGTGTGGTTTAGATAGAGGATTATAAATTGATTAAAAACAGACCAAGGAGATATACAGTGGTAAAAGTGTGAGGTGGGAATACAGTTAAAGGGAAAAGGTGGTTATTTTGGATTGAGGATATGTACAGATCTAGTGACTGAACAGTGTTTTATAAAGTAAGGATACCGTTTACATTTGAAGAAATTGACATTTTTTTTTAGTATGGTGATAGAAAATATGTTAAAAACAAAACTGTCATGTCTGTGTCTGTGTCTGTATGTGTGTGTGACAATTACAATTTGAGAAATATTTAATGCACACTAATTGTCAAGCACAAAAATTCCTTATCACAATTATAACAAATTTTTCTGTTTCACTTTCTAAACAGTTTAGCTGCTCTTATACATTTATTACAGCTCTCAAAGCATTAGTACTTAGAATGCCAGTTGTAATAGAAGAGATATATTTTATGCTCTGAATCAATTTGTTATGGTGATATGCTAGTCATGTAGGAGTGGTGAATAAGTTTTGCCCTCTCCTTTATACTGAAATAGCCGTCGTAATTTTTTTTTTTGTTCAAGCTTTTACTTAGAATAGTAGAGAAGTTTTAATGCAGTGTTTTTGAAAGATGTGAGAGCATGTGTTGGAGGCTGACAGAGATGTTGTGATGCCGTATTGTTTTTACAGCAAGAGGAAGTGAGCGAACAGCAAGTACGTGTTGGGCTGATTGAGAAAAAACTGGAAAACGCCAACAAGGAAGCTGATGAACGTGTGGAGAAAATGCAACGCAAACTGGATGATGCAAATCTGCAGTTCAAGAAAAAGGAAAAGTAGGTGGATTGTGTGTGTGTATTTCAAAATCCAGAAAAGAATATAGAAACTTGAATTTTGTTTTAATTACTGGTGACCAAAAGGATTGGAGAACATTATCTTACATGTATTAAAGAAGAAGAATTACTAAGTTCAAACTTTCATGCATTGGAATTATGGATCCAAAGTTTGAAAAGACAACATTCTGAAAGAAGAGATTAGCAAGATTGCAAACAGAAGAGATTAGCAAGATTGTGTATTTTGTTCGACATTATGTCTTGTAACACTGCAAACCCCAAGCTTGCAAAAAGAAGAGATTGGCAAGATCACATATTCATTCAACATTATGATTTGTAAGACTGCAAACTTCAAAGGCAGTTTTCCTGTGTTCCAAAGAATGTAAAGAGGCATACAGTATTCCACAGGAAAGCTGGACAACTGTAATACAAATATGAAACAAGAGTATGCACTCGCAGCACCAAGGTTAAAATCTGAAAGGAGTTTACGTCAGCTAGACAACCGAATCGGGGGATCTAACAAACAAAAATCACAACCATGTTTTGCAGAGAATTTGAAGAGACTTACGACACACTGCAGGGAGAGATTGACAACCTGGAACAGGAGAAGTCGGAGCTGAAGGAACGACTGAGGGTGCTTTCCAAAAAGACTTTACTGGAAGGGCTGACTCGCCAGACTCCTGGACAGGGAGGTGTGTATGTTGCCAGTCTTGTGGTTCATGTGGTTGTTGAGAATGTCGCTTTAGCTGTGGTGGTGGCTGCTGGTATCTTTTTTTAATCACAGCAGTGGTAGGCCAGTATTACCCCTGTGAGGACCACTGGTATTTAAAATTCAACACCACACTTACACAGCCTATGAGAAAATTCCAGGTATTTAGTTTTATCACATGATTGCAGACCTGGGTAAATGTGATGATGACTGTGGATGTGTCACAGGTAGCATAGGTTGGCAGGCCTGTGTTACCATGGTAGGGACTGCTTATGTTGCTGGTGTGGTAAGTTGGCAGGCAAATACTATGGTTATGACTGCTGATGTCAGTGTTGTAGGTTGACAGGCCTGTGATACTGTTGTGACGATTGCTGAAGTCAGTGTTCCCATAGGTTAGCAGGTCTGAGTTATCATGATGACCGTCGAAGTCAGTAATATCAAATCAGCAGGCCTGTGTTAACTATGGTGATGACAGCTTATGTCAGTGTTACCATAGGCTTGGGTTACTATGGTGATGACTGCTGCGCATGCACATACGTACACACACGCTCACATACACGAGCACGCACGCACACACGCACGCGCGCACACACACACACACACACACACACACACACACACACACACACACACACACACACACACACACCAGCCTATTTCTGGCCAGAATTCAGAAAGATATTCTGATCCTGTTGAATTATGATGAAAGCTGAGAAAAGAGTCGTCCAGTTCTTTGGCCCTGCATGTTGTGATGTCATGGTAAGCTCAGTTCCCTCACACACGTCCCCACCACCACCACTGCCCCCACATCCAAGTCTGTGGTAAATTTATTCAGTGTCCACAGTGTATGGGAGATTTCATAGCATTGTTACTGGAGGAAGGTAACGATGACTTCCACTCTAAAGGGGACTTGCTTAGCCTGGTTCTGTGACTTGGCAAAGAGTGTGGTCAGTTGTGAGAGATATTATGATGTACATTTACCATGTATATCCAATCACAAGAGGCACTGCTGGGACTTCATCAGCAGTACAGTCCCCATTGATGGTCAGCACACAGTACTCTGGGGCCGGAATAGCTCAGTTGGTAGAGCGCCAGATTCATAATCTTGGTGATCCTGGGATTGTGGGTTCGAATCTCTGCTGGGCCGTTTGAGTACAGGGGGATTTTTCTTTCAGAGTCAACATTGGTTCTGACTCCATTTCCAAAATAGTCCTTCAAATGAGACTATAAACGGAGGTTTCCATGTGTGAACGCATGCATAACATCTTGTACACTTGTAAAATCACATCACCAACTTTCGGAACAGAAGGCCAGTTTGGCCATTGGTATGCATGCAACGTTACACCTAGTATGCACCCAGCATGAGAAATCGAAAGAATGAAGAAAGTAAGGAAACTGAGTGAAGGATATTGGCTGATAGTCTCAGGAAATGGCTGAATGAGGCGCCAACAGGCAGCTGTTCAGTTGGCACTACCCAAGTAGGCAGCCCATTTCATACACAAGAGTGGATTGTCAGCACCTAAAACCTTTGGCAGGCGCTTCATAATGCTATATTATTATTATTATTATCATTGGACTGCAGGTGTTATGACTGCGATTTGTTGAACCTGGATGAGTTTATATCCGATTAATTTGGGATCGGCAAAGTAGGAGGCATGGAAGATGAACAGCAAGTAGAACAAAGAGAAGGTGGGGATGGTGGGGGAGGGGGGAGTGGAAACCTCCTCCATGGCTTCAAACAGTGTGTCCTGTGACAGGTCCGACTGGCAGTCCCGGGGGCAGCATGACAGGCAGCACGTCCAGTCTGGTGGACTCCCCGCAGCTTGTGCAACAGGTCAGTGCATAGTGACCCCTGCAGTTTTACCTGCAGTGAGTATGATGGAGTTTTTACTTGCACTGAGTAGTGTTGTGAGCAAGCTTTGGCTTCAGTGAGTTGTGTCATGAGAGTTTTGACTGCTGTGACAAAGCATTATCGGTGAGTTTGGTCTGCATTGAATGTGACATTGAGTGATAACCTCTAGCCTCTAGTTGATTCTGTTGTGGTTGCTGTGCTTTTGCTGGCAACATATTTCTTGATGGCAGCCTCTGGTATTTAAAAACAAAAACAAAAAAACTTTGATTTTTGCGCAGAAGTTTGCACACATATGAGCATATATTCATATGAATGCATGTGTGCACGCCTATGTGCTCACACACATACACAAACAAATGTACATACATGCACATGTATGTACAGACACACACATGCACACAGATACACGCACACATGTGCGTACACACAAACACACACACACACACACACACACACACACACACACACACACAAGTATTGGTAAGACATAACAGAGCAGTAAAGCCTTTCTTTCAGTGATGTAACTATGAAAAAGTTTATCCCGATAATCATTTGTACTTTTTCATTCGCATATATGGCAGAGATGCTTCACTTAAGAGCGTAAGCATGAAAAGCAGATTGCTCAGTTGTGGAAAGTGTGTACAAAGAAAAATGAAGTCTTGTAACTGGTTCAGATATGAAAATACAATCTGGATTACAAGCTCAATAAAACAATTTGTTGCTGACAGATGGAGTCATTGAAAGAAGCACTGTTGTTCGTCAAACGAGAGAACATTCGCCTCAAAGGAGGCAAGATGAAGGTGAGCAGGACATAGTGCAATATGTGAGAAAACACAAACGGGAAGGAAGGAAGAACCTGTAAAAAATTATGATGAGGCAGGATGTTCACCTGTATTCCAGAGAATCAGATTCTGACTGTAATCATTTTCTCCACGTTTCCATCCTAGTTTCCATTTTTATGGGTGACTGAAATATCAAAAGACATCAAGCTCAAAGTCATAAATGGTGATTTAGAAAACTGGACTTGAGATTCTGCTTTTTTTTTTTTTTTTTTAGTTAATCCTGAACTTGTTGAGTACAATGGAACTGACATGCAGGTGACGCCAGATTTCATTACTGTTAAACAGGTATTTAAAATCGGGCAAATTTAATTGAGCTTCATTAGCTTAAAATTAAGTGCTCTCATTGACTGATCTGTGTAAGAAAGTGAATCTCTGTAATTATCCCAAGGAAAAGGGGAAAGGAAGGTGTGTTAAAAGACAAAATCATACCAAGTTCGGGTATTCACCATAAGTTCAACGAGGGCATTGTTTGGACAGGTATTTGTTTAAACCTACTTTTGAGAGAAAATTTCCTTTTGTGTTCTGATAAATTCCTAAACTGATGGGCTTTGTGCATTATCTTGACAAACAACATGCAATTACAGAGTCAGTTGTCCAGGCTGGCTCCACTGCAAGTGCCAGTCAAGCCGACTGGAATGAGGAGTCCCACAGGTCATGTAGCTTTGCTGGAAGTCTCTGAAAAGGATGCAGGCAAGACCGATCTCAGCACACTGGCTGGCAGGACGGCAAAACTCCTGACTGTGAGTGGAGTGGAGAATGTTCCCACTTGAAATGCCATTCAGTTCATTAACTATTGGCCATTGTATTAATTAAGCGTGTGGTACAGTCATAGCGGGGTGTAATGGTTGCTGCTGTGCAGATTGTGTGAATGGGATACAGAGATAGTTTTCTGATATATTATGCATATTTTGATCAACACTTCCATGGTCATTGCGCAATCAGATGGAAATCAATAATAAGTTATGATATTAGTCATATGTTGTTCGTGAAGCAAACGAACATACATCAAGACTATGATTCCAACATACCTAAACAGCTCTGGTTCTCACCCTTCAGGGTCTTGCAAAACGTGTTATTACTTTTTGATTGATTGTAATAGAGCACAGATTGACATTGCTTGTAATTTGCAAAAGAAGGATTAGTTTGACTGGTTTAAAAAAGAATATGAGATACTGATCTTAACTGATGAATTTGTATTGTATTAATGATAATGTTATTGCCATCTTGATTAAAGGTAAAAAGAATGGTTGCAAATTTGTGGTTTGGGATCTTTTTGTAGAAAAAGAGTGTAGTTTTGTTTGCTGAGAGCTTTGTAAGGAATGTGATAGTGTATGTACTTCAGAATGACATATTTGATTTTGTTGTGTGTGTGATATTCGAGGGATGTGATTTGGTTTGTTTACAGGAAGCCAACAAATTAAGTGCCTGTCCCAAAGTGGTAGACATCACAAAGAGGAAACCAGGTAAACTTTCAGACAAGCAGCATGTTTGGGCCATCATCACAGGAACATTCACACAGCCAGCATATTTGGGCCATCATCAGATAAACATTCAGACAACCAGCATGTTTTGAGTCACCAGAAGATAAATATTCTGACTGTTGGTGTGCTTTGGGCTAGCATCAGATAAACGTTCTGATTGTAATAATGTTTTAGGCCAACATCACATAAACATTCAGACACCCAGTATGATCAGGGCCAACTGCAGGTGGACATTTTGGCAGCCAGTGTGTTTTGGGCCAGTTTTACAGAAATCTGAGAACCAATTTTTGGGGCCTGTTTGAGACACATCCTAAATTTTTGGTGTGTAGCAGAGAAACATTCTGAAAGCTGATAATGTTCTTAGCCGATACTAAATGCACATTCTGACAGTCACAGTGTTTTTAGCCAACGTTAAGCATTCTGACAGTGAGCATGTTTTTAGCCACAATTAGATGAGCTTTCTGACAGGGAATATTTTTTGGCCTGTATCTGATAATCATCATGACAATCATGTTTTTTTTTCAGGGGTTTTGCAAGTATCAGATGAACATGATTCCCACCATGGCCCTCTTAAACCTCAATAATTTGTTTTGTTATAAGTTAGATCGATGTAATATCTCAACAATATGGCTGGTATCAGGATAAATGATAATTTGATCTACAGTATAAATTCTGGTAAATATTGATTTCAGAGTAGCTCCCCCTTCCCCTTCCTCCAATATATGCTTCCTTTCACATGCACAAATTTATGCCTAAAGACTTCATGTAATCAGCCACATGTGTGAGCAAAACCATTATCAGACAGTAGCTTGAGGTCCGACAAAGAATAAGTTTACGATGCACATTATAGCTCTTTGAACAGATATTTGAATTGTCCCTCATAATACTTGCCTCAGTAGACGAACAAATCACACTTGAGGCAGAGATTTTCTTGAGATATGATGTTGCATAGACATTGTTTTAGAATGGAGACATCAGACACTAGACAGTGCTTGGGAACCTTCGTGAAACTATTCATGGTATGTGACTGTTTGACAGGGAACATCCCGCTCACAGAGCAGAGCAGTCCAGCTCAGCAACTAGTAAACAGAACAGCCGAACTGACACGACTGGAAAAACAGGCCACCGAGGTCAGTTCCTGACCAAGATATGTAGACAAAGTGTTTATTTAAGTGTACATCTTCATGTGTGTTGTTTGTGCATATACCCAGTACCGGTGTTTGTGTGTTCATACTGTAGTGTGAATATGTTCATGAAAGTGCGTGTCTTGTCATCATGCGTTTGTTAGCCTGGACTCTAGAGTATGCATTCAAATGTTAATACTGGTCTTAAAAATAAAAAATCAGCTGATTTAGCTCTGGTTCCAAGATCTGGCAGAGCATGAAATCCGTTTGTCCCAAAGTATTTGAAAGCTCCTAGGAAAACAATCGTTCAAAGGCATTATTTTTATCATGTTTATCTTTTTTAATGTCCACAACTTTGGTTGATACAGTTGCTACACAAATCTGAACAAGCTGAATGGATACCTATAAACACGCACAGACAAGCATCATAAGTGCTTGTGCCCGCATGCACATACACATGTATGCTCAAATACTCTCACATCAAAGAAAATATGACAGAATACATAAATACCTGAACATGTTAAAAAAAAAAAAAAGAAAGAAAAAAAGCCAAAGAAAACCAAAAACCACGTCATTGGGGACCAAGTATCTCAGACTGTATTGCCAGTTTTCACCGTTTGTTTGTAGAAGTGACTGTATGTTTGTAAAGGTAAGTAAAACAGCACCAAATAAAACAGAAAGAAAGAAAAGGAAAATATGCAAAAAATTACAAAATTAATGTTAAGTTTGAAACCTGCACAGTGATATTAGTAAGCCATAGACGTATGAAATGTAACAGCTGGTGCACTCATCTTTCAGAGAGCTTTTTGCTTTGTGGGAGGAAGATAGGGTAGTTATTAACTGTCACTTCAGACATTGCTTCATGGATCACAAACTAGACTGAAAAAGCAAACATGGTTACTTCCATTACATTGTCATTGACTGCTGAGAACTTTATGGACACCTGGGAGGTGAGGAGGGAAGGGGGAATACTGTTGATACGTTGGTATTTGTGTGTGCATTGGAGTGGATGTGGTTGGTTGTTCTGATGATGATGGTTTTATGCGACTTGTTTACTTTTATGAGCACATTGAGCTCAGTTTACTTTTATGAGCACACTGAAGTCAGCAGGAATGGCGACTATATGAATATTTGATAGTATTATGATTGTTATTTGCATATGAACATGTCACTACAAAACTAGTATACACAGCTGATCAGTGTATGTGGAGGTTACAACAGAAATAGTTAGTAATGTATACCCTGATTGAATTTTATTTACCATCTGCTTTTTCTCGCTAAAGCGATTAAACTGGGAGTGTTACTAGCCCAACAACTGGTGGATCGATTTCTTCTGGTACTATATGACTGTTAAAAAGGTTAAAGATTCCACAGCCTAATCGGCATAGGGACATTGAACTGTCAGAGGTTCACAGTGTCTTTGGCACAACATGATGAAAAGGGGGAGAGTGGGGGAAGATCCATCTCTCTCCTTCTGTCATTGTTAACCTTCCCTGAACTGAATTAGGTACCCATTTAATGATAGATGGATAGACGGTTTTCAAGCCAAGAAAAAATTGAATCCCACTTGTGATTTAAACTCGCGCCCTCCAGCTTCATAGGCAAAGGCTGTAACCATCTGGCTACAAGTCCCTTCTGACAGTATTGATGCCTTAATCCTTTTGGCATGAACAAGGTTGCCAACCATAAAGGAAGGGAGATAACTCATATGACGATTTTCCTGGGGCCTAGCTTTCTTACGACTGTCACAACCACCTAAGCAGCTATTACAAGTCAGTTTTTATTGCTTCATGAAGGCATTATCTGATGTCACATCTGCAGTGGAACAGAAAAATTTGGTTGGTCTTGGTTTCAGGCATAACGACCTCCTTTGCTACTGTCAGTGTGAAATTCTACTGACTCCAGATTAGTTAGAATTTCTAACTCCAGCATTCTAGCATTAGTGTGTATGTTAGGTGCAAAGTGAGGTGACTGCAGGCGGAAATTGAAACAAATTTTAAAAGGTATTTGAAATAAATCGGCCAATTAACATGGACAACCGAATTACAAGACAAAACACTTTTGTTTTGTCTTGTAATTCGTTTGTCCATGTCAGTTGGCAGAATTATTTCAAATACCTTTTAAAATCAATGTGTATATTATATCCTGCAGGTTTGTGAGGTTATCATACTGTTAATCCTGTTGTATAGTAATGCCTTTTGGTAGCTAAAATTCTTTATCATTTTTAAAAAATTGGCAAACAGCCAACTATGAAAAAGATAGCAAGTTTAGAAAATAGTCTGTTTGCTTTTAATTTTATATTCAAAGATCATGTACATGGTGTTTTTGTTCATTTGGTTGGTTTTAAAACATAAAGCAAGTAGTTAAACTTTACTGACCACAGACAGTGATTCTTGATTTATCTTCATAGCGTGTGTGTGGGTGTGGGTGTGGGTGTGTGTGATTGATGACAGCTCCAGGTGCAGGTGACAACGCTGCTGGCAGAAAACCGTACAGGGGGACAGGTGCGCACTGATTTCTCCACCTTCCCCACCCCTCAGTTTGCTAAGGTGAGTTTTCTTCTTAACAGAGTATAGGACAAAAGGCCTCTGTATGTTAAACATCATCACAGATATTGAAAACATGCTTCACTACTCATTTCTTTTAATGCTTCCTGCGTGACCTGCCTCGTAGTGGCTGTTAAAGCGACTGTTTGGCGTCATATACTTTACCATGTCAGACCATAGCATTCAACGGCAGTTAGCCAGCTCTGTCAGGCCGAATTTTTTCCGTGGCCAATGCAGTCATAAGACAGTCACGTGATGTCACCCCACTTCCGGCCCCGGAAGAAGCCAGTGTCAACTTCCTATAAGTCATTCATCTTCGGCCTGCCGTCAAAGCAAGATAAGTCTTGTGCTCTGTCTCGCCTATACTTGCCTTTGTGTTAACTTTGCTGTGTTTTGTTCTATACTTGATTCAGTTGTGGCTTGCAAATGTGAGGCTCTTGGTGGGAGCGTATTTATCAAAAGATTTGTCTCTTTTACCGGCACTCTCGGGAGCGTATTTATTAAAAGATTTGTCTCTTTTACCGGCACTCCCGCGACTTTGTTACTCGCGATCGTCGGCACCGCTCGCCGGTCGTGTTCCCCCACCATATTGCCGAGCCTCGGGTTCAGCACGCATTTTGTGCTGGTTCCGGCTTGCACTAGACCCTGAGTATTTTTGCCGTGTGAGGCTCTTGGTGGGAGCGTATTTATTAAAAGATTTGTCTCTTTTACCGGCACTCTCGGGAGCGTATTTATTAAAGATTTGTCTCTTTTACCGGCACTCTCGCGACTTTGTTACTCGCGATCGTCGGCACCGCTCGCCGGTCGTGTTCCCCCACCATATTGCCGAGCCTCGGGTTCAGCACGCATTTTGTGCTGGTTCCGCTTATTAAGGTTTAGGGCTCAATAACTATCACACCTGTACTCTTTACCCTTCACAGGTAGAACGTGTTCGAGTAAGGGTGTGTGACACTGATCTGCTTATTAAGATTTAG
The DNA here is from genome assembly GCA_033310375.1 of Conus canariensis. Lineage (NCBI taxonomy): Eukaryota > Metazoa > Mollusca > Gastropoda > Neogastropoda > Conidae > Conus > Conus canariensis. The sequence continues at coordinate 41,229,746 of CM065716.1, read as the reverse complement.
TGCCCAAGAACTATCACACCTATACACAGTGATACTCCACGTGTAGAGATTGCTATTAATAGCCATACCAGTCACACGACCGGTGGCGTGTACGGGTAGTTCGAGTTTTCAGTCGATCTCTCGAGCACTTTGCACGACACCACACGGACGATCGAGATTAATTGATTTTCTCGATCGGCCACCTTGTCTCCTCTTTGCGGTCGTGTGTTCCGGGTTTGCTCTATCCACCTGTGCCCAACATGGTGAAGGACACCGCCGGGTCGAGCCACTCCACTGCTCGGAGTTCGCTCAATTTCCCGGAGAACCCGCGGGTCGATTCCATCTCGGAGCAATCCGTTCGCACTGATGAACGTACGGTTCGGGTAGACAGAGACGACTTCTCCGCGGAAGGGACGCGTGATCTTCCTCGTCTACCAAACCGACGGACGCACGACCGCGGCGTCCCAAGGCTGATAGGCAAGCGGCCACCATTTCAAAATGCCTTTCATTTGATCTGCCTGCTAGTCTAAGGGCAAAGCTCCCCTCAAGGTGCTGCCCAGAAAGTCTAATGGCAAGGCTCCCCTCAAGGGGCCCGGCCGAGCAAAGACTAGCCAACGGAATTCGCCCTCCCCCACCCCTTCTCCATCGGCCAGCTTGCCCTCTAGCCTACGGACTCGCTCGGAGACTTCTAACTATCATGCTGAGTCACGCGAATCTCGGCCCCCGGGGCACCTTGCCGAGCCGCGGACCAGCACGGGTGACGGATCTGGGATGGAATCACCATCCGTCACTCGCCTTGATGAGTCACGTATCTCTTTTTCCCCCCAAATTGATACGTGCACTCATAGCGCTCGGCCCCACCGGGCACAGGTGCAGCCAACACCTGAGCTCGAGGAGCGCTTCGACTCCGGAAGCAGCCTTATGGTCACCCCGACGCACGACCTCGGTGGTGTCCATAATCCTGGGCGTGCGGGCACGCCGCGCCATGGGCCCGGCCGTGCCCATGCACAAGGACGGTCGACCTACCCCGATCGAACGTCACCTTCTTCCCTAGGGGTATTGGACGTTGGGGAACCGACCTTTCGGATCCCCATTTGGGCAACGTCCGCGGTCCCGCTCCTCCGGGGGGAGGATCTACCAGCGGGACCAAGGGTAACCTGACATATTCCTCCAGGGGGAGGAACACGGGACCGCATCCTGACCAATCCGCACTTTCGCGGGTTGGGGGCTCGACTTCCGCATCCTCCTCCATACCATTATGGCCCTCCCAGGCCCATTCCAAGGACGTGTATGGTGCAGTGCACGGACCTGGACGGGGACGACAGGCCACGGCCTCTCAAGCCCCCCCCCAACAGTGATTCAGGTTACCCGGGTCCCCGGGGACTTTCTGCCTACAAGAAGAAGAGGGTCTCGTGGCTACGACTCGGCGGATGTCTGACCTACGCATTCGCCCAACGCGCTGGTCAGACCTTGAGTGCGGCCTACCTACCATGGTTTTTCCCCAGGGCCGCCACAGCCCGTTTACCTCCCCGGGGACCGGTGGCTCTATGCCCCCGAGAGAGACCAGTGGCTTAACGCCAACACCCAGCACGACCAGCTACATGGTCGAATGTGGCACCCGGCCTCACTTACCTGGGTCGACCTTGGTCTCCCTCCTCGGGCGCTGTCCTATCGGCAGGACGATGTCCCGGCCGCCGATTATAGGGCCACCGGGGACACACTACAGGCACCCCTCGACTTACCTCCTGAAGACGGGTGCTATGAACCCTCTCAGGACCAGTACCTCCCTGAGGCGGACGATGACGAGGAGCTAGCCCCCACCTCATTGTACGATGTCCGCACGATAGAACGGTGGCGACCAGACCTCGTTAGGAGGGAGGCCGCACCCGCTGACGAATTTCTCTCCCTCTCCCCCGGCCCAGAGATCTAGACCAATCTACCCAAGAACCCCTCAGTCGCCTCCTTGTTTACGGACAATCCCGTGACCAGGGAGATGGGCATTTCCCAGTCGGACCGTCGGTTGATCCCCCACCTGCCCCCCCCTACTTCCGGCGCCATCTCCTTTAAGAACCTAAAGGAATGGGTCCGAGTAGCCAGGATGGGCATCCTCCACACCACGGCGGGACACACCTACTTGGACATGCCCCTTCAGCGAGCGGAGGCTCTATGGCCGGAGGACGATGGTGCCATCCCAGTACCGGGGGACCCGGGCTCTGAGGCGCACCAAGAGCCTGACCCTCGCTTGTTCAGCGATCCTTTCATGCGACACCTAGTTAACAGGATTTCGCATCACCTTTCGGCTGCGGCGGACAGCGCAGCCAGAAGCCACTTCAACTGCTTGTTGGTCGCGAGAGAGGCCGTGCTGGCGCGGACCTCTCTCTCCCCGACGCTTAAGGCAGCCCTGCGATGCATCCCGGGCCAGGTCCAGTCGCTCTTTGGCGACTACTCGGCTGACGTCATAGCACAAGCAGTTGAGGAACGCAAGCAGGCTGTGTCCTTTGCGCCCAGGCCACCGCCACGCCCTGCTAGACCCCCACTTCGTTCCTTCCCCAGGCACAGACCCTATCCCAGACAATCGCCTTCCCGCACCGCACGGCCCGCCAAGCGACCTAATCTTCTCCCAAGGCCTAAGCCAAAACCCCATCAGCAAAATTTTCGGTGAGGCCAACAGTCACGCTCCCGGAGCTGACTAGGGAGACAGCCCGAGGGGGACTTAGATCAGGTAGCACCCCCCCTCGCCCTATCCCCCACCCACCAGCCCAGACCCTCGCCCCCCCTGGCGGGCAGCCTCTCCCGGCATGCCCACCAGTGGAGACGCATACGCCTCACCCCTGGATAGTGGCGGTGCTACAGGAAGGGTTTCGCCTTCCTTGGGCCCACGAGCGTCCCCCCCCTCATGCTATCTCCCCCTCCCTCCCCCAACGAACCCTCCCCCGCCAAAGCAGAAGCTCTTCGCACGGAAGTCCAAGACCTCCTCAAAAGAGGGGCCATCTCAAAGATTTCCCACCCAAACCCCGGCTTCTACTCTTTGTGATCCCAAAAGCCTCGGGAGGATGGAGGCCCATTCTAGATCTTTCGCCCCTCAACAAGTTCCTCAGGCCCACCAAGTTCAAGATGGAGACCCCCACCCAGATCCGAGACTCCATCCATCATCGCGACTGGGCCACATCCGTAGACCTGAAGGACGCCTATTTTTCAGATCCTGATTCACCCGGCCCACAGACGATTCCTACTGGGAATAAACTGGCAACAGGCATCAATGAGGCTGCTGTATCTTGGGAACGCATTAGGGAACCCTTGAAAATATGAAAAGTTCTCCCTGTTTCTAGTTTGTGTACAATGGGAAGTAAGCGCCTCAAATACTTAGTATATGGTTTAGATTAATGGCGAAAGTAGTGTTGTTCTAGAGATGCCTTCTTCAGCCAAACAAGCTCAGAACAAGGACACCTGTCAGTAAGTGGGGAATCCAAGACTCAGGATACCTGGCACCTCCTGTTTCAACAGTGTGTTGCCATGGCACAAAGTGTTGGAAAGAGTAGAACAAAGTGGTTAAGATGAAGAGGGGAGTGAAGAAGATTGACAGAATATTGTAAGATTAATATGTTTGATCATTTCCTTGTTATGTTATTGATACATTGGATGAAGAACAGGAAACTAACTTTGGTGTCTACTTGTGTTGTGAACAGATGCACACACAAAATGTGAATGCTCTTGGGAAAATTACTGAATGATTGTTTTTGTTTTTTTCCCTTTTCCCTTGTTTTGCTGTTGCTATAGGAACCAAATGAATGCAAACAAGACTTTCTTCTACTACATTTTTGTCATGCTGCTTCTGTCACAACAGTGCTGTTTATATTGGCCGAAAGGTCCTTAAAAGGACTCTGAATGCAAACTCCATGTGTTTACAGTTTCTGATGGTATGTAGCAATAACAAAAGGCACCTGAATTGCGCGTTAGCTCATTTGGAGGATGCAGTAAGGGCATATCATGAAAGAACTAATGTGTCTTGTGTGGCTATCTGCATTTGTAGGCATATATATACTTGCATGAATTCGTGTACATGTGTCACTGTGATGCTGACCCACAAACATGTACACACACACATACACACTCTCTCACTCTCTCACACACACACACACACACACACACACACACACACACACTCCTGTATAACATAACATACACAAAGGCCCCACATAAGGACCCATTGTAATACTTGGTGCATGCAGGAAAACACAGTCATGTAGATATACCAAAGCAATCACTGTGTGCTTTCCAGGAATTGACACTTTCATTCATAAATTTACTGATGTAAGTGCACGACATATTCGGAAATGAAATTTGCTGAACAATTAAGTAGTGGGGGAAAACAAGTGCAAGTTAACAATTCTTCCATCATTATAGGAATGATTTGGCAAAGATTTGAAATTAAAAAAAAAAAAAAAAAAAGGATTGAAGATGAAGAAACTGGGAAAATGTATATCATAAATATGAAAACCCTTCACTAGCTGCATGAGGGAACCATCGCAATCTCTCTCGAAGGCAGATCTATATGTATCGCCTGCTCCTAGGCCTTTCGTCCGCTGGATCGGACTCATCAGGGAGACACGGCTGATTGTGTCTGTGCTCTTGGCGTCAAATAGAGACACACCACAGTCCGTAATTCTGTGGTGTTCTCACCACCAAGGGTTCAAAAAAAGAATCCAACAGCACCCCCAAAGCAGCCAGCGAAAGGTAGTAAATAAAACAAAAGGAAAGTGTGGAGAGGAAAATAGTCGTTGAAAAACTAAAAACATTACGCAAACAGTATAAGATGTAGGGGACAATCTTTGAGCTTTCCATATTCAACTTATTGACACACCACAGCTATCATGCTTGAACATATACAGAGAATCATACAATGTATGCTTAAACATTTGTAGGACATTCCAGTCCTTTATTAAGTGATCAACAAACATTTCCAAAAGCTGTCTTTCCTTTCACAAGATATTTTTGACTGGTGTATTGAACATGCTCTTCACATCGACATTTGGCTTACTCTTTGGAAAGCAATTACCTGCAACAAATATGAACTATTTCTCACTGCCTGTCTGTTCTTGCTTCCATCAATCCCTTATCACTCTTACTTTGTAATCTCCTCCTCTCTTTTCAAGTTTCCCCCCTCACGTACATATAACGTGATTGCACTTCAGATTTTGCAAGCCAAAGCTGGCTTGCAAATACCTTCAATTGTCTGCAAGTGTTAAGAAGAGAACAAGTACTGGGGATGGGGGGGGGGGGGGGTGTGGAAATTTGAAGTAGACAGCCCCCTCATTTTCCTTGCCCAAATCTGACACCCTTACACCCCCCACCCCCACCCCCCTCCCACCCCACCCATCTCTAAACTTCAAACACTAGGACACTTAAGTATGCAAAAGCTGGCACTGAAAATTGAGACGCTGCTATCTAAAGGCTTTCAGAAGACTCCAGTACTTGTCTGCATCACATGTATGAATGCCATGTTGTAAGGAATCATTTTTATATCACCACATACACCATTACACATAACAGACAGACACCTGTCATGGAGGTACTGGCAACAGTGATGATGGCAGTAGTCTTACGGTGGCAGTATCACTATCATGGGGAAGATTGGGGACAGAAAAAAGCAGTTATGTACAAGTTGGTCCTGTAAAGAAAACAAAGACCTGTGACTGGTAATGGCAAATCGATTTCTTTCAGTATTTACGCTTTATAAAAGGGGATTTTACCACCATACTTACAAACGTGTTATTTCTGCTTCAGCAACCACAAACATTTTCTGTGGTCAGATTATGGGATTTTTTTATAAATTCAAATTCAAAGACACATACATACATGTTCATATGTGAAACTATAATTTTCATACATAATTTTTATGATCAGTAAACTGTCATTAAATGATTCCATTAAACAGTTAGCACTGAAGTGTCAGAACTGGTTAGAGTTAGGGATGTTAATGGACTAGCTTTTATTTTATGAAGAGATATACACTTTATTAACAGAAATCTTTTGTTTAATGTGTTTGCTTTGTGTTTTCTTTCTTGATATTGTGACAGTGATGACCAACAGGGCTCTTCATAATTGCTTGGTCTGTAATCACATTCAAATTGTTGCTTTATTTGCAGGTACTGTATGAGAAATCTGGCCAGAGTGTAAAAGTGGGTCGTATTCAAGTACCTTGCGCTGGAGGGAAAGGGGAGACTATCCCAGTCAACATTCAGCCAGATCAGCTGCACACTATACATGCACGATTTCTAAGCTGAATGCCTTTAGCCACATATCTTTGGGTCTGACATAGAAGTGTTGACCATTCATGAGAAACTTTAGATTGTATGCTGTCGGAAAACTATACTTCGAAAGAAAGTCAATTTGTTAACGCTTTTATTGTTTCAGAAAGTTGAGTGCACCATGAAAGAAAGTCAGTTCATTAATGCTTTTATTGTTTCAGAAAGTTAATGTGCACCAGGTGCTTATTTTTTGCATCATTTGTGTGCGTTTGTATGTTGGTTTTGTTTTTTTTCTTTTTCTCTGGGTTTTCAGTTTGTGGATGAAAATGCTATGCTGTGATTATGTATGCTTTTTTTTCCAAAGCATTTGCATTTTTCTTACAGCAACTGCTTTAAAATAATCAAAATCCTGAAATATTGACAATGTTTCTATTGAAAAGTATGAACCTAACTCGATGAAGAACATGTGGCATTTTGTTTCTTATTCAAGATGTGCAAGTTATATTTTTTGCCCCTATATTGATCTACTCAACACTTTCCTTCATTTGTTTAATATTTTTATGGCATATACAACTGTAGTCTTTTCCCTTTCAGTCTACGCAATAGTTTCCTTCATTTGTCTTGTTTCCTGTGGTACATGGGACTGCAACAATTTCCCCTTCAGTCTGTGCAACAGTTTCTTTTATTTGTCCAGTTTTCCGTGGTAAATAAGACTGTAGCCTTTCTCTTTCAGTCTATGCAACACTTTTCTTTATCTAGGAGAATGGAATGGACTGTAGGGCTACTTAAAATAAGGCAAAATGCAAGATGGACACACAAAACAATGTACAAAGTTAAGCTATTAAATGCACAGTACATGTACAGACAACGTATTAATTGTTTCATTTCCAAGGTTAATAGAACTGATGGCTTTTTTCCCTTTAGTCTTCACAAGAATTATCTGTACTTGTCTAGATTCCCATGGTACATAAGACTTTTCCCCTATAGTCTACGCATCTGTTGTCTTCATTTGTCTAGTTTTCCAATGTTGGAACTGTAGCCTCCCCCCCCCCCCCCCCCCCCCCCCCCCTTTAGTCTAGGCAAAAGTTGCCTTACTTGTCTAGTTTTCCCGACGTAAACAGGACTGTAACCTTTTCCTCTTAGTCTACACAATAATTCCCTGTAATTGTCTTGTTTTCCAAGATAAAGAACTCTGTAGTCTTTTCCTCTTTAGTTTGTGCTATACTTTATTTGTCTATGGGAATGAAACATACTGCAGGATTACTGAAAACCAGGCAAAATGCAAAATGAACATACTAAGCATGCAAGGTGCAAAGAAACACTTGTTTGATGCACATTACAGAACAGACAAGTATAATTTGTTTTGTTTGTTTGCCTTTTTTAAGATTTATGGGCTTTTCCCTCTTTAGTTTAGGGAGCACTTTCTGTATTTGTCTGGTTTTCCATGGTGAGTAAGACTATAGCCTTTTCCCCTATAATCCATCTGATATATTCCTTCATTTTCCTAGTTTTCCATAGTAAGTTGAACTGTAGTATTTCCCTACAGTCTACACAGTGCTTTCCTTCATGTTTACTTTTCACTTAGATAGGACAGTAGCCTTTTTCCTCCAGTCTTGTATGGCAGAATACCAGAGTCCCCAAGATAACATGATCTTTTTCTCTCACATACCCTAGCATACAAGACGCCAGATTTGTTGAGGTACAGATTGTAGTTAAAAGGCTTGTCAGAAGCTCTTCAGTACAATTGTTATGTCATTAACATATGTTGTGGTGTACATCTGACAGCATCTTAGGAAAAGATCACAAGAAACAGTGAGAAGTCAATGTTTTTGATTGTAAAAAGAAATCTTGGAAATCAGTGCAATTTCTAAGCTGCCTTTGTTTTGTGTGTTTTTTTGCTTTGCTATGTTTCACTTTTTCATGGCAACATGCATTTGAGTGGTGAGATTTGCAACCTAAGACCTTGTGCTAATGTTTACAGACTGGAGTCTGTTTGCTCAGTATATATATTTTTATTGTATATAAATGAAAATATAAGAGATGTAGTCTACTTGTTCATGACTTGAGCCAAAATTGCACTTGTAAAGTGTTCATCATTGTCTGTGCTTTAAATATTAGCAGCTTTTTGAAAAAGACTCTAAGCTTGTGTCATTACGATGCCGCCAAGTTTCTGGTTAGTTCTGGGACCAGAGACCATGAAGTTAATCAATAACAAACTCTAAACACAGGAGGCAGGGAGTTGGGATGGAAATCAGAAATATGTCAGTACTTTGCTTGCCTTGTGAAAGCAGAGTACATATTCTCTTTACATAAATCTAGAAGAAGATCCAGTGGAACTGGTTTGAAACCTTATGCTTATCACTGCTTATTAATCAAGTATTGATAACATCATTTCAGACTCAGATTTTGTACTGCATGTTTTGTGCACTGATTAATTTATACTATGCAGTTGTTATCATTTATTGATATTGTATTCAGCGTTTTCAAAGTCTAGTCTTCGGCACATATCTTGGATGAAAAAGCTTTAAGCAGATGACATGATCACGCAGATTGGTAGGGGAGGAGTGAGGATATGTTCCATATCAGAGTCATGTTCACTCAACATAGCCTGAAAAGCAAACTGCACATGATCAGCATGCATTTTTGTGATATATCAACATGAAAAGAACAGTGTTTTTGACCGTTGGATATCATGTTTTTTTGACTGCATGTTTTTCCTTTGCACATTCCTGTCTGTCACAGTTGTTTCTCAATGGACCATTTATTTGACTCATTGCAATAGTAAAAAGCTTCTGGTTGCATTTGTTGATTTGATACCCAGCGAAATAGCGTCTGGTTTTTTGCTTTGTTGTTCATCTGTTATTGTCAAGGTCTCAGAAAATGGAAATACACTATTTTTTTCGTCCAAATTTTCATGTCTAAAATGACTCTTCACATCATGAAGCATAAGGTTCTGATCCGATGAGTGTGCGGTTAATTTAAGAACCTATTCAGGATGTGTGCAGAGTCAGTTTTTAGCATGTGAATCAGTTGCAAAAGAACATTTTTACAGTGTGTATTGACTGGAGGAGAAAATTTTGAAAGAGCTTTCTGCGCTCAGCTTTGGACTGTACAATGTGTGCTAGTCATCACATTTGGTGAGAAAAATACCTCAAATGCTGTTTGCCTCATCTTTGAATCGCCTTGCATGGTGCATTTATGCATATAGTTTTACTCGGTTGTCGTTGCAGTTCATCACAAACAAAATGGTATTGTGAAGAATACTGATCTGAAATTATGAACCATCTTTGATGAGGAATACGATAAGTCATGGTTTGATTTAAGAGTACATTTGAACTAATCAAAAACCAGACATCAGATGTGAAAAACAGTGTGATCTTAAAAATAAAAAAGGGGACGATAGTGTGATATCAAACTGAGCTGAAAATCACAGCAATGTAGACCATGGTCATAACATTTAGCAGAGTGTTTGAAATGTTTTTGACATTGTCTTTTAAGAAGTAAAACAGCAAGTGTTAGATCAGTTTTCAGTTATATGCTGATAAATTAAAAAAATCAAAATAACATGTATACACCTTTGCTTCAGTGTATAAAAAAAAAGTCATTTTCTTTACTAAAATCAAAACAGCAAGTGCTTGATCGGTTTGTAGTGGTACTCTGATAAATTAAAAAAATCAAAATAACATTTATGCACATGGTTGTTTAAACGAATAAAAAGTCATTTCTTAAAATCAGAACAAAGGTTTGTGGTTATAGATTGTCATTTTAGTGTATCACCTATTCATTTGTTCATCATTTTGTGTATCAGGACTCTAGACTATTTTTTTCGTTTTGGCTTTTAAGGCACTGCAGTCTTCCTTTTTCTGTAAAGACAAAAAGATTCATCAGCCAAAATTGGAATATTGACTGCAAAGAGAGAAGATCATGAACTAATATTTGGTTAGAACAGAATTGATGTGAGACAGAGGTGTTCTTTAGTGTCCCTTCATGAAATCCAGCCCTGTGAGAGCACATGTTCAGTCAGTAGCTGATCTTTATTCTGCTAAGCTGTTAGCTATTTGTTAACTCTGTGGCATTATCAAAGCATACAATCATATCACCTGTGCCATTGTGTTCACACTCATCAAGCTCTGAATAATTTTTCGTTTCAATTTCGATAGCATTGTCCTCACTTAATACCAGACTGGCTCAGAGTGGGTGACTTGCAGTGCTTGTGAAGAGTTTTCAACGCAATCTGGGCTGAAGAGAAAACACAAGCCACAGGACTGAAAATCTTGGTACACAGTAAGGGGTTAGACCTGGAAATATTCAGTGTCTTGAATAGTAAGAATAAAACATGCATTAGTGTCAGCTTTCAGTTCCCAATCCTTTCAGGTCTTTGTTGAAAAATTCCCAGAAAAAAAAGGACAAAGTTGATAAGTCAGTTAACTTATTGACTAAAACTTAAAGAACAGATACAAGCATGCTCACATGCCACGCGCGCGCACACACACACACACACACACACACACACACACACACACACACACACACACACACACACACACACACATTCTTACACACTACAAATGCTGCATATCTTGAAACGATGCAGCAAGATGACACCAGATACTTCATTACTAACTTGCTACCGCTGCTACCATGTTTCTGCTACTGACAATATTATCACTTCACATACGGTGAAAACATAGTACTATGGATTATGTGACAGAACAAATTGTGGTTGTGCTATTCTAAGGCTTGACACTGCTGAGACAGAGGGACATGTGAAACAGCTGGATCCATTTGCTTTGTGCAAATTGGTTTGGTCCTGATTCCATAGCTAAAAAAAGCAGCAAAAGTGCTTGAAAAAACACAGTAATCTGATTCATTGATGGTATGTAATCTTGTGTCGTCTTTTGTTTTCATCTCTGTTGATCCATGATCCTCTGATATTACACACACACACACACACACACACACAGAACCACAACACATACATTTTCATTTTGGTATAGATAGAGGGAGAGAGAACTATAAATCCATTGGGGAAAAAAGGGGGAAAGAGGGGGTGTGGGCTGTCACAGTTTAAAGAAAAAGGGGGGAGGGGGGGGGGGGGTAGTAGAGAAAAAGAATAACAGAAAACTTCGAAAGTTTACAAATGTGCACATTTTTTTTTTTCTGGGTCTCTCATAATGATAGTAGAGAGTAGAAAACCATGTGCATCAAAGACAGTTTGTCCTTGTGAATTTGTCAGTGTGTGAATTCATCAGTGTTGAATTCATCAGTGTTGTTATCTCTGGCTGAAAAAAGACAAGATGTATTTGATAGCTGGTTAGAGTTGGAGACAGCAAACCCAGCAAGCTTTTTTTTTAATCAACATTTATTAATGTATGGAGGGAAAAATTTGAACAGTTTTGTTGTTGTTTTTCATTTTGTTGTTGTTATATTGACATAGGTCACTTTTCGCACTGGCACTCCATTGGACACATTCCGAGACATGAAGTGATTTGTTTTTTTCCAAGAACATGTGCCGCTGAAATGCTGCTGCTCAGATGTTCATGGCCATTGTTTTTGGTCCATGTGCATGGTCGTCAAGATCATATTACAGTATGGAAAAGAAAGAATTTATGGCTGCGTTTCTGTGATTGAAACCATAACCTGTAAAGTGTGACATCCTAGTACTTAATTCATGCTGAAAGAAATGCATTCATCCAATATAATACTGAACATAGTTTTGGAAACATGCCTGTTGTGTTGAAACTCCACTTCTGATGTGATACCAAGTGAACCACTTTCTTAGATGTCAAATTTAATGCTGAATTCATCTTCAGCTTTTGGCAAGAACCCAGTTTTTTTTATGTTGGGTGCCCGAGAATTAAACCCCAAGCCTGTTGGTAGTTGTGTGGAGAAGGTTCCCGGACCACCATGCATTGTAAAGGTTGTCATAATGCCAGAAAGACTACTGCATGACTACTGCAGTCACCGCTTCGCACCACAGGCATGCTGTGATCCAGGTTTTGTTTGTGTGTATATTTACTTTTTGATTTTCCTTTCATATTTGAATGGTACATGGAATAAATTTGATCTGTATTATCTTTAAGATGGTGTATAAATGAGGACAGCTGGTTTCATAGTTCAAAAGTTACAACCATGTAAATCTAGTAACCCACAGCAGATCTGCTGTACAGCTGGTTTTCAGATGCTTGCAGTTTGTTGATAGCCAACAATGAAAGGGTTAAAGTTGTTGGAAAAATACAACGAATTTCAACTGGTTTGACATGGATCAAAACCCAATTCTCCCAGCAAGTAATCTAGATATGTGTGAAGGTCAGTGTCTTGACGGCTGTCCCGCCAAGCCTCTGAATGTAATGTCCATTCCCACTATTGCAGTCTCACTGACCAACAGGAACATTTGCGTCCATATCACTCATTCCATTGTTCTGTTGCTAACATTTTTTCCCTAATTTTCTGATGTAATCATTGTTTTTGTGACTGCTTGATGAAGTATTGCAAGTCATTTAAATTCTCCTTTTCGGGAAATAGGAAAAACCAAAAACGCAATTATTAACAGCTTTTGGGTTTGGTTTTTGTTTGTTTGGGTTTTTTTGTTTGTTTTTATGTTTGTTTATTTTTGCTTTTGTTTTTGAAAATGAAAGATGTCATATTAAAAGCTTGCAAAATCTACTTTTATTTGTTTAATAAACAATGTTCATTTTGATAATACATGATATATTTATTGATGTGAAATTGTCAATCTAACCATAAAAATTTCAGCTTAATGATTCCACTGGCATTGCACCATATAACAGTATAGCAACATCATCTCCATTGCTCTGTACTGTTCTAAATGACATACTTAATATGTATGCTTACTTAATACAAAATGTTTAAAGGTTATGGATATGTATAGTTTGAATAGACACACACATTATTCTTTATTTCCACAACGTTCCCTAGAAAAAAAAATGCGTGAAAACTATTGAATCTCTGCATTTTGGTACTAAGATGGATTAATATTTCCACATATGTATCTTTTATACTCAGATGTCAAAATTCCAGCCTTAATCTCCACAGGGTTTTTTTGTCTTATGTCAACATTTTTGAATATCAAAACATTTGTCTCTTGACTCATGGACTGACAAGAATGCAACTGATGTGTTGACAGCAACTTGGTTTCATTTCTTATGTTTAGAATGATAACAATAATTTGTTTTTTTCTGTATTAAATGGTTAATAATATCAAAACCATTGAACATATAACCTTAATGTCAAAATCTATTGGCTTATGTTAGTTTGTTGTTGTTTTATTAACTGGGGAAAGAAGGAGGAAAGGGTTTAACAAAGTACTTAATTTTTGTATTGATGCTATTCTGTTGCTTTCCATGTATGTGCAGTATACAGACCAGGAAAATAAAAGAAATGTTGCATTCATGATTTTCTTCATTTTTATATTGTGCATAGGAGTAACCTATGAAGCAGTTAATTGTGTTCTGTCGTGTCTGTGTTTGTGTCTCTGACTGCAAGATTAATTCATTTAAATGAGTAATGCCCAGTCGACTACACAGGGTTGTCATCAAAGGGGAAGTAACAGTAAACAGTTATTTACACATTGTATACATTCATGTGCTAAGCGTTGTTCCTCTCACTTTAAACCCAGTTTCAAAAAGAAAAGCAGCACCAAAATAAGAAAGAAAAAAAGAAGATGCTACAAACTGTGAAAAATTATCGTATTGGTAGACACTGCAGAGTAGATAGCTATAGTGTCCACTCTAGATGGTGCCTACAATCTCAACACGGTGCATAATATCACTATACCATGCCAGATAACAACAAAGAAGCTGGCATGTTATGAATTCTGCCAGAGATGCAAAAGCCTTTCTAAACAAAATAGGAGAATGGGTAATGAAGATATAGATAAAGAAATGCAGTAAATGATAGAAAGATGAAAATAAAGAAGCAGACAAAAAAGAAGAAATTACTAGCACAGGGATTCCAAGTCGGGATACAAATTGTTCTGAAACAGTCCCCTCATAACCACATGGACAGTCTGCAAAATAACTCAGAGATAGTTAGGGGTGGAGATTAATTAGCTATCTCTTGAAGAATTGATGGCAACAAGTTGTCAGATGTAGTGCTTGGGCACAAAACTCATAAAATTCTGAAGAAAAAAAAACTTCACAAGTGAGTAAAAGCAGATATTTTGGTAGTACGTTCTAATGGTGTTCACAATACGGGATTCATATACACCAGTTTGTGAACCCCCTTCTCACACTCTAACATTAGAAAGAGACAGTGGTAATGGTAATTACACTGCAGAGTTACCGCACATTATTAACCCATGATGATCAGAATGCCATGCATCATTCCTTCTGGATTCAAGTGCCTTTCTCAGATAGTGTCTGGCCCTGTCTGTAAAATAACTATATATGTTTACCTACGAAAACAAAAGGATGAAAACGGGGAGCATTGTTGGACCTTCACGTTGAATAGAAAGGTTCAGATTGTTGATGGTTGAAACGGCTGCATGACCAGTTCCCAAACCTCACATACGTACACAACAACAATCACACTGGCAAAAGCCAGCGCAGAAAACTGTGATACTGTACTGCCATATTCATCCACATCAACATATGAACACAAGGGCCAGGATACATCAATAGCTGACTTTGGCCTATGTCACATGGAGCAGCACGGTTTTCGTGCATTTTCCATCTGTCTTACTTTCGGAAGAAATTAGATCTCGGAGCTATTTCACATGTGACCTTGTTTTATGGCATGCACCAGTCTGACAAAGTGTATTTCATGTTTTTTACATCATGATCCAATGAACAAAGCAGCTGGTGGACACATGACTGTGCTTCCCTCAACAATCATATTGCAGACAAGAGCTAGAAAGGCATTTTTAAAATTCTGAACATGAAAGAAACATGTTTTGGGTTGATTCATTCCGTTCTATACTTGGGACTGTGAGGGACAGTGAAGATCAAAAGAAACCAACACCAAGAAACCAAACAGGTGGATCACATTCATTTGTTGTCTGGTGCACCAGTTGAGCAATGGGCAATGCAACGGAGCAACTCAAACGTGTGGAATTTTGCTATTGTCGTTTGATTGCCCTAGAATTAACAATTCTGCATGAAAATATATCACATAGCAAAATTTAGGTAAATGTCTTTAAATTTTACGTTTTTCCAAGAAATAAGCAGAATTTGACAATAGAAAATGTTTGTAACATCTGAAACCATAACAAAAGAAAAATTTAGAGGGCTGGCATTGGATGTACATGCTTAATACCAAGATAGTGAACTGGGAGTGTTACACTGTTACAGAGTACCCACTGCTCTAAATTATGTTGGCTTCATAGAGATGAATATTTCCTCTGGAAATGGTCTTGGGACTTTCGTGCCTAACAGGGGGACAACTCCGCATGAGCAAATAACGATACTTTGGGTGTATTCACACCTCCTGGCAAGTGTCCTAAACAGTAAACAAGTAGGGTAAGTTTTGCTTCCATAAGAAAACCTAACACAGAGTAACTTTTATTCAAGACTGGCACAGCCTTTCAAACTTGAATAAAGTCAGACAAATACAAAGACAAACAATCTAATAGTGGGGGAAAAAAACAAGTGCAGGCCAACGCGAAGACAGTTGAGTTGTTGGTCTGTTGAGAAGTTCTGGAGAAGTTGAAAGGGTATGGGATTACAGGCAATGTACTGAATTGGATCCAGGCTTTTTTGTCTGGATGAACACAAAAAGTAAGGATAAATGACGTCACTTCACAAAGATTAGATGTACTAAGTGGTATACCTCAAGGCAGTATCCTAGGACCCATACTTTTCACTATATTCATAAACGATCTTCCAGAATCTGTCCAAAGCAATTGTAAGATTTTTGCTGATGACACGAAACTGTATGGAAACTCTACCAATCATACAGAAATACAAAGGGATATATACTCATTACAAGAATGGTCTAATGAATGGAACTTACATTTCAACGTATCCAAATGTAGTGTTATGCACTATGGTAAAACAAACCCAAATCATAAATATTATATGAAGGTAAATGGACAAGAAAATGAAATAAATGAGTGTGAGGAAGAAAAAGATCTTGGTGTTATTTTTGACCCACTACTTTCTTTCGATGTTCATATCAATAAAATCATCAATAAAGCAAACCAAATGATAGGACTAATAAAGAGAACTTTCACATACTTGAATAAAGATATATTATTGAAATTGTACAAAAGTCTGGTACGGCCACACTTAGAATATGGAAATATGATATGGTATCCCTTGCTCAAAAGGCAGTCAAAGGCAGTGGAGAAAGTACAAAGAAGGGCTACAATGCTACTACGGGAATGCAAAAATATGAATTATGAACAACGGTTAAGATACTTAAACTTACATTCCTTAAAAGGTAGACGTATCCGCGGTGATCTGATCGAAGTCTATAAAATATTCAACGGTATGGTGGATGTACAAATAGAGCATTTTTTCAAACTTTATACTGATAGTGTTACAAGGAAGCCAGATGGGAAAATCTTCATTGAACACTGTCAGACTAATAAACGTAAAATGGTTTTTGGAAAAAGAATAACACATCTTTGGAATGATCTACCAACTAACACCAAGTTTGCACAGTCTACTAACTCATTTAAAAATCTCCTTGATGCGGATCATAAATTCACTAAATTGTTATTTGAATTTGATTAACAAACCAAAATGAGCATACGCAACAAACCAATTCAGAATACTAAACAATATATGGATGGGGATTCAAGAAAGGCCGCGAGGCCTAGGCTACGTATATCAGCCTGTCCCCTTACTACTACTACTACTTTCGTTTTGGAGTTACAAAAGGTGAAAAAAGAAAGAAAGAAAAAAAAAGGAACAAGAAGAAGAAGAAAAGAAAGAAAGAACGAAAACGGGTCGCTGGTTTTCCAAACTGCCGCACGAGTAAATCGGTTTTAACTTATGAATCCCGCTTGTGTTGTGCGCCTCTATGATTTAGCATTAGCTACCCCCATCTTGATCCAACCAAGGAATGTGGAACGAACACCTTTCTTGCTCCAGCTGATGATCGGTTCCAGCAAATTGATTTCTTTCGAAAGTTGCACACTTTAAACAATTTTCTGTGCATTATTACAGCCTGTACTACTTTGGTATTGAAACGTTGAGTTCTGGACACTCAAATCGGATGAAATGTAGGACAAACTGTAGCAGGCATGGCTTTTTCTGTCATCACTGACTCGGACGGTGCGTTCTGCGAATTGCTCGAGAGACAAACTCCGTTGATATGTGTATTCTCGTGCTCGTGTTTGTCGTGTCTTGACTCCTTGTCGCCGTTTTCGTTTACATGTAGGTGCGCATCTGAGTTTGCATGTGGGTGTATGACCACAGCGCTACCTCCCATACCTCTGTGTATGATCATTAAGCCTATAGGCCCCGCCTCCGCCGCCATCTTGTTGACCCGAAAGCGGATCCGACTGGTGCCAACCCGATTGGTTCGGTGAGAGCCCAAACTTTCTACCCCGTAAGCTGTCCCCTCGGACACCTTGTTCACCTGCCGCTTGATAGAGTACTCTCCCAGACAGTTTTCAATTTTTTTTTTTTTTTTTTTTAGCCAAGCCAACCACAAACAGATAAACACTAATTGTCCGGAATTCTTGCCAAAAAAAACGAAGAAGAAGAAGAAGAATCAACAACAGATGAAACTCTTGCTGCGAGCAATGGAAAGGGGATTTTAAGTGCCAAGCAAAGCCAGTAAACACTTCAAGAACTCGGTTCAAGAACTCACACTCAGTTCGATTGCTACGACATCCGAGCCAGCTGCTCAGTTTAGAATTGTTATTGCTGCTCCAAAAGGATCTTTGCAATGGGAGTAAATGGGACATCGAGTTTCATAAGAAAAAGACTGTAGGCCTAGTGTCTAGCTACCCCTATGATTGTCGTATGTTTGTGTGTAACCCTGCGACCAGTATATTCTTCTCAATTTTGTTTCTGAACTGCACTTCTCCGTGCAAATGAACAAAATGTCAGCATGTGTGTGTGTGTGGGTGGGTGGGTAGGTGGTTGGGTGGGTGGGCGCACGCGCACACACACACACATTTGACCATGCTTGCGTGCGTTTGTGTGTCTGTCTGTTGTTACATATATGAAAGTCGGTGATATAATCGCAAATTTTCGTTACAATTAAAATCACTTTTTTGTTAATTCTTTATTTCATTTCATCTTATTTTTATTGGATTCGCTTTACTTTTGGGTTAGTTGTCACTTTTTAGAATTATGATTATTATTTATATCTTTTGGAGCAGAATTTTCACAAAAATCTCCTTCAAGAAGTCTTACTCTTTACCAGTTAAAAATTCGTTCATTCATTCATTCATTCATTCATGCATGCTTCCGGATAGCAACTATTGTGACGATCAGAGAGAGAGAGAGAGAGAGAGGGGAGAGAGATTTTCTGTATTTTACAACGGCAAGAGTATTGACTTACTTAGTTATTTTTCATACTTCACGTTACAATCCTACAAAGCTAGTAGGCCTACTAAATGACACAACGCGCGCGCGCGCGCGCGTGTGTGTGTGTGTGTGTGTGTGTGTGTGTGTGTGTGTGAGAGAGAGAGAGAGAGACAAGACAAGACAAGACAAAATTCTTTATTAACGAGGATAATAGATAAGCACTGATGTGCTTTTTTACATCCAGTCCTCGCCCTGATTAGGGTCAACAATGCAAAATGAGGCAATAGAAGAAGCATGTAAAAGTGGCTAGAACAAAAATTAGACATGGAATTTTTTTTAAAAAGAGGGAATTGAGAGAGAGAAAAGCAGGGGGGGGGGGGGGGGGGGGGAGCGAGGAGAGACGCAGGAGCGAAAGGAGTGCAGGGAAGGGCGAGAGAGAGAGAGAGAGAGAGAGAGAGAGAGAGGGAGACTGAGAGGGGGAAAGAGGCGAGATTGGGGTGTGGGAAAGAGCATGTTTAGAATAGTCTGACAATCAAAAGATACCAAGGAGTTGCAAGACAATCGATTTTGAAGCACCAGGAAGGAAAACACACACACACACACACACACACACACACACACACACACACACACACACACACACACGCACACACACACAAATGGAGAAAAAAATGCATAATGATAGCCCAGTCACCACGGGTACAAGGGGGAGGGGGGTGTCATATAGATAATAAATCAAGTCATTCCAGCAGAACCGTGAGAGACAGAGACAGAGAAAAAGAGAAAGACAGACAGAGACAGAGACAGAGAGTCACATAAGAATACAAGCATTACGACATAGTGACGAGAGGGCAAGAGCTAGTAGGAAAACACACACACACACACACACACACACACACACACACACACACACACACACAAACACACACACACACACACACACACACACGCGCGCGCGCGCGCGCGCGCGCGCGCGTGCGCGCGCATACTTACATAAGACATACTTATTGAACAGAGTAGCATGTGCATTTCAAGTACAAATCACTTCCATAATAATCAGGTTCATACATAAGGTAAAGAGGGTGGTAGTGGTTGGTGGTGGATTTATGGCGGAGTATGCGAGTATTTGCACATAAGATGGATGAAATAATGGTGTTTGAAGGTTGATGTGCATTGGTGTTGCTTGGCTGACTCAGGGAGCGAGTTCCATTGACAGGAACCTGAATATGTTAAACTGGATTTGAATAAGTCAATTCTAGGAACAGGGACATGTAGTTTGGGTAGAGTTCTTGAGGAATTAATTGAGAATCTGCGAACTAATGTTGAGGGTGCCTTCCCAGACATAATTCTGTGCATTATGATCCCTTTGTTGTATTCTAATCTCAGACTTAAGGGGAGAATTTGAACCTTTTTATAGTCTGAGTCTAGGAGACTACTGTTTTTTAGGAGGACTAATTTGAGTGCTCGCTTGTGTAGGCTTAGCAATGGTTTGAGGGTAATAGCGCTAGCAGAGTCCCATAGAGTAGACCCATAGTCTATGTATGATTGAATATGAGTTTGAAAAAAGAGCTTGCGTGAATGCAGGTCGAGGAAGCGTTTAATTTTGGAGAGTTGATAGACTTTCTGAGAGACTTTTTTGCACAGTGAGGTTATGTGAGCTTGCCAGCTAATATTGCTATCAATTGTTATTCCTAGCACTTTGAGGTATGTAACCTGTTCAACGGGTTCATCTTTAAGATGCACCGGAGGAAATTTAATAGTGAGATTTTGTCTTTTTTGTCTGGTTGTGATAAGCATGGATTTAGTTTTTTGAGGGTGAAGCGACAGAGAGAGAGAGAGAGAGAGAGAGAGAGAGAGAGAGAGAGAGAGAGAGAGAGAGAGAGAGAGAGAGAGAGAGAGAATTTTAAGTCAGAGTTCCGATTCACTCGCCGTTTCCCGTTATTTCAGAAGGAATCTACTCTTATTTGCAAACATTGGCATTGTGTACGTTCACCTTCTTTATTCTCTCCGAATTTCTTTTTTACCAAGGGAGGAGGGGAGGGGGGGAGGCAGTGGGTAGGGTGGAGGAAGATGAGGTGCTTTGGCATGTTGACAGTCGAGTCTGTCCGGTGGGGGAGAAAATGGGTCGAGATGGGGAGAGGGTGAGGCCACATGGGCCACCACGGACAGAGTCAAGTCTGTCTCCAGCAGAATAGCCCGGGCAGTCTGGGTGAGGGATATTTTTTTCACTCGGATCCAAATGACGTCACAGAAAGGTCACCCAAGGTCTTGAACATCATTGGCTGTCTGTGGCGAAACGACGACTGCTTTGCGAAACTGTTCTCGTCTGACTTGCGCGAAGTGTTGGAAGTCGCTGGTCATTTGTGATTCATCAGTATTTGCAGAAATCGATTGCAGAATTCAACTAAGCATCAGAATAACGAGAATCTTATCTTTAAAATGAAGGACTTTACGGCGGGTGTTGTAGAAGGCAAGGAATTTTATGGAAAACGTTTCTTTACATTCCGGATTTCTGTGCAATGAAAGCAAAATCAAGATGGCGATTGTTTTAGATAAAGCCAACGTTTGGATTGGGTCATTAATCAGATAACTTTTTGCCCACTAGTATTGTGATTTCACCAGTGGCGGAACAGAATAACCGAAAAATATTGTACTAAATATTTTAACTGCAGGATGTATTTTGCCTTGGTAAATGCCGAGCACAGAATAACGATGACTTCCAAGCTGGGCTGCACACACCGTACACAGCCCGTTTGTACTACTACTAGTTGACTTCTCAGGCTGTATTTCACTCGTACCCGTTGGTTTTCATCTGTTGTTTGTTAGTTTTACGGTATTTGATCAATATCATACTGTGTGCAAACGATATGATATATTTTGATTTCTTTGAAAGTAAAGATCGGCTGGTTTAGTGGACCGAACAATAACTCTACAGTCGCTGTAGCATCAGTGATGGTAATCATCTTGTTTAAAAAAAATGCTTTTTCAGGGTAACGAAAAGAACACTTGAAGTGGAATATTGCCTTTTAAACTCAGAATGAAACAACCACCATGTGGAAGCGGCCTTTTTGTTATATTTCTAACAATACTTTTATAAAGTCTGACACCCTGGAAAATAATGAGATGGAAAAGGATGTGGGTGTTTTGATAGACAAAAAATTAACTTTTTAGTATCAGGTTTATGGTGCAGTTTAAAATATAAATGAATTAGCTGTCATGATTTCCAATTGTTTAAATCAGTTTAGAAATAAAGACATAATGAATCCATTATTCATAAGGACATAATGGTTCCACAATTCCTGTCATTGGTTCGACCAGTATTAGAGTATAGGATGGCCTGCTTGTCTGAAGATTTACCAAGCATATTTTGAGTAATTTGACATATGAGGAGCGGTTAGAACTACACCTTACAAGGATTGGAAGCTGAGAGGTGACATGTGTAAGACCTAATAAATTCTGCATAGCCATTATGATTAAAGCACTAGACAAAATCTTGTCACTTTTCAAGCTAATGAACGCACAAGGGGACACTTTAAGATTTTGAAAACTTTCCACTGAATCTTACCTTTTTGCATACTAAACATGTATAAATACATGTGTATTAGAATTGAATGCATAATCATTTCAAAATCGTGTTGTGATTTGCATTTTTTTTCCCCCTTTTTCTGTTTTTTTTTTTTAATAGTCGTATGAATTGATGTTTTACACTTTTGAAGCTTTTTTTGTTGTTGTGAGTTCAAAGATCGTCAGTGTCAGATGTTCAGTTTTACTGGCGTATACAGCGTTTTAACCAATGAAGGTTTGTTTTGTGATGGGGGAGGGGGTCGGGGGAGCTTTGGTACCAAGCACTGGTTGGCAGGTGTGAGCCAGTTGTATGTTTTGTCTCTCAGACAAGTTCGTAACAAAGAAAGATGACTTTTTCAGTCTAATATGCTGTCCTATTCTGGCTCTTTCTGCAGCTGTTATTAATGAAACGCAGCCATGTCAGTCAGCAGGAGTTTATTCAAGCCAGACATGTACATGAAATGCCTCCACAGTTTCTATCACTTTACCCTCTGACTCATTACAGACTAACTTTTCAGTGAGTGGTATCATTAGGCACTGATGCCTTCGCTCAAAAGGCAGCTGTGTTACTGCTAGAGTGCACATCTGACATGAGTTTTCCCTGTCACTCGAGTCAGTGATGTCTAGTTACACTTTATTGCTGACTGGAGGCTGTACAGTTTCTTGCAGTGTTTTTTTTTTAAAGACTGGTTCTTAAATTTTTGGCATATTCTGGCAGTGTTGCATAGGTGTAAATGTTTAACATCATGAAGCAAAGAAAAAAAGTGGTGAAAAATCATGAATTGTAGTTGTAGAATAACAGAATTGTTTGTTTTTTTTATGCCTCAGATTGTGCCTTAGGGCACAGTTTTTAAGTTCTGAAATTTTTACCGTTTGCACTCTGTCCAAACCCTGATAATCAACAGTTTAGGTTTGTATACAAACATCTCAAATTGAATATATTCAAGGCAGAGAATGTAAGCCTCAAATTTTGCCATAGAGCACCATTTTAAACTTTTTTGACATATTTATGGTTGGCCGTGCTATCCTCTGTATTTCCCCTTTTTCAGTTGACTAGGTCCAAACCCTGATAATCAGTAATCGAAGTTGAAGAGAGCAACATCTCAAATTCAAATCAAATCATGTTGCTTTAAGACCTGCTGACCACTAAAACTATATCAGGGCTGAACCATCTCAGATTAAATCTAGATTCAAAGCAGTTTAATTTATATAGTAGTGGGTTAGTGTGTGTTTGTTTTTTTAATTGTAATGGAAGTTGAACTTGTTACAATAAATTTATTGATTTTTTTTTTTTTTTTTTTTTTTTTTTGTCTTGTCCTTAGGGTTTTATGGCGTTCCATGGTCTGCAGATCAACGGAGAATTTTGTTTGACTGGTAAGTGTAACTGGTGTTTAAGAAATTAGATATTTTTGTTTGTGCTGTAATACTGCTATTACTAGTATTAGTATTAATGATATTGTGTGCATATGTCAAACTGGTTTTTAGTCATTTATGTTGGACTTGAATTTTTGGAACATTTTGGAACATGATTCATTTTTTACCCATGTTGAATTTTTCATGTGTGCACAAGTTTGCTTGTGCTTGAAAACAGGCTGAAGAAATTCATTTCCGGCCAGAGTAATTTATTTCAGGCTACCATACAGTGATGGGACCATTAATTTTTAGGTCTGTCAAGCAATGAATTGGGATAATTATGAATTATACATTTGGAAGTACATCTACTGATTTTAAGAAATGATATGTTGAACAGTCTCATGAATGGCATTCTAAAATGACTTTAGATAGGCTTTTTTTTGTCTTATGATCTAGAGTGGTGTCATCAATTTGGACAATTTTTGCAGAGCAATTTGTTTTTCTTCTTCAGGATGCAGAAGATGGGTCTGAACACCTACATGTATGCACCAAAAAATGACTATAAACACAGAGCTTTTTGGCGTGATCTTTACTCGGTCGAAGAAGCAGGTATGTTGCAAGAATGTTCTGGATTGCAAAGTTGTTAAACTTGTTTGTATTGTTGTTCTTCCATATTGGTAATCTTCAGGTTTTGTTAAGGAGTCTTCTGCTGGTTAACGGGTACCAGGAATACTGCTTAGATAAGTGGCATTTTGTATAAAAGAAGATTTATCTGTTCTGATGTTTGGACTCTATGTAATAGAATGTGGATTCTTTGCTGAAGAACTTCTAATTAACAAGTGTTGAATAAAGTTTTCCCAAAACGGAACATTACAACAGGTTTGAAAGAGTGCAGAGTGAATTTTATTGTGGTACTTTGTAAGTTTGATAGCTGTAAAAATGAAAGCAGTATCACTACCCGTATGTGATAGAGATAGAAAATTTAGCCTTTTGATTTTTGGTCAGTATATTCAGACTGGTTTCACATAAATCTCTCTCTCTTTGTCTCACTCTCTCTCTTTCTCTCAGAAAGAAGAGTGATTTGACATGAATAAATGCTGTTGTTGTGAGTAAATGCATATGTTGTGAATGTTTACATTTCAGTGATGAAATACTTTGTCTGGATATGCTGATTACGACTCGTCCCCTTCAAATAGGGCTGTAGCCTTTTCTTGAATGAATTATCATGATCATTATCTCTATCTCTTGTCAGTCGTTTTTTTTACTTGGACTCTGACAGAGTCTGTAAAGTGAGGTGACTGCAGACGGAAATTAAACAGATTGAAAAGAAAAGTCTCTTTTCCTCTAAATAAAAAGGACAACAGAATTACAAGACGAAACACAACACATTTTGACCTCTGTAGACTTCTTCAGATAAGATAACATTCAGATGAAGGAGCAGTCATTTACCTTCTCAAATTTGGCACAAAATGGGCATTGAGTAGCACTCACGTGAGAAAAATTATATGCTGGTTCTTCTTTTTCTCCTGAATGTTGTGTATCTTGCCTGAAGAAGACCAAAGAGGTCTAAATGCATCATGTTTTTTGTCTTGTAATTTGTGTGTCCCTTTTGTCCGGTGGAATAATGACTTCTAAGTCTGATAGAATCTGTTTAGTGATATGCTTGCTTACATGAAAATAAATTATGTGTTTTTTTCGAACATATATATTTTCAGACGATTTGACCTGTTTGATTGAAAGTGCTCAAGAAAAAGGGGTAACATTTGTTTACGCAATTTCACCTGGACTGGACATCTCATTTTCAAGTGCAAAGGATGTACAGATTTTGAAACGCAAGTTAGAACAGGCAAGTATAAATGAGTTCATGATATATTTCACTTTGAATTTTTCTTCAGTTTTTCTCCCTGTTTAAAGGAATATCAATAAAATATGAAGAGAAAGCTTTTAGCATTTTGCAGTGTAGGTGATAACATTAAATTTGCCGAATGCATTTTAAGACAAAGTGTAAGTTTTGTGTATTGTTGAATACTTATGTGAAGAAAGGATAGCAATTGTCAAATGGAAAAAAAAGTTAAGATGAAGTCTTTGTAGCGTTGTGACTGTTGTAAACAATCTTCAAACAAGCAGACCAAGCGCAATTTCGATCATTTTTCTTGGCTTTATTAGGCTTACTCCACATAGTTCCTCTCACATCTTGAAAATAAGATTGAATGTACTTAGGTCTGGTAATTATCTTGCCGGGTTACATGTGTTCATCCATGAACAAAAGTCTTGGAATCCACAAATTGTTAAGGTGAGCATTTCGTTAAATATAAGTAAACTGATAAGGCCTAAACACACAGTAAAGTCAGTTCTAACCAGAAGGCCTAAACACACAGTAAAGTCAGTTCTAACCAGACTGACTTGTTACAGAGTATTCAGTTTTGTTAAGAGCTTACATTTTTATGTCTTGAATACCAATTTCCATAATTAGTGTGCATCATTTTATATCATGTGAATGGATTGAACAGGTCTATGCATTTGGATGCCGTGCCTTTGCCATTCTGTTTGACGACATTGACCCAGCCCTTTCTGAAGCTGACCAGAGCGTGTTCTCCTCATCTGCCTGTGCTCAGTGCTCTCTCACCAATGAAATCTATGAACATCTCAATCAGCCCAAGTTCTTCTTTTGTCCTACTGGTTAGTGCCTGCAAGATGTTAATTATTGTTGTTGTTGTTGTCGTACCCTGGCTAAAAGACTCCAGGGATCATCCGAACAACGGAAGTACTTTAACTGTATGGTACAAATACATCAGCTAGGGATGAGAACATTATATGTGTGACTGTTCTTCATTACCCTGTCGACGTGGGCAGCCACATTTCGACTTCGAGAGGATTTTGGAGACTGATAATGTTATGCAAGGAGCTTGTCAAGACTGAAGACAATCCCCACATAACTATGCAGAGCGTAACAACATGGTATTTGGGGGAATGAAATGGCTGATAGATCAGCGAAAGAAGGAGCTATTGCAAAATATCCTGATGGTACACTAAAATTAGAAAAACATTAAATACATTCGACGTTAGAAAGTAGTGTAATGACAGAAAAGCTTCCTTCAAAGTCAGAATTATTACTGTGTTCAAGATCCTTGTCTAGTCTCATTTACAAAATTCGATTTAATTCATGGAAGACAAAATTTTCAAAAAATGTAGAATATGCTTGTGGTCATCCAATATCAATTGAACATATTCTTTTTGATTGCCCATTGCTATCCCTATTACGCAACATATCTGGGATAGATGTAGCAAAAATGGGATCTTTAAATGATACAATCTACAGCGAAGAAATGATACAAATTGCATCAGTTTTATCCAGCACTATACTTGCAAATTTATTGTAAATATTAAGTTATTTATAGTTATTGTATTAATGTTTATATGTAGCCTTTCACACATGAGTGCATATTCACACTATCACACACACACGTGCGCGCGCGCACACACACACACACCACACCACACCACACACACACGCACACACATGCATACGCACAGTACACATACACAAACACGCGCACGCACACACACACACACACTCACACACACACACACATGCAAACACAGACACAAACTGTTACACAGCCCGTTTTAATTTGCTTGTTTTTGTGGGTTGGTTCATTAGTAGTCTAATATCACCATTGTTGTGAACAGACGTTAAGTTAAATCAATCAATCAATCAACAACGTTTTGATGTAGCCTTGGTGTTCTAGCCTATGTCAGTTGGTCTGACACAGCCTTAAGCCAAGGTGTAAAGTTGTTAATTAGAATTTCAAAGAACAGTATGAGCTTCACTCATTGACAGCTAAGTGGAAATGTGGTATATTTTATATATATGCTGATGAGCTTGCTTTTAGATGTCTCTATGAAAGTTCATTTATGTTTCCATCTTAGTTCATGTTTCCATCTTAGTTCATGAGTATATTATATTTTGATGGCTTTTTTGATGAGGCATATGTTGTGTGTCTCTAGTGAAAACATAAAATATATGAACATGTTAGTTCATGACAAGTTTGAAAAATGAGAAGACACGGCATATGAGAGGAGAAGAAAGCAAAAAACAAGTAATAAGGGGAAAAAATTTTAAAGTGGGGGGAAAGACTAGGTTAAGAGAGCCAATAATTGAATGAGTTTCAATCAGATAATTCAGTAAGAACAATAACCAGCTTAATAGCAAAAGAAATCAAGCTATCGGTATCGGTCACAAGTTGGATTTAAACAGGATCAGCTGGCACAGAAGTTTTTTTTTCCCTTGTGGCAGCTAAACTATTACCATTGATTCTGTCACCAGTTCCTCCTGTGACAAGTCTGTCTGTCTTGTCTCACTGATGTGATGTAGGTTTCCTGTTACGTGGTTGTCGCAAGAATGATAAGTTGAAGCAGAAGTCAGGTTCTAGTGTTGTAAATTATCAGTACAAGGTTTTAATATAAGACTATCTGACTCGTGTTGTCATTGGTCTAACAATTCATTGCAGAAGAACCAGTATCAATGGATAGGACTCTGTTTACAACTCTTAGCAGTGTTTTGATCTGCTGCTAAAATTGTCATGCTTTTTTTTTTTTGTACTAAATGAGGAGGTAAGGAAGACAGGGATGAAAACATCCATCCCTTGAACTGTTGGACAAAATCTATTGAAAGATGCTGCAAATATCACGTTATTATGTTATTTTTGTTTGTTCTTTTTTTGACCATCCAGATATCTTATTTTTTCCAGTTGTGTGAGCTTTAGGCTAATGTTCTGTTTTGAAGATACTTAACATTTCCTGTCTCTTTTCTGCATGCTTGCTTTTGCCCAGTACCCACACCCGCTCCCCTTTTCCTGTTTTTACTAATCCTAAATGCTTGCACTTTTGATTTTGTGTTGGTGTCCAGAGTACTGCGCATCACGAGCTTTGCCCAGTGTACTGAAGTCTGAATATCTCACTGCACTTGGTTCAAAGCTGCTGCCTGGTATTGACGTCTTGTGGACAGGTGGGTAATCAGAAGAAATCTTTTTGGGTTGTAGACAATCTTTGTTGCAGCAGTAGACAATGCATCTTCAGGGTTAAGAAAAACTACCGTAAAGTTCGGTGTATTGAGCGCACCTGTATATAAGCCGCACCCCCTAAATTTTTTTAAAATCTGAACTTTTTTTCACAAATAAGCCGCACCGGTTTATAAGCCGCAGATATATACAACACAGCCCAATGTGCCGCAGGCGGCAGTTGGCCAAGCGTTGAGTTAACATAGTGTCAAAAATCAACACATACAATGTGTTCATTGCATTCATTGGCGTTTAAATAGGTCAGAATACAAGAGCATGTTTCCAGCTTTACTTCAGTTTTTTTTTTTTTTTAAGTACGATGTGTTTTAAATCAATTAGAATCGAAGTTTTTATGAGGCTTCTTACAAGTGTTGTCTTTCCAACATCATTGCTTAAAAAAAATACCGAAAAAAAACCCAACACATTAACGATGCGCTAGAAAGGCAGTTCTCTCCTGCATTCATTGGTGTATCAAGCTGAGCGATTGGTTGAGTACTCGAAAGCAAGCCAATCAAAGCGAAGGTATCAAATGCAAACCTTCACTCCCTGTCCACGATTTCAACAATGGCGGAACGAAGCCGAGGTCTGACAATGACCGAGTCGAATGCGCTAATCATTTTTGAATTGCAAGACGCACTTGGTAAGATAACGCATATAATAACAAACCAGAACATTAATGAAACGATTCGATTGTTTTATTTCGCTTAATACCGTGCCAGTGCTTAGTTATTTTGTTCGTAAATCAGCTGGTGTTAGTCAAGATAACAGGTCGGAAACGGTCCACACATTGCGCCGTTCGAAGCGATCGTATTTTTGTAGAAGACAAACTGATGAAAAAAGATATTAGTAATGGGCTTTACTTATGTCGATTCCTGTATTTCTGAACGGGTTACTGATTTCATTACACGATTACAGAGAAAATCGTAGTTAAAAACATAATAAAAATTCATGAACAGTAAACACGATATGGTCAGTTACAGAGAAGCTAAGAATAGACGAGGGTGTGATGCTCCTGAAATCGGAAAAATCTGCAAATAAGCCGCATCGTTGTTTAAGCCACAGGGTTTAAAGCTGGGGAAAAAAGTCGCGGCTTATAGTCCGAACTTTAGGGTACATTCACCTAATCTGAAGTTTTGATAAAAACAGACAAAAATTTGAAGCAATTCCTCTTTCTTTCTTTTTTTTTTCAATGTTACCTCTAGCCTTGGAAGTTCAGAGAACCATTTTGCCTCAAAAATCTCTTGCCAGTCCACTTTTGTTGTTATTTAGGAGTGATGATGAGCGAAACAGGAGCAAATTTTCTTTTAATTATGATAATTTGAAATAATGCTATTGTACTTTGCTAGTATAATGGAAATAAGATCATTGAAAAAAAGTTTTTGTTAAAATAATTTGAAATAATACCGTTGTACTTTACTGGTATAATGGAAATAAGATCATTGAAAAATACCCTTGTTCTTGTGCAGCATAGACAGATAATCTGTCTGCGTGTGTCGATGGAGTTGCTCTGAAACAGTATGCATCCTTACTGTTCAAACTTCATTCTTAGCTTTTCCATTTGGCATCTTTTACACAGGATGTAAAGTCATCAGCAAGAAGATCACCATCCAGACACTGGAAGACATCACCACAGTCCTGAAACGAGCCCCTGTCATCTGGGACAACATCCATGCCAATGACTATGACCCACGTCGTGTCTTCCTGGGGCCATATGATGGGCGGTCACCAGAGATCCTCCCATACATCCGTGGTGTGATGACCAATCCCAACTGTGAATTTGAAGCCAACTACATCGCCTGTCACACTCTGGGCCAGTGGAGCAAGTCCAACCCTGATGGGGTGAAGAAAGACATCATCTCTGGTATGAGTTGCATCTTCTTTAATGATAATGAATCAAGGTTGAAATCAGATATATTAAATGTTGTAGACTAACACAGTGGTCAGTCTCACAGTCTTACATTGTGTGCTTTGAAAGGGTCAGTATAGAATGCTTTTTAATGGTAAATCCAAAAAGAAAGCAAGGTACTCAAAACATGGGATAATTATGTCCACAGAGTTCATTTATTTTCGTAAAAGCATTTGTGCATGTTTGTTCAGTTAGAACAGTTTTTGGGGGGTTTATTGATGTTTTGATAAAAAGTCCCATCTTTTTACGTTATATGAATTTTCAGGATAAAGTTCACCCACCCTGCTTATATTAACACTTATCAGATATGTGTGGAATGTTCAGATATGTGTGTAAGTGTTGTAAGGCCTGTTAGTACTGTGTATTTCTGTACCTCAGTTAGTTGTGTTGATTTATGGATTTGTGTGGTGTTTGTGTGTAATAGGTGAGAGATTAAGCCCAGTGCTTGCCGACATCAAGTTGGAGATTGAAAGTTCCACCTGTCCTGAGGAGCTTCCAAGTTTAGACCATCGCTACCTGTCATGCCAGGCCTTGAAGACAGCCATCAAGGATTGGTTGGTGGAGCTAACTTCCAAAAGAGATCCACCAAAGAGGACACTGCCCATGTCTCTGGCAGTTGGTGTACCTCCTGACGTTTCAGCCCCTCCTGTTATTAACACCATGCCAACAGTGACATCAGACTTGACTTGTGATTCTTCCTCAGAAGATTCTGGAGTGGACCTTACACCTGTCACCGACTCCACATTTTTGAAATCTCCCATTTCACCACAGCCCATCAACAATTTGGTGGGGGATTCTACCTCTGATGTCTCCGATTCTGTCTCTGATTTAGTATCCGATGTGGTTTCAGACTGTTGCTCTGAAGTGGAACCTATGGAATGTGTACAATCTTCAGGCCCAAGTCTTGTGACCTCTAATCTCAATGTGATAAGTACAGAACCTAGTAAATCATTGGGCACCATGCCAGAAAGTAGTGACGGTTTGATGCAAGTTGAAGAGACGCTCCTCGATTCCAACAAATCTGAAAGCTGTCTTCACAGTTGCAGTGTCGCTGTCTCCCCGAGTTTGCTGACTGAAGATGATGTTTGTCTTCTTGTGGACCTCTTCTATTTACCCTTTGAACATGGGTCCAGTTCTCTTCAGTTGCTTCAGTGTTTGCAGTGGTTAATAGCCAATGCTCATTGTCTACAAGGAAAAGACGATTTGATAAAGGTGAGCTTTAGATGGTCGTTAATATGTTGTATATTACTTGTTATGTTTTAGTCTTGTACTGCACATGTCGTGTATTTTGGTCTGCAGTCATTGATTCCTCACCTTGTAATGCACACTTATGTGCTACCCTTGCACAGGAGTGTTGCCTGATCACACAGACATTGCTGGGTGGCATGCACATCTTGTTCGAATGCTTCGCAGGACCTCCATTATGGTCCATGCACTGTCCTTGCTTTTTGTGCAGTCATTTCCCTTGCTTTTGTATGTGCTCATGCTTTGTGATGGTTAACACACTGCTGGTCTTGTAGTTGTATCATATAACTCGATGGTATAGTGTACTGTTTCTCTAGCCATTATAGTTCATTTGCATGTCACTTTATGTTCTGTTAGTGGCTGTGATCTTGTGCTGTCTTCAACATACTCGCTGTGGTGCCTGCACCACATGTTGGCAGCTGTTCTCTTTTGTACCATGATATTGCTGCTTATATTTACTTCAAAATTGTGTTTTCCTCGTATTATAGGTGATGCGATGTGCGTTAAACGTGAAGGTGTGTGTCCTTTTCTGGTGTTCAACAATTGCTCTTATGTAAAGTTTCTGTCATTTTTGGAATGTCTATAGTTGATAAGAACAGCAGCCTCTAATGCTGGTACCATTCTCGCTAACTTTTGTATGATCAGAATGCATAAATGCTTTTAATATTGAGTAACACATCTTGTGATTGTGTAAAGTTTTTAGGTTTGTTTTGACAGTTTTCAGTGGCACTGAATTTTATTTTATGAGCTAGACTGCTTGAGATCTGGTGCATGCAGTATGACAGTGAAATACTATTTTGGGTTGTAATTTTGTTGGAAAAGATGAAAGACTAGAAAATAGCACATTTTTTTTTAATGTTTTAGGCACTGACAAATGTTTACCTGTGATAATCAGCATTTTTATTCAGTAATGTTCATAGCATGTGTCAGTTGTACTAAACATGATGATGTATGTTTTATAATTACAGACTTTGCTTCAGCATTTGGGTTTTATTAATAAATGATATTTATTTGTCTTGTTAAAGTGTAAAGTTACGGTATTATATGATCGGTGTCCTTTTCTCAGCGTAGCTCTTGAAAGATTTTGAAAATAAACGAGAGATAATATAAAGTGCTCTGTATTGTTGTTGTTCTACGCAGAAAGAGTATTACTAAGGTCTGAGATGAAATTGGGTAATATTTATTGATTTATAGAAAGATCTTAGGTTTTCCATTTGGATTTAAGTATCTTCAATTTTTATGGTTAAAAGATGAAACCAAATGCTTTAAAATTGTATTTTGCCTTTTGTTAAGAATGTTTCTGTCAGATTGTAAACAGGTCTTAGAAAATGCTGTGACTTTATGCGAGCATTTTCTTTTGTCACAATAGCTAATAACCTACTCTAGAGTCAAAGTAGATATTTTGCTTCAAGTGTAGACCAAGTAATTAAAAAAAAATATTTTGTACTTTTGTGTTTTTTTTAGGTGGCAGAGTGGCAACAGCGTTTGGAAGATTTTGAGCATAAGGTCCGATGTCTGGATATCCTACTGATGCGGCTGTTTGTGGGGCCTAACAAGGCAGTGCTGTGTGACCTGTATGCTTACCTGTGGGACATGAAAGGGGTGCTCGGAACTTGTCTAGCCTATGTCAAGTGGCTGGGTAAGTAAACAATGCTGTGGTGCACCGGCATGTATGTATGCTATTCAAAATTGAAGTATTTGAATTGTGTTTGTCAAGTGGTGGAATTAAAATTTAGGGTAGTGATGTGGTATACTCCCATACTCATCTGTGTTGAAAATGTGATTGAGAGAGGAAATGGCGGGAATTGAGGAAATAAGCATGTTAAACATGATGCAGTTAGTGGAGCTAAAATGTTGGAACATCAGAAGCCAGAGCTTCATTTTAATGCTCACTAGGGGAACATGGTAAAAGCCTGGACTCAAGTGACAGTTGTAATACAAAATTGTCTTCAAATACAAGTATCAGAGTAGAGTATGAACCCATGGGTTGGCATGTCAGTCCTCGCATCGTTTGCCATTGACTGATGAGCACAATATTTGAGAGCATCATTGATTATGTGTGTTTGTGCTTGCGCACACACCAGTTTGTTTACATGATTGTATTGCTCGTATTGTTGAATTATTTATGAAGTAAGAATAAGTACCAAGATATTTGTGTTTGATAAGTCTGTTTTGCCGTCTCTTTGTTACCTTATGACCAAAAGAAACGGTTAGCCAAATGAAATGACCACCATGCTGTGCTATGTTTCAGGACATGGTGTGGCTTGTAACGTCTCAGCGCAGGTCACGGATTTGCAACATGTATGCTCAGGTTTTGCTTCAACTTTAAAAAAAAATTGTTTTAAAGTCTTCTTTACCAAGTGTTAAGTTAAAATTAAAAGAAGACTGATTTTTTTTTTAGGATTTGGGGGGGGGGGGGGGGGGATCTATAATTATGTTCTTATGGATGAAGGGTCTTCAGACACATTGAATCAGTAAGTCTGATTTCTGAATCAGTATATGGCAGCCTTCTTTCCTTCCCCCAGGGAAGCTTGCCACCACCTTCACCTCTGGCAGTTCAATCTGCAATAAAAAAAATGATTACATATTTGTAACTGAATTAGATTCCCATCTCATGCAAGCACATGCCTGATGATCAAAGGCACAATGAAATGATCCAGCATTTACTGAAAATAAGACCAAATAAAATGAACATGCAAAACAAGGTGCAAAGTAACGTTGATTTGATAAACAATGTAAAACGATAAGAATATTTTTGACAATATGTCTTCTCTGGCAACAAACAACAGGTACAAAAGTGCATGAATTATGCCATCTGAGTTGGTATTACTTTGTGCATTTTCATGTCTAGTTGTAATGCGTCAAGAAAACATGTTTGTTGAAAATACAGCTCATCTGTTTCATATCTAACATTACATTAGCATTACTTTACACCATGTTTAGTGTAGTGTTTTTTATTTTGCTGTGATGAAAGCTCATCCATTTGGTGTTGGTGGAAAACTATATAAATATTTTCTTTAAAATGGAAAATTTCTCATTGATTTTAGTGTTTCAATATGTGGACAAGAAGCTTTGAAGCAAATGTTCATGAAAAAGTTGCCAAGATCTTTCAGTAACAGACTTGCCATTGAATTGTAACATTGGGTGAAATTAAAGAAAAACATATTGTGTATCTGTCCCGAAAGATTTCGCATGTGGATTGTCGTTTGGTTTTTCAGAATCAATTCAACATATTGAGTTGCATGCCCAGGGCAAATACTGACCCACATTTTTACTGATAATAACATACCTGCCGAACCTCATGAATTTTTCTTGAATTTCCCTAATTGAGAAATAATTCTAGAAGTTCAGAATTAAGTGCAAAAAAGAAAAAAAGAAATCCAGAATTTCTAAATTTTGTTGGAATGTATGGTGTTTGGGGATTCGTTTTAAAGTAGGAATGTAAAAAAAATTGCAAGATTGAGCCCTAATGATGTTTGTGTGGATGTTTTCAAATATATGTTTGGAAAATGCTAGTTTTGTTTTATTTGTTTTTGAACCCCACATTTGTGAACTGAAACATACAGAGGTTTAGAAACGCTCTCACTGTCTCAGTCGAAATCCCAACTGCCCCATCTTCAGCACACCCAACCCCCTTCATCCCCAATGTTGACTCCAGAAGATTGGCAGCTGTATGCTTAGAGCAATCCATACAACAAAAATGGTTTTGTCAGGCTAAAATGTTTTTCTTTAAAATGACAGTTAATTTTTACACGTTGTCTAAAAAACAGAAATCGAAGGATCATAATAGAAATTGTGTGGTCAGTTATAAACTCAGAGTCCTTCATATTATAATGCATGATGATATACAGCTTTGACTGGCTGGCAATAACACTGGGACTTTTTTTTCTTTCTGGGGTTTGTGACTTTCAGGTTTGACTAGAATTGTTGAACAGCTTCCCATGCTTGTGAAAAAGGCTGTGTGGTACAGGTTGAGATATGTGCACTTCATCTAGGTCATAATGTGGTTATTAAGAAAGAATTTCAAAATTGATTTACCGTCATGAAATCAGTGGGTTCACGGGGAAATTAATGGCAATTTAGAAGTAACAACAAGTGATTCAAATTGTTAACCAATTTTAAGGGGAAAACTGAATGCATCATAATACAGTTTTTTAAAGGAGTTCCAGAAGAGGCCTTTCTCATTGGGTGAAAAAATAATACTGATCATAGTTGTCCAAAGTGTGTTTATTTTTAAACAAATGTCTCTTTCTATATGCTGCCAGAAATGAGGACTCAAGACATTAGCAAAATTACATTATTGAGTTGATCAGAGAAGATAAACCGACTTGACCATTTTGTTTACGGGTGTAACTGACTGCTTCACTTATGATCAAAAGAAAAGGAAATAAGTGAAATTCTCAACAACAACAACAAAAAAAGGGGGGGTTGAATTATGAATCATGTTGGGAAAAATTGTAGTCCATAGCATTTGTCAGAGTGACAAGAGGAAAATCGTCCATTCTCTTATTGGCCAGCCCATTAAGTGTCATCATAAATTACTTGCTTTTTCAGTCCCACTTGTATGCATATTTCATTTTAATGCCATTTTCCTATATTTCGTCAAAATGTTGAGTAAAGCACAGAAGAGAAGATAGATATATTTTCCAGAATATTTTGTTTCAGTGCTTCAGTGTGCATAAGTTTTTTTTCAGATCATGTTTTGTGCAGCCTTGTTTCATACTGCCTTGGAAAGATTAAAGTCGATGGAAAGAGTTAATGTAAATTGAAATTGGATTGGATTTGGTATTAAAGCTTGATGAATTTACTTATTGTTTGAAATGTTCTTTGTGACTTTCAGCTTTACCTCTTAACACAGTTTGTTGAATTACTTTCAGTGACACATTGTTGGCAGCAGTAAAATTCAACAAGACAGTGTTCAGTTGAATGAAATATCATCTGTTAATGTTCACTTGTTGATTTGGATTTTTGCACAGTTTTTATGCTTGTTTGTGTACTGATCGAGTTTCTTTCCAAAAACTTTGAAATAAGCTTGCACAGTATATCTAAATTTGACTTCTGGAAAATATATGAACATAAAAGAATGATACTGATTAGTTTTCATTTGTACTGCCATAGACTCACCCAGTTGGTGTTGTTTGGGAAACATGTTATGTTATTATGAGTGTTCACTCCTGCAACTGCACTTCGTCTAGGATTGCATGAAGAGGACCTTTTTTCCATTAAAAAAAAGACTTTGGGACAGTAGGGCTTAGATTGGAGGCAACATGTTGGTTTATTGGAAGTGTTCACTCCTGCAACTGCACTTTGTCTAGGATTACATGAAGAGGACCTTTTTTTCATAAAAAAAAAAACTTTGGAACAGTAGGGTTCAGATTGGAGGCAACATGTTGTTTATTGGAAGTGTTCACTCCTGCAACTGCACTTTGTCTAGTATTACAAAAAAGAGGAACTTCTTTGTAATTAAAAAAAAACTTTGGGCCAGTAGGGCTTAGATTGGAGGCAAAGGATGATAAGAGACTTGAAAAGGGCTTTAAATATCTTTAAATCGTTGTTCTAAAATTGGGGGTATATGCATTAGCATCAACAAGATTGTCCACTAGCGGTGAATGCTGACAAAACTGACTTTGAAAATAGACAGGATAGATCCATATTGCCTCATAACCAAATAATGATTTATAAATTACTGTAATGTGATGGTTATCACAGTGGAGAGTCTGTTTCAGTGTCTGATCTGCTTGGAATTGTGAGATTTTTTTTGTTCAGGCAATATAATTTGAATAAGTTTCATATGTGCGCCAAAGCAAATTGCAGTTTAAAAAGTGTCATTTCTTGTTTTCTGAGAATTGTAGTTGCCAGCAAAGTTGAATGAGAAACAGACATATACAAAAAGAGGATGAAGGTAGTAGAGCACTGAACAGGAGAACAGAAGTAATGACCCCCCCCCCCCCCCCCCCCCAAATCAAATATAAGAACATTTGGGAGGATAACAATGATGTGAGTTTATTCAGATATAAAAAAAAATAATAGGTAAAATACAGCATGGTAACTCTGCACATCAGATGCAGTTTTGCATTATGTGATTAAAATTAAAGATTTACAAGCAGTCAAAACCACAGCCATATGGCAGAAGCGGAGAATGAAGTTGAAATGTGTTGATGTTTCCTAGATACATGAATCCAGCCATGGTACTGCCACCCATCTAATGATGTTCTTCTGTTATCCTCATTGAACAGGGTTTTCTAAGGGCTATAAAGAGGCCTTTACCAGTGGAGACCAAGAGCCATGGATTTTTCGTGGTGGTCTTCAGGCAGAGTTGCAAGTATGTATGATGCTCAAAGCGTGCGCTGCGACAGGCTGCTTTTTTTGACGCCGCTTGCGTCCCTTTTTTTTTTTGGCGCTGCAGATTAAATTCCCTCACCTCCTTTTTATTCATGATGCGCTAACTCTTTTTTTCAGCTGCTGTTTCATTGATTAACACCAGAATCTCACTCATTTTAATGTGTCTATTTCCAGCAGACCCTGTGCACTAATGTGGATTTCTCTCTGATCATAATTTGCAGGCATTGTTGGATGGCCATTACTCAAAAGCCTACCAGAAGTGTTGGATTTTTTTCATTCTGCTTTTCAAATCTGACAAGGTTCATGTATCATTCCTTGTCATTGATCCTCAGACAGTTCAAATTTCTAATGTGACAAGTTTGATGACTTCTGGAATGGCCATCCCAACAGTGCCTTCAGGTTCAAATAACATTGCAATCTTGAATTATTTCAACAGAACATTCAGAGCTCTTTAATTCAAACTGTTTCCCTAAAACAGTGCCTTTTGAAGAAAATTGTAAGCCACCAAGATTTTTTGATTATGCATTTATTGCTGTCATCGGTGTGTTGACTTGCGCATTCATTCAGCACACAGGCCCCAATAAGTTTTTGTTTTCCAAGACATTTTAGCAGAACAGTGAATGAATACGAGGGGAAAAAAACTTTGTCATTGCTGTTGAAAAACCAGTGGCAAAGAGAACTAGTTGAAGCAGTGGATGCTATATATCATTTTCTCTTTGGACCATTCTCTAAGTAATTGCTTGGAGCTACACACCATGTGAGCTGAATGATGCACAAACAGCATACCTCAGAATGACAGCACTTGAGTAATCAATGCACATGATGATGTAGAAGTGCTCAATGCCTAATGCAGTCAAAGATGCTGCTATATTGTTTGCAGCTTTGTTATACCAATGCAGCTTATTCTTGCTCTGTGCTCATTTACTGTTTGTTTTACCTGTCTGTCTGACAGCCCAGAAAACAAACTTGAAATTTGTTTTTGTTTTGCAAGTCTGTTTGGCAGCTCAGAAAGCAACCTTGAAATTTTGTGTATACTGCTGCATTAAAACAGAACGTTGAGCATCACAAAGTTTTGTCTTGGCCGTCACCACCCAGGTTTGTGATTGATTGTCTAAGAACTTACATCCTTGAAAATATTCATATACTTGAAAATTGCCTGGTTCAAGTGGTATTTATTGATTGGAAAAAAAAAGAAAAGGAAATTTCGACCACAGTATTTAAAAAAAAATACACTGTTTTGGCACACACAAGCATACATGCTATAACATATGCACACCTTTCACACACTTAATTCTCTAGTGCACACATTGAAGCACATGCATGTCGCAGAACTGCTTATCATTGTTAGCTTTTACCATTTGGACTCCATTATAGATACAATCATACATAATGCAAGCACTGACACATATATGTTTCAAAGTTACCTGTTGCTGTGGAGATAATCTAAATTGGATCTTCAGAATACACATGTTGAAGATTGATCAGCCCACTCCCACGCTCCATCCTTCTTGCTACCTTCCCTTCCAGTAGAAGGAAGGAAAAGCTTCTACTAAAAAAATATAAATTATGAAAGGATGATTAAAACTAAGTGGAGAAGAGTGAGGGAATGGAATATCTTGATATGGCCCTCAGATCAAATGTTGAATATAAGCGAAATGAAATTGTAGGATTTATATAGATCTGCCATTTGTTTTAAGAGACATCAATGCACAAATCTGAAAGACTGTAGTGGCTTTTGGAGTTAGAGCTCGTTCATATAACTTTTAAACTGGAGTTGCCATTACAATTTAGTTCCATT
The DNA here is from genome assembly GCA_033310375.1 of Conus canariensis. Taxonomy (NCBI): domain Eukaryota; kingdom Metazoa; phylum Mollusca; class Gastropoda; order Neogastropoda; family Conidae; genus Conus; species Conus canariensis. Next base: position 41,189,805 of record CM065716.1, on the reverse strand, counting down.
TTTCAAGAATCAGATGGCTGAAATGCAGTTGCAAGTTCTCTCCAATGGGAATTATGTTGGTATATCCCTGTTTCTTCTTGCCAGTAATGTGTTGATATAATCCTGGCACAATCATGTGCATGCAGACTATTGTGCTGTGTCTTCTGGATAGTCATTTATGTACTTTACAAACACATGTGTCGAGCACCTGCTTGGTTATACAGCACTATTTCTTGGAAGACAAAAATTACAGAATAGAGCTTTTTTCCCAAGATGCAAGCTGGCAGGATTTCAATAGTTTCTTTGAACACAAACTGTTGATGCAGGAATGCTTAAGAAGTAGGAGAAAAGATTTTGGTTTTATGTGCTGTACCTTGTCAACTAGGTGACCCAGGGATGGAGTGCATAGGTATGAGCTGCTTTGAAGTTAAACAAGATCATTTGTGGAGTTCCAAAGAACATGGGTGGTGACACAGTTGTGGTCACTTGATGACTGATGCCTGTGACAGTAAAGATGAGCACAAGAGCAAGAAGCAGCTAAGGTGGTGAGATTCTGGTGCAATCAACGGAGCAGCAGTCCTGTGCAGAATTGTATTAATTGGCTATTGTACTGCCTGCCCGCTAGATTGAAATGAGTTCAAATACAGTGCAACTTTTGGCATATGAAAAAACATCCACTGAAAGGGTTTTAAAAGATGAAATTTAAGCTGTATTATAGCCACTGCTTTGCCTTGTGTTTATAAAAGAACTTATTGGTTCAAGAAATGAAGCAGTGGACTCTTTCTTTTATGTTTTTGGACTGGTGGTGTGGAGTTTTCATGCATACATTAAAAACATAATAATGAGTTTTATTTAATAACAAAAAAAAGAAAAAGAAAAAAGAAGAAATGCTGATTTCATCACTTCAAGGAAAATTGCCTGGAACTTGTAAAGCAAAGCCATCATTTGCACTGAATGTAAAATGAAACCCATTGTTACGGCATATGCGCCTGCACTGCGCTGCGCTGCATTGCGTTCATTGGCTTTAGAACATGGACTGACCTTTTGTGTTTTCTCTGAAATTAGCGCCTGTTGCCCATTTGTATGGCACATGACTTGTTCCTGATCAAAACGCCTGACTGGGTGGTTCAGAAGCTCTACACTTTCCGACCGTACAGTCAGGAAGATGAGGTGAGAGTTCAAATAGTAAATGCAGTATTATGATATGTATGACACGGTTTGTGAATATTGTGGATGTGTTGCCAGCAAGTAAATTTATTCAGTGTATGTTAATTGTCTTCATAGTGTACTAGCCCTGCATTTAAATGCACACATCTAGGAGAACAAATATAGAAGGAACTGAAATCAGAAGTTTGCAATTTGTTCGGTTGTGTCTATTTCTTGATGACATTTTAAGCTCTTGTAAAATTTGATCATTATCCACGATTTTCGCTTGCAGCGTCATAAAATGATAAAGTTGATACTAGTTCTTATCAAGTTGGATTGTTCTGCTTCACAAGCAAATGCTAGCTTGATGTGTGTATTCATGGTGTGAAAGAAGTCTGTAATTGATCAGTTTTTTATGACCTCCCTCTGAAGGCAGTTTTTTTTATTCCTTTTGGAGGGAAGGAGAATTGAGATTGAAATGCAGTGAGTTTACAATAGCTGAAAAAATCCTTTTCTCTGCATAACATTGCTTTGTGTAGCAGTAGTCAAATGGTAGACTTCAGTCATTGGTCTATTTTGTATAAAAATGATCAGTTTTAAGTCAAGACTGTAGATCATAATGTATAGCTGCACATTCTGTGCATGGATTAGATTGATAGGAATGCAAACGGAGAAAAAAAAAGAAGAAAGGACAAAAAGATGGTATGGTAAAAGAAAGCAGAGATGAGTAACGTGCTTGGTTCAGGGCTCCCACTTCCGAAGAAATCCAAGATTTCAGGTAAATGTGAAAATGAGAGGCAATGGAAGAAAAGAAAACATTACAGTATGGAAAACATTCAGGGGAGAGAAAAAAAAAAACTGACGGTGGAAGCTGTCAGAGCGCTGATCACATTTCTGTATATGCTACTTCTCATTTGAGCTTCTTTGACATGGTATCTCATGTAAACTTCTTGGTAGGAGCCAGCACTCACCATTTTGCTAGCTCAGTTGAAGATAAAATAATTTGATCTTGTGCATTGGCTGAATGCTGCAGAAGTGAAAGAGATTGACAAAAGTGTACAAATGAATGGTTCTGGCTGTGGTTGGACTGAAAAATGGATAATTCACAATTTGATGGTCAGATCTGCATTTAATTGCACCATTTTGAAAACATGTTTCAAACATTATTCTGGAGGAGGGGGAGCATGTCTGCCTGACCCCTGGAATTTTAGCCATTTTTGCTTTTCTTCAATGGGAGCCAAGGTGGTTTCTGAAGGTGCTGGTCACAGGAAGGATAAGATTGACTGTGCCTTCTCCACTGAAAGTAGTAGAATGTGGTAATAGGCCGAAATCATCAGAGGGCTGTATGAGTTGGTTGTACTGTGTTAGCCTTAAAATCTGGCCATTTGGGTTGTTCCTTCCACAAATATGACATAGTTGAATTGCCAGACGAGAAAATGAGTTGAACTCCCAGTTTCTGTGTGGTTAGAAGGGATGATTTGTAGTTCACATGCGGTGCTGTGGATATTAGTTTAAAAAAAAAAAGTTTTACTATGATTACTATGTTTGAAGGTTTGAAGGTAAATATTATTATGTTACAGACGGCTGTTTATGATCTGTGCCTCAAGACTTGTGATGAGGGCCTGGATGGCTCCGACATCCTAACACAGTTTCCACAACTTCTTGGAGACAGGTGAAGGAGAATCACAAATATAGACAAACAGTATGGGTACATACATGCATGCCAGTTCATGTTTGCTCATGCTCTATGGCTCACAGGTTGATTGATTCTTCATCAGCATGCAGTTATGCTTCATTAAGGGAACTGAAATCCAGGGAAAAAACAACAAACCAGTTTCTAATGTCTTTGTCTTCATTGTTCATTGTTTTCTGCCCTCCAGATCATACTGAAATAATCTTTTTTATTTTCTGACTCTTAATTGCTTCACATGAGTGTATCAGCTCGGGTCTATATTGTGTGATGATATGAAGTGAATTTTGAGAACTTTATATGTTTCTTGTCGTACAGTATTCATCCTTGCCCCATGGGATTTCAATAACTTTACACAAATTTGATCCCCCACTCTGTTGGCAGCCCGTCTGTGTTTCAGAAGTATTTCTGACTAATGCACTTAAGATGAATGCAAAGACTGATTTTGCTGAATATGATGACACTACTCAGTACACAATAGCTAGAGTCCAGAATGCCATTTCTGTCGCCTCTCATTGTTCTTTATGAGATATATGTAGCTTTCTTGTATTAAAACAAGAAGGATGTACCAGCTCAAAATGTTTCCAGGTCTGTTGAAGCTTAAGCCAGTTCTCAGTAACAAAGAGTGGTAAACACAAAGGTGGATATGACAGTAGCCGTGGATTTTGTTGCAGATTGATTGGCAACTTTCTCACATGCAGCCCTGAGTTTTGCTTTGTGGCTGACGATGGGGAGAGTGTGTGTGGTTATGTAATGGCGGCACCAGACGCTAAAGACCTGGCCACCAAAAGCAATGAGTCGTGGATGCCTGCAATGCAATCAAAGTATCCTAAACCAGCGAAAGAGGTCCTTGATTCTGCAGAGGTAGGTGTCACTTTGAAGCTGAATGAAGGGAGCAAAATAGTGAGTTTTCATGATCATGCATTAAGATCAGAACCAGCAGGTGACATTGATAGTTTTTTGTGTTCAGCTCTCTCTAATAATTTTTAAGAACAGCTGTTGATTCATAGGTGTTTTCTGTTTGTGTGTGTGTGTTCTGATTGAATAATACTGGGGTAACATGTATTGTTGCAAGCAGAATCTAACCAACGGAAGAATGTCTGGAAATTTTCTGTGTTTGTTTTCTGTTTTTCTCAAACTTGCCTGTCCAAGTAAATGCCATATCCCCACTTAGCGTGGAACAAGGCTCTAGTATTGGGATAGAAAACAAACAAAATTGGGAGAGCTGGGAGCTAACTTGGCCTCAATCCCTAGAAGGGTCAGCCAGAGTGATCGCCCTTAGTGAGTTCACAGCATAGCGTCATATCAGAACTAGCTCAGTATTTTCCTTTTCCTTGGTGGAGGAACACGCCTCTTTTGGCTGTGCTGTTTTTCAGACTTCATTTCTCGTGGTTATGAGTTCATGTAAATGTCCATACAAGTTCACTTCCTCCTCAGAGGGAATAAGTTCTCATACTTGGCATCTTGGGACGAAATGTTGGCCGATCATTAACTCATTGGCGCCTCGTCGATCACCTGGTGGGCGACGGGTTGAGTGCTTTGCACAGACACGTCGCCCGCCAGGTGATCGACGATCTACTCGAATTTTCGCATGCAGCTGTGCGGTTTAAGGAAAACAATTGTATCTACAGAAAGCTGAGGATCTCCTCTGTTAGGTGGTACTCTCCCTTGGTGCATTATCTCGCGTTTGATTCTACTTTTTCGCTCATATTATGGGATAGCTGGAGATAACTCTGGCTGCCCGTGTTCATCATGTTGTCGGCACCGAAGCGTCAGCGAGTCGTAGCGAACAGAAACATCTTATTTCAAGAAGTAATTGAAAGAATAATGGAAGAACGATCAAATGAAGAACTGGAACTGTTTTCCAAACTTGTCGAACTTTTCCAAACTGTTTTCCGAACTTGCCGAATCGGACAGAGAGGATATGAGTGACGATGGTGAGTTGCACATACCAAATGATGATGAAATTTTTGCATTTTTTCTTCAAATATGTGACAGCAGCTCTCTGTTTGAGGTTTAGACCATGCACACAGCTGTGTGTGTGAAAGATACATTGTTTTTATGTGTTTGCTACAAATTGTGTTGACTACAGTTATGATCATAGTGATTTGTCATCCATACTTACGTAGAGAAAAAGTTTTTGCTGATAGCTGTTTGCCTACACTTTTCAAACCAGTGGCGATTGAAGTGTGTACTGAGCACAGGACTAGTATTTTTTTTCTAAAAGAACATGATTTGAAGTTTTCAAAAACATAATATTTATTGTTGTATTCGGTTTGGTTCTGTCTGTATATTTTTTGTAAAAATGCCGAAAATAGTGCGTCTCAGTGTGTCACGGTTCTGGCAGAAAGTTACGTCTGCATTGAGTTAAGGAAAATTATGGTCTCTTACTACTTCGTCATTTGCCTTAGCTTCGCCCAAGTGGGCTTCAAAATCATCTGTTTTGATGGCCTCTTGTGCTATTAGAGCTGTTGAGGGAAAGTGGGGACTATACATTTCACTTCCAGACTAATGAGGAGAGCTTTCTTAACCCTCTTGTATTCATAATGGGCGCAGACGGGAGCGCCAAGACAGCGCGCTAGATTTCGTAACAGGTGCAGACGGGAGCTGCTCGCCGCATGTGTACGGTACTTTTCCATCATGTGCTGACTCCGTGAAAATACTCGGAGAGCTACTAAAAGTTGTTGGGGATTTCCCACTATAGCCCAGTAATGTGGCAGCACTATTTTTGGATGCTGGCACCACTTCCATTCACTAAGAAAGAGGAGAAACTGCAAGCGAAGAGTTGTGCGTGAGACTGACCGATTTTCACAATGGCGTCGTCTGCTAACAACAGCGAGTTTGATGATATTCCTGAGTATTCAGCGGCGGAGTGGGATCAGATTATGCAAGAAGTAGAGAAGTATGAAAATGGAGAGTTAGGAGAAGAGAATGATGTTGAAATCGGCACCAATGAAGGAGACGAAAATGGTGAAAGCGACCCTGAGAACAACTTGCTACTCGCCGTTCTGCAAAACAGTGGCGACCGGCTACACATCCTGCCCACGTGGTCGCATTCCAACAGCCGACAGGCCCTGCACACTCACTGCCGAACACTGCCACCGCACTAGATTATTTTTTTTCTACCTCTCACATTTTTTCAACTAGTAGCAGAAGAAACTAACAGATACGCTCAACAAAGACAAGCAGCTAAGGGCACACCTGACCCCCTATGGTTCGACACAACACCTGACGAAATGCGGGGCTATGTCTCTGTACTGATTATTCCGTATGACAACTAAGGGACGACGCGTAGAAACGTCATATATGTGTTCTTTCTGCCAGGTGCCTTTATGCTTTCATAAGAATGACTGTTTCCATGACTACCATGCGCAGAAAGTGGCTAAACACTAGGGCAGTTTGCTAGTCTCTGTGTTTGTGTGTACGTATATATATGCTTACCTGTAGTTTATGGTGACAGTGCTTTGATGACACTGGGCAGTGACACTCTACTCAATTTCCTCACAGCTATACAGTGTGTAAATACATATGGACATGTATAAGGTGCTTAGAACAGTGACAGAAAAACAATGAGGAACTGTGCTTGAATCTACAGTAACTGTTCAGTAGTGACAATTGACACTAGTTGTGTGTGACATTCTGTGGATTACCTGTGGGGACTGAACAGGCGGACAGAAGACAGGTCATCTCACTTAGGCCGCAGCTTTCATTTTACAACACTAACATGCATGTGCATGGGATAACTGCATGTTGGTGTGCTGTATTAGAATTGTCACCATCGCATGTGACACATTGGGTGACATTTTGGTGACAGTGACACGACCTTTCACCTCGAGACACACCAAATCTTGCTCACAGTATAGACCAAAGCCTTGTGACCATACATGCGGAATTTCGTAGCTCTGGAGGTTTATTCTTGGTTGTGGTGAAGCATGAACCATACATACCCATTTTAAGGCTAAATTCATCAAAAAAATCTGAAAACTAGGGAATTTGGCCTCAGAGAATCTGAGTACAAGAGGGTTAAAGGCCTATTGAGCCTCTGGCATTGAGTTTATGGTTGGGAACTGTACAGAATCGTTCTCATATGATAATGGGAGGAAAGAAACAGTGTCTCTGTTTGCAGGTGAGCATGCTCCCACCATCCTTTTCGATACTCTGGTATTTGTTTGGCCAGGTGAGCATGAGAAAAGGGAAATTTTGCAACTAAAAGTGGTGTTTCATTATATTTACCTGTCCAGACACTTGGACACCCTGCTGCCTTGCTACTTACAGGCATGGGAATTGGCCGCGGATTCGCGGATTTCAGCTGAAAAAAAATTAAGTCCGCTGAAAAAAAAAAATCTGTCCGCGGGGAAAAAAAAAAAAATTCGCCGAGTAAGTTTTTCGCACGGGGGGGGGGGGGGGGGGGGGATCCTGTGCACCGTCTCGCGCATGCCCGGAGGCGACTGGAACATTGTGTGTTCAGCTTGCTCTGCTTTCCGCTTCCGCTCAAGAAGAGAGAACAATGGCGACGCGTATCATTGAACGAGGCAATAAATTCAACAACTCTTCGTGTGCGAGCGCGGCTACGCCTGAAGGTGGGAGTGGGTGGCAGTTGTGCACGAAGTACAATGGAAAGGAGAGTTAAGGAAAGAACGTGTCGGCACGCGATTCCGTAAAGTGGACTTGCCAGGCGAGGCACGATGCGTCACTTGCAACAAGCATGTCCAGTATGGAAGTCGTGGATTGGTAGCGCTGACGGACCATCTGGCCAGCAAACGACACTTGGAGAAAAGTGCTACTCTTGCAAACAACCAATGCTTTTTTCACCAAGGATACTGTTGCAAACTTGTCAGGCAACACTTTCCACAAGTGCTTATTGAATTCAACAGATGAAGGTAAAAAAAAAAAATTGCTTGCATGAAGATATTAATTGTCATTATTATTTTAAATTAATAACAGGGTATGACAGTCTATTACAGAGAGAATGAACATGAACATGAACATGAATACTTTTGTAATCACTGTTTTTAGTCCAGAAAATACACATTTTTGCTGTTTAAAATTAAAGGAATTATGTGCACAGATTTTACCATAAATTTCAATTTTTTTCTGGGGGAGCATGCCCCCGGACCCCCCTAGTTTCAGCTGGTTTTGAATTTTCCAATTCCCATGCCTGTACTTAGTTGGGAAAAGGTGTGAAAACTGGTCTTATTCTAAAATGGCGCAATGTTCTAAAGTGGAATCACTCTGGTGGGCCTGTGTGGGGATAAAGGTGAAGTTTAACTCCCTGCTCTTGCAATATATATATATATATATTTTTTAATCCTGATATTATGGCATTTTTCCACGCCAAGTGGGGACAAGGAATTCGAACAGGTGAGTATATGGTAAAACTACTTCCAAGTAATGAAATTCTATTTTTCTCTCCCGCCTTTTTATCCTGCCATCTCCTTTTTGTCCAGTAGCCAGTCATCTGTTGAACTTTGAAGAAGAGATCCCTTCTGTTGATCTGTGCCTTGATTTTATTTTCAAGATTGTATATATTATTCTTATTTAGTCCTACCCAAGAATTTGAGGCTGCTTATCTCTTTTCATGTGAAACCTCTGTGCTTAAAAAATGAGAACCACATCTACTCCACAACCACACATTCTACAAGTTTCCTCGACTGCAAGCAGATAGTCTGTTTAACTTAATGTTGCTTTAAAACTCTTGTAACTTGATTAGTTTTAGGAATAATTGTGTGAAATAATTAGTGAAAGCTTAAACTTGAATCATTTATAGCTTAATAGGACACTTAGACATTTGAACTTAGTATCTCTTAATTGATATTTAAAACACCAATAACAAAACAGTAAAACTGAAACAGACATGTAAACAAAGAGATGCAGGCATTTTAACCCAGGAAAACCCTTCCCTCAAGGATCCAACTTTAAAAAAAAAACCGGTAAATGCCATAAAGCGTCTCAACTAATTTTTAATTCCGTTAGAGCCCAGACTCTCCCTAGGTCACACATTCGGAACTATGGGAAGAATCCTTGACTGTCCCAATGAGTTATGCCTTTTTCAAATGGTTTCACCGTGAGGAGAGCACATATGTGATTTCTGTCATTCACTTTGAACTGCAGCAACTCCCCATCAGATTGTCTTAGACACTTACTGTACTTGCTTATGCAACATTTTGATATAGAGGTTTCATAATGAAAGCTAAGCAGCAGGGAAATTCAGATGTGTCTGTTACATTGTTTGAAAAAGTGATGTCCTCCCAGAGGGCCAAAGGGTCATGATACCCAGGCTGTATGACCTCCTGGGTTCTATCGAATTTTAGGGGTTGTTGAGGATGCACTTGTGGTCTAGCTCATCTGATCCTCTCTGGATTTTCACCACCAGACTTGAATTTTTTTGTGTTTACGGGTAGTGTGGCATGTCATGTGTATCATGAATATTATTTGAAAATTTGTAGGTCCACTAGAGCTTCTTGTTCCCTATCGTTGAGCAGTGCTAAAATCACAAGTCTGTAATATTTTTGCACAAAAATAATATTCATTTAACTCTCATAGACTGCTTTCCATCTCAGATCAGCACAGAAAAAAATTTTCCCAAAGAAGATTTATGCTTGGGATTTCCAGAGTTAAAGAATGTTTATTTTGAAATAATTTTCTTAGGAGGGTTCAAAGTCTTCATTGTAATTTTTATCCGTCAAACTACTTCCATTTAATTTGTCATTCCTTGCCTGATTTTTAAACAGTTTTACTACTTCTGCTATCAGATTCAACAAACTAGACAAAGCGGCATGATTGCACTTTAGCATTCTGAAAACATTTCAGCTGCAAAAGCAAAACATGAAAGTGAGAACAAACCAAAGAGGAAAAGTGTTTGGTACCAGAATACTCGTACCTGGTTTGCAGTGAAAGTAAGGAAGGTACATTCATCTTGTATGTGAGGTAGAATGAGTCATGTTTTAGTCCCATAGCCTAATGGCTGTAGGGGGCCATGAATTGTTGAGGGTCAGTGGGGGTCACAAAATTATGGGAGATGGAGTCCATCCCTCCCCTTCCATTGCCATTGAGCTTCCCTAAACTCAACCAGGTAATCCATTTACTGCTGGGTGACAATGAGCTCAGCAGGCATATACTGTATTTGACTACTGGCCCCCGCAGTTGTTTATAAGAGAGTACAAAGCCTGACATTGAGATCAAACATTCATGCAAAGGCTTGCGCTATTTATGAAGTATTATTTGATAATACAGCATGGAAGGACATTTCCGAGTTTACTTAGTAAGAATCATGTGCAAGGGTAGATTTTTCTGCAGGTCAGAGAAGATTTTGCAAATGATGAAATTTGTTGTGCTGGTGTAAGGTATTATGTAAATTTATTTTGCAGAAGTGCCCTCCATAGTTAGCTAGGATGTAGATATTGAACATGTTTGATCTCTGATAAGCTTTGTGATGCAAAGAAATGTTCTGATGGGAATGGCTGCAGCAGTGAACATGGTAACCTCCTGATGCTGTGCAGGACATGATGATGAGCTTCCACACAGAGCCACTGGCAGTGAAGGAGGCTGTGTACCTATCTTACCCTTCTGTTCTGCGCCTGGATGTGTTGGTCAGCCGCATGTACGACCCTTCTGTCCCCCGCCGCTTGTTGGCCTGTGCCCTGTGTGCCCTGAAGGCTGTGGGCTCCAGAGGGGTACACACCAAGTTGAACAGTGGGGACAAGTTCATGATGGACTTCTACTCAAAGCTGGGATTCTTTGCCATTGCTCCGACTGAAGAGGACCCAGATGTGGTCTACATGGGCAGGCTGATCTAAAGTGGGTGTGTCTTACCCAGACATGGTATACAAGGAACGGTTAATGCAGAGTTGGCCATCTATACCTTCATTTGATGCACATTGGGAAGGATGATAGAGTTGAGCATTTGTGTCTCTCCTCTCTTTTTCTCTCTCACACACACAAGGTACACAGGCTGCATGGCCAGTTGTGAATGGCCAGAACTGGGATTTGTGGTTTGTTTGCAAGCATTGTGTCAGTGTCCAGAACTTTGTCAACACATTTGTCTTGTTTCTTGCCGGTGCACACCAACTGCTGTTAAGATTGCGTGATGGGGCAAAAAGTGAAAGTAACTGGGTTTGCTGCCTTTCTGATGACAATCATAGTATGGCTTGAAAGCCAGTTTTAGAATTTAACCAAGTTTTGCTTTTATTGTCTGTGAAAATGTGGAAGGGGTATGTTAACTGTGTCAAGCAGACTTGGCATTAAGGTTAACTTGAGATTAATGTTTGTTTCTTTTCGAAAGAAAGTGGAAGCAAAGGTGTAACTGTCCAATGTAAATACAAAAAAGAAGGATGCTATATTTTGTGTCATGTATAATACTTACATATTTATTTATGAAATTGATAAACAAAAGTTTGGAAAAGAGACAAAGCTTGTTACAAATATGCTGTGATCTCTGTAACTAGGATATCATTCTCCTGCCAATACTTAACGGCTATTGTCCTTTAGTAGTATGTGATGATGGGAGTAAAGATGTCAGTTAATTTTTGTGACCCTGGCGTTGTTTGTAACCCAATTTTAAAAAGAAGGAATAATTGGTAAATGCTGCTATGAGTAATTTCCGTTTAGGTATTTATAAGTATGCTTGGCATATATCTAATTCTTTTGTGCGTATACATGTGTTCTTATATTTTGTACAGTTTGGGCTCATGTGAGATTAGTAATTGGGGGAAAGCTTGCTTTTCCGTGGAAGTTGTAAAAAGACAATTGTAAATAGTTACTGAAATTTTGTAACTTGAGATTTTCAACACACACACACTCTCTCTCTCTCTCTCTCTCTCTCTCTCTCTCTCTCTCTCTCTCTCTCACACAGGAAAATTCTCTGTTCTGAATCTGTCATGTCACTTCTTCCATTAGGGTAATGGTTTTAGGAAACACGCTAATTTTCATTTATTTGGAATTCAGATAATTATTTATGCTTGGTTACTCCTGCAGTTTTTTATAACATCAAGGAATTGCTATTCTTTGTTTGTAAATTGTGTATTAAATCGAATTTGAATAACACTGCAAAGTTGGCACATTAATTAGCTTTGGTATTAGTCTGAGATGAAACAACTTTTTGTGGGTTGAATGTGGAAGTATATACACGGTGCATTGTGGTGAAAACTGCTTATAAAGTGTCTCCCACCATATCTCCTTTTTATTTATATAGATCTTTTTTTCTTCAGTTTAACATGAGTCGCTAATAGATTGGGGTTGAATGTTTTGAATCGTGGGTTTGAGCTTTTTTGCAATAATTTATAAGAGTGTCAGTTCTTCTACTTTTAAGAATTAGACTTGCTGTTGGGTAGATAAATAGCTTTATTTAATAATGATTGGGTTTTGCCTCTTTCTTTAATATGTTGTTGGTTTGAAGATGTTCTGAGGTAAAAATTGAAAGAATCCATGATCAATTCTTTATGTATATGTGGTAGATTTTTTGAGTGTGTGTGTGTGTACTCTGAGATGAAAAAAAGAAGCAGCTGACTACTGTTCTTGGAAAAAAATCTGAAAAAGAATGCTGGCTAGCAATCTGTTCTTTGTGTGTGAATATGATGTCTTGATATATTGTGAAAGGTCTTGATATATTGTGAAGGTACATATGAAGTTAGAATTGTTGTGATTTGAAATTGTTAAAAGGATTTGTTTTTTTTACCACTTGTTTATATAATTTGAAGATCCCCTATGGTTCTCCCCTTTTTCCTCTCTTCCAGTACATTCGCATGAATATTTTTCATGATCGTGTCTTCTGCCCTTTTTTTCTTCACTGAAATTTGCTGTTGTTTTTGTGTTCTTTTGTTGTATAAGTTGTTGCTCAAATGAGCCGTTAGATGTTTTGTTGTCGTTTTTCTATGTATACATTTAAACACAAATGTACACATTCAGTTATGCTTGAATTATTTTCATGTTGACCCATAGGAAATTGGATAGAATGTTTAAATATGGGAACCATTGTCTATGTGCCAGTAGCTGTATTTTGAGAAAAAAGAAAATGCATGTATAAAAATTGGTTGTGATGGAAGCTACCTGTCTGTCTTAATACAGTTTGTTTTTTATTTTCAGTGTAGCGGGTCCCAAGTTAAGTGAGGATAATGCTTTCAGTTCTGACAAATCTGATTTTGAAAATTGTTTCCGACATAAACCCTCTTAAAGTTAAAGGAGTGGAAAATGGATCTGAAAATGGCATAGGGGATGATGGTTTAGGATCACAACTGCTGAAGGTTCTCGTGCCCCCTCCCCCTTTTTTTTGTTTTGTTTTTGTTTTTAGTGTTGTGTTTATTGTGCTTCATATGTGTTGGTCTGTTGTTGCTGTTTTCAGAATTTATAACGTTTTTTTTTGTTTTTTTTTTTTGTTTTGTGACCAGATGTGGCTCCACTGTGTGCATGGTTGGGATATTAGCCACAAAGATCGAATGGCTGAGATGTAACCAGAAAATCTTGATGCATATTTATAGACGGACATGAATGGGTAAAAAAAAGTCTTCTTGTTGTTATGAATGGAAGAATATTTGTTGACCAAATTTTTATTTTGACTACACTGCAGACACTGGGTGTTATAGGCAATGTACATGTCTGCTTAGGGGTGTTTGATTAAAAAAAAAAGGCTTGCGTGAGTCATAACTGTTAAAGTGTTGTATGTGCATGGACTATGTTAAGAGTGAAGAAAGCATGTTACCAGGATTTGTTTGGATGGACCATTTTAGTAGAACACAGGTCAGAAAGTGGAACGCTGCCATTTATTTTGCAACTGCCACATTGATGTTTATGTTGTCCTTTAAGGTATGTGTTGTTAATGTACTTTTTATGATTTGGAAGCATTGGTAACAAAAATGGTCTTACTTGTTTGTACTTTGTACAAAAACACAAAAATGGTCTTATTTGGTTTTTGCTGTACAAAACTGAAAAGAAATGCCATAATTTTCCACCAGTTTTCCAAGTTTTCATGGAGGGGAAGGGGTTGTTTGTTAAGATATCATTTGAGTGTACATTTATAAGATGGTGCTTTCTGTGATATGGTAAAATTACAACAAAATTGAAAGTGTTCAAGTGATGTACAATTAGGAAATGTTCTGAATACGATATTGCTGTGATTTACATTGCTTTTGTTACATTTCCAGTATTTTATGCTAACCTTGCAGTAATAAAGTTTTTTTAATTATTAATTCCTTGATTATGTTGATCAGTTGTGAATTGTCTGTGTGGGCATACACATGCACCTACAAACGTATACACTTACTTGACATAAAGACTTGGAGATGATATACCCCAACTCGTATCTCTCGACTTGACTACCTCTCTCTCTCTGTCTCTCTCTGTCTCTCTTGTGTGCACACACACACACACACACACACACACACACACACACACACACACACACACCTGTGAATTTGAAAAAGATGAGGAACAGACATGCTTCATACTAATTGTTGGAGCAAAATAACAGGCACATAGAAACTGGCTGTGAATATCAGAGGCTGTCATTCCATTACACCATTGTACATAATGTTATGGAAACATTAGCTTTTGTTTTTATGACAATGGCAACAGAACATTGTGAAAAAGTTACGTCTGTCGTTTAACTTGATTTGAGGGATGTGACAATAAGTTCATTATCCAACTCGCTTTGACAGCTGTTATTCCCAAGATGCACATAGTATGCATCACTTGAAATTCATGGCTAGAATCCTGTTTACCTGTAGATTTCATCCTCAAAATTATAAACTTGAGGCCTGTTCACTCACAAAAATACTGTTGAGCATTCCTGAGTCATTGGTGGTCTGTGCCCTGAGTCAGTTTTTTTAACCATCCATACTAGAAGTAGCCTTGCTTCTTCCTTCAAATTTTGACACATTTATTTGAATTTAATTGTGTAGAAGAGAATTTTAGTGAACAATTATTGAAGATGAAGCAAAGTATTGCTTACGGATGTCCTATCAACGTTAGATGAACAGAAAACTGACACCAAATACACTGGTCTCCACATTTAAACTAGGTCTAAGGGAATCATAAGTTCTTTTTTTCTTTTTAAAGTTTTTGTCACTCTTGATTGCATAAAACCAGTTTTCAAATGTAAATTGAGCCAACCCATTGAGGTAGACTTGTAGGCATATATGGAAAGAAAGGGAGAGAATCGGTTGCCTATATCAGCCAATCAAGGTCTGAGCCCAGGGTAAGTAGCTGTACCCTAGCACCTAGGGCCAAATACAACTCAAAATCAGTCCATTGACTGCTGATGTTTGTGTGTCAAATACTGAACTTTGGGTCAAACAACTTTTGTTTAACCACTTAACGGCTGAAATTTATTGGAAGCAGACCAGCGGGTGCAGATTCTAACGAAATAGCTACACAATGTGTACACTGTAAAGGTGTCATCGCTTCTGCATCAACTGCCACTGTCCCATGTGGCATAGTTGTCTTACGTCTTGCTGACAAAAAAATGACACGTGATCTGTCTGTCTCATTCCATCACAACGATACTGCAATCCCTAGCTGATGAACATACGCCACAGCACCAGTTGAGTTAATCATATCCACAGAACAAGAAGACATGCAATGCAATGTGCATTATCATTTTTATTAAATGCATGTAAAGAGCAAAACTTTCTTTATCAAACAGGAGCAAAATGATGTGTCAAGAAAAAAATCACACTGACTTTGAATAGGACTTCCTGAGTGACCTTGACTTAATTTATTCATGACCTTTGGATTTGTTTTCTTTTTCTTATGATATTTAACTTCAAGTCTTGATATAGCTGACCTCACAGATCAGGGCGATCACCACTTAGAAAAGAAAATCTTGTTGTGAATAAAAAGTAGCAATGACATCAAACCACAATGACATGCACACAGTTACGTACACTAATTCTTGACATACAGTAACTGAACTCACAGCACATCAAATTAGGCCTTGCTGAAGGTGCCAACTAGTTTTTACACTCAATTTCGAGTACGAATGGAAAGACTGAGTTTTAAAAGAAAAAGTTAGAGAAGACCATAGAGATAAACAACCGCTCCAGAGTGGACAGTTTACAAAATCACTATTCAGGGACCATATCATATCAGAAAAGCCAGTAAGCTGCTGATCATTAAAAGAGAAAATGTGAAGATCTTTTTAGCATAAGACAGGGTAATAAACGATTAGCCACCTGGACCTGGATCTGGATCTGGCTGTATACGTCGCTGAACCAACTTTTGATTATATTGCGACGGAAAACAGGGAGCGTGCAAAAAAAAAAATAAATAAATAAAATCTTTTAAGGACTAGCTAGGTGTGGAGCTGCCGGATAGCTACTACCTTTCGCTTTGCACATACAGGCAAGCCTCTACATTACCGGCCCTAACCCTACAGAAGGCAGTGCCAAGCCCACAAAAAAATACCCCACCCCCACCCTTTCCCCACCTACCTAGCCTAACTAACTAATGTACAGCATGGGTTTAGTGGAGGGCTGCAGAACTGCCCACCGCTGCTGTGAATGCAGTGACAGTACCGGCCTGGACTGTTGTTTCTTCCAGGTGGTTCCAGTCCTCGATGGTCTTTACAAAGAAGGAGCATCTGTACTGCTCTGAAGTGCCATCTTGTAGCCCTTGGTGTTATTGACAGCATGGCGAGTAACGGTGTTTGTGGTCTCGCAGTCCTTAAATGCGACAGTAAAGAGAGAGAGAGAGAGAGAGAGGAATTCGGCAAATATGTCAACTGATACCAGTTATCAATGAAATTCAACCAG